>CM008282.1:3262898-3862898 GCA_002319775.1 Fagopyrum tataricum
ATTCATATTGATCGGCTTGCTTATATATTTAGGTACAATGATATGCACATCTGTAAGTTATCATCTATTAATTGTGTAGACATGCCTCATTTGTTTACTGTCACGTTTTGTAGATATGTCAATCAACCTGAAGCTGTAGCTAGTGCAATTCAAAGACTTTGGCCAATCTTTAAAGCCATCTTTGATATGTAAGTCTAAGGACTTCCAATCTTTTGAATCAAAGTTCTAGAACTCATAATAGTTCACCTAAATCCTTATTTGATCTTGATCGAGGAAAAACACAATTCTTGCAGTCGGGCATGGGACATGCGAACAATGGAGTCTCTTTGTAAGGCTTGTAAATATGCTGTAAGTTTGTTTGACTCTGCCCTATTCATTTTGGTTTATTTAGCAACCATTTTTCTAGTTTATTAGATATGGAAATCTTGAAAAGGATGGATCATGTTCCTTTTTACTTATTTTCTTGCATTATCCTTTAGTTCATTGCTCTAGTGTACTGCCTATAAAAGCGATGATTAAGTGATGGCATCTTAGATTGCTGATTGGGGCATCAGAGGGCATAATAGTGGTTATAAGAAAACAAAGTGGAAAGCAATGTCATTATACACATCTTACAGACATCTGTAGTTGTCATATTGAAGATTGTGGCGTACACAAAATCAATGTAAAGTTGTAAACAAATTTTGCAGTAGACCTCATGAAAAAGAAAAAACACGAACAAGCGAGCTATCTCACAAAGAGCACCCCCAACACGACAGCTGAAACTCTTGTCTGTGTGCTGGGCAGTTGTGAACTGTGATATCAAGCTGACTACCTTTCACTTATTTTTTTTGTTTAGGTGAGAACTTCTGGAAGGTTTATGGGCATTACTATTGGTGCAATTTTGGAAGAGATTCAAGCTCTGTATCAACATCATCAGCAACCATGCTTTCTATATTTATCTAGTGAAGTGATAAAGGTCTGCCTATTTCTCTGGATATGAGCTCTAATTTCTTTTCTTGCCGTTGTTGTTTATGGACTGCTTGTTTTCCGGCAGATCTTTGGTTCTGACCCATCTTGTTCCGACTACTTAAAAAATTTGATTGAAGCCCTCTTCAGCCGTACAACATGTCTTCTCACACGAATTCAGGTTTGGCTCCTGGATTCTATTTCATGTCATATCTACTCATCTGTGACATCAAGGCAATTGTATCATCCACACTCGGTTTGCTTGACAGGATTTCACTGCCAGCCCTGATATAGCAGATGATTGCTTCTTATTAGCATCTAGGTGCATTCGCTATTGTCCTCAGATATTTATCCCTTCTGCAGTCTTCCCAGCATTAATAGACTGTGCCATGGTTGGGGTCACTGTACAACACAGGTATGTTTCTTGCAAATTGTATCTCTTAAATAATTTGGTATCTTGTGGTCTACCTCTTTAACTCCCAATACTTTTTACGGAGTACCTTAACATAACCCTTTTTCTGCTTTTTTGTTGTAGCAATTTTGCTTTTAAATGGTGGTTTTGTGAAAATGACATATTTCTGGAACTTTTCTATGATTTGCCCAATAATTATATAAAAAAGGGTGTGGCTGTATTCTGTATTTGATTCTTCTTTTAACTTGCAATTATCTACTCAGAGCTGGTAAGTGACAAGTGTATTATTCACCATATGTCATCCTCTTTTACCTTTCAGGGAAGCCTCCAACTCCATATTATCCTTCTTGTCGGATGTTTTTGACCTTACGAATTCGCGTGAGGGTACACAGTACCAGCAAATCAGAGATAATGTAATTATGCCTCGAGGTGCTAGCCTCACCAGGATTCTGATTGCATCTTTAACCGGAGCACTTCCTAGTTCGCGTTTTGAGACTGTAAGCCTATGCTCCATCATCTTCCAAAGGCCCGGTTTACAAATTTGCAGATTGGTACCTTATTTCCTCGTATCTGTCTTTTTCAGGTTACATATGCACTTCTTCAATTAATCCGTACTTACGGTTCGAGAGCTCTCGAGTGGGCCAAGGAATGCACTTCTCTGATCCCAACAACAGCTGTGACAGAAGCAGAGCGCTTTAGATTTCTGCAAGCGCTGTCTCAGGCCGCGTCTGGGGATAACATGAATGCCCTGATGGTGCCCATTGAAGAGATCTCAGATGTTTGTCGCCGTAACAGAACAGTTCAGGAAATTGTCCAAGAGGCTTTGAAGCCACTTGAGGTCAATTTGACAGCTCCATCAAATTGAACCCAACAACACATTTCAAGGCTTTTTATAGAAAGAAATGCATACCAAGTTGAAAAAAAATCATGAAAGATTAAGTTGAAGTCTCTTGAGGGGTTGGGGCCGGTTTTGCAAAGGTTCGTACCTCTTTTTACTCTTTGAGCGTTGTTATTTTTATCATCGGTGTAATCTATCATTTATTTGCCATTTGATTTGTATATTTACATATATTTGAGAGGAGTTTCTTGTGGCATTTGTTTGTTAGGATAAGAAAGTTGGCATCTTTCTTTCCTCTTGTTTTATTTTCCTCTTGGAGGGGGAGTGGTTGTACGTAACGGGAAAATATTGTTTTATTTCGAAAGTGTTATTTTTCTTTCACAAAAGAAACCCTGAATGATTTTGAATCATATTGGGTGGTCATTTCGTGGAGCCTGTTGACCCCATGGTTTTGCTATATTTGTAGTTTTATTGCAGCTATTGCTTATGAAAGGCTTGTTTGGTATCGATACGTTGTAGGAGTCAGTGTTCTAAAAGGCACTAGGCGCTCCTAGTCTCTAGGTGATCCTGGAGCCTAGACGCAACACGCACTATGCCTATTGCCTAGGCGCGCCTCTTTGAAGATTTTCTTAGTAAAGCTCTTAAATTCATATTAAATCGAAAACAATGTTAAAAAAAACAAATATAAATTGGGGAGTAGAAAAAATTATAGTTCTTCTAGCAAATGGAGATTGTGCAAAGGGTACAACTGACGAGTTTTACATTTAAGATGGGAGTGAAAATCGGAGGGTTGGACGGAAGAAGAGTTTTTCATTTAAGATGGGAGTGAAAATTATAACGGATGTACAAGGTAACAAGGGTAGATTATTTTAGGAAAATGAGAAGCCTAGAAGCAGATTTCATAAAATAAAGCGATAATTCAGAAATTTATGACTGTAATTTTCTGAACGATTTTATCACTCAAGGACTTCCACTACTAGTTATTTGTAACATATGTTTATCTCTAATCAGTAATGTAAATATTTTTGTAGACTGATTTTGTAATAAAAAAAAGAACGGTTCAGATAATCTGGATATTTACTTTTAATATACGAAAAAGCTATATACACGAAGGTCGTTTTACTAACGTAAAATTCGGGCGCAATGCGATAGCGCTTAGCGGGCGCCGGCTCCTGGCTCAAATTTTTTTTTTTTCGAAAAAAAAAAAACGGGCGGTGGGCCGGCTCCCTTAGTGAATTTTTTTTCTCCATATTTATTTTTTAATTAAAGTCTTATAGTAAATTTAGTAACCAAATTTTATCTCCATTTTGTTAAAAAAATTTCATCCCAATAATACTCATCACCCTATAAATTTCCTCTACCGAATGAATCCAAAGTGACTTATATTATTTTTTTACAGGAAATAGAGAAATATATGAATTGAATGAATCCAAAGTTACTTATATTATTTTGTATAGTCCGACACCCTCTTTTTTTTATTTAAAAAAATTCTAGAAAAAAATAAAATAATTGAGCGCGAGAACCGGATGAGAAAAATGTTTGGCTCCGGCGCCATAATCTATTTCAATTCGATTTTATCTTTTTGTGTAAAGCTCAATGTTCATCCACAGTGATCGTTTTCAACCCCATAAATTTCCTCTATCACGGTTTAAGTCGTACTGTATGGTGAAAGAGAAATTTATAAATTGAAAAAGTTAGTTATGTAATTTTTTTCATTGCCAAAACATTTGCTTATAAACGTCGGACATCATCAACCAACACTAAGTTTTTTTTTTGTTTTATTTTTCCAGAAAAAAAAAAACTGGGCGCCGGCGCCCGAATCTGGAAAAAAAAGGTTAAAAAAATATATACATGGACGCCGGCGCCATTAGACAGCGCTCAAGCTAGGCGCCGGCGCCATATGCCTATTTTTGACAACAAGTAATTTGAAGTCCGTGTACACTAATCATCATATATCTATTAAAGGAGGAGCATCTATTGCCACGTGTCGCGCCCACGTTTCTCGAAGCCAAAAAAAAATAGAAAAAGTATATATCAAATTGGTATTTAAAAAACTAATTTCTTTAAAAAAATTATTAAAATACCCAACAATATCTCTTCACTAAAATAATTAAAATTTTAAAAATCAAATATTTTTCTCAGCACAATTTTTTTTATTCAATAATATCTTTTTAGCAATATAAATTTTAAAAAAAAAATAATCGAAATATTATTACAAAATTGTTCAAATTTTTTATTCAATAAAATCTTTTCAACAATATAAATTATAAAAAATCATCATATATCATATATCATCATTAAAGAAGGAGCCTCTATTGTCATGTGTCGCGCCCACGTTTCTCGAAGTCTAAAAAAAATTAGAAAAAGTATATATCAAATTGGTATTTAAAAAACTAATTTCTTTAAAAAAATTATTAAAATACCCAACAATATCTCTTCACCAAAATAATTAAAATATATTATCATCATATATCATCATATATTATCATCATATATCATATATCATATATCATAGTTACAGTCAGATTTTTTTATATTCAATTTAAATTATTGAATTATTAATCACCTATAGTTACAATCAGATTTATCAACCAATCGTGCATATAAATTATATAATGTTTTTAGAATTGAAAAAATATATCCAACATTTCTTTTAATTAAACTACAAAATCGTACTTATATAGTGTTTGTTTTCTTAAACGATTATTTGAATTATAAATTTACTAATATTTTATCAATTGACAAATTATTTTCTAATTGTAAAATTTTTCTACCGAACAAATTTATATTTTCACTTTTTCGATCTATAAATATTATCTAAAGTTTGTCCAATCTTTCATTGGAACTAATCAATAATTACTTAATAATTCATTTATATATAAAAAAATATATATGTAAATATAAAACAAAATAATGTCAATATATATAATAGCACACTAATAGATCTAACCTGTTGTTGTTATTCAAAACCCGCACAAGGTGCGGGTTTTGAATTAATTCATAATGACTACAAATTTTAATTGTTGTTTTAGTGCGACTAAAGATAAACTTTTAGCCAAAAATTACACATATTACAAATGTATATATTCGGATATAATTTTGTATACATCTAATATTTATTTATTCTATTGTATTAGCTTAACAAAAAAATGACTACAAATTGTGTTTATAATGATAAATATTTGTTCACAACACTTTTTTATATATGTTAATAAATTATGCAATTATATCTTTCATTGTTTGTGAGTCTTTTTAACTTCTCCATAGGTGTAAATCACATTTGCATTACTTTAAATTTGTTTATTCTCTCTCTTTATATATACATTAGTTTATTTTTTAACTTTATACAATTTCTTTTCTTTTTGACGTAGTTTACTTCAATATGTTGTTTTAATAATTTATCAAAATTATATTTTTATAGGTTGTGTTATTATTTCATGCAAACTCTCTATTTTAGATTTTTTTTTTTACATTATGATTAATATTTAAGAAGTCATGTGAGATCAATTAATTCTTACCGTGATGAATTTTTTAAAGTTTAAATATTTTACAAATCTCGTGCAAGACGGGTATTAAGCTAGTGTATCCTAAATGTTATTCCTAAATTGGTAAAGAAAGTGAATTCGGGCATATATCAACCTAAGAACTCAATTCAAGCCCAGGATAAACTTTAGGGGTGAAGGTATACATTTAAGGTATAATTTGTCTTTACGAACGTGTCTTACATGAATAGTGAGATAATGTTCTTTGAAAACCACCAATAATGGGCCAGTTTAGATACCAATAGCTTATTGGGAATTGGAATAGCTTACTGAAGCTGAAAATTAGATAGTAGATTGTAGGATGGCCAAAATTAGAAATCTTGTTCCGAACTAGTCCCGACAAAAGTTATATGGACCGAATATGAGCCTTAACTTCTTCATCCCGTTAGTCCGTCTCATATATAATTGAAAATTATAATTTAAAATAATAAATATAAATAAAATTTCTAAGCATTGGTGATATACTTATATAGTTATTATATAGTTATGCTAATATATTTAAAAAAAATAAAACATGTTGATTAAACCGTCAAAATTGATAAATGAACCAAATTCATTTCGATGTGTTTTATTATTGATATTTGGAAATTTTAACGTAAACTATAATATGTTATTATGGATAATTGAAAACTTTAATATTTTTTGCATTTTAAATATAATACATGCGGATATTTTTGTGCATAAAGCGTAAAATTTAAACACAGTAAATAAACTAATGGGCAAGCGAGATTGGATCCGTCTCATCCCGTCCCGTCCTGATCCTAGCCAGGCTAGGACCCGACGGGATTCAATCTAAAATATTCAAGGCCCATCCTGATCCCGTCCCATGTAAAGTAGTTGGGACGGTCAATCCTGTCCATCCCGTCCCATGTAAAATAGTTGGGACAGTCAATCTTGTTCATCCCGTCCCATGTCCATTCCTAGTACGAGTTAGTTTTTTTAGGCCATTATGTTCTTTTTAGTACTTCTTTTTGGGATAGACTTAGTAGCGTTCCATAGGGTTTGTCCTTATGAAATGCATCTTTAATTATGTACGCGTCTTAAATGTATTGTGAAGTAATGCCCTTTACTAACTACTAATAATGAGTTTGTTTAGATACCAATAGCTTACTAGAAGGGGATTATTAGACGTACTGACGAAAATTACTATTTGTTACTTTAACTACGCACCCTAAGTATATAGTTGAGTGAGTTTTCAACTACGCACACAAAGTACGTAGTTATGGTGTCAAATAGCAATTTTCACCGGTCCGTTTAGAAACCACGTATTAGAATAGCTTATTGGAGCTAAAACTTATTAGAATAACTAATATAGGTAGTTGATTGAATAAAATTATTTTTTTGAAAAGTTTGATAGATGTTTGGAAAAACGATGTTTATTATTATAGATGATGTATCTGTAATATAGTTATAATTTCTTTTTTAATTTTCTCTTCTAAAATCACGTTTTTATAGAATTGCATTTGACATATATCATTCAATAACTTAATTTAATAAGTTATCATAAGCTAATAAAAACCTCTATAGCTGAAAATTTATTTATGCAAAGATTCAAACTTTACATTACATTAGTTATACAGCTAAAAAGATTACAAGGTCAAGTTTTGGTTGGACCAACAATACACTGTAGACTCCGGAGTTAAAGTTTATTGTGTCCGTTTAGAAATAATAACTTATTAAAACATGTGTAATTTTTTCGGTGACAAACGATGAGCTCGTCGCTTCATACTGATTAGATCATTTTACTTTTTTTTGGAGATCTCTTTGCTAACGGATTTCTTTGATGTATTTGTATGCGTTTCTTTTTTCTTGTATTGTGGTTTATCATGACGGTTAGTCCGTCTGCCGATCCTTTTCGGCCTTTCAATCCACTAAACGGCGTGTCGTCTAGTGTTTTCGAACCGCTTTCCTTTATAAAAAAAAACTTATGAAAACCGAAACTTATTACAATAGCCGAAATATAAAAGATTTAAAGTTTCACAAATTTACACATTTCATTCCAACCCACATATGTAATAGTAAATACTATTAATATAAATTGAGTATCAAAATAAATTGAACCCGTTTAAATGCAATCACAAATATCTTACAATTAGCACATAATTTATCCACTCTACTACATACATCAAACAATTTCTATTTTAGCTGATAGAAAAACTTTATGTACAAAAAAAAAAAACTTTTGAAGTTTTATATTAAAGATGTACTTTTTTATATCTAATTTTGTAAATACACTTTAATTGATTATTTAAATTTCCAAACGAAATCATGTATCTACTCATGGCTTTTATTTCCACTTCAAGCTCTAGCATTTGATTTCATTCTCTTAAAGTTATTACTTCATCATCCCAAATACCGTAATTTTATTCTCTTGTATCAAAATTTCACTTTCTTATTAAAATCAATATTCGTATCATAAATAGTCTCTATTGAAACACTTTTTTATACTTATATCCTCTATGTATTGACCTAATTTACATTTATTATAAAAATAGTTAGAAACTAGTAAGATATTTATTATGAATGGGATGGAGACGTTGTAAATGATTTTGTTGAACCGAATTTTCAGATCCGTTTTCAACCGATTGTAATGTACTTATATTTTGGCACAATAGTGGAGCCTTTAAAACCGATTGGGTCAAATTTTATACTTATATTTTGGCCCAATAGTGACGCCTTTAAAAAAGATAAATAATTATACTTGTACCAGAATATTCGATCCAGGTCCAACCAAACAAAAGATTTTTCGGTTCAAATCTGATCCAATGATTTGATCCGGGCCGGAACTTGAACCGCCCTAATCATAATATATCACATTATCACTACTCTTTAGTAAATAGCTAGTAAATCCTTTCTCAACTGATTGTTGTTTTTTTTGTTGCTTTACCTAAAAAGACTAATTGTTTTTTTTTGTGTCTTTCTTCTTTCTCAAGTAGTTTTTGTTCGTTCCTAAAAGAAAAAGTAGTTTTTGTTTGTGTTCTTGATTTCAGAAATCAAGCTTATCACTAGCCGTCAAGTAATCACAACAAAGACAACAAAGCAAATCAAGAATCTAAGAAACGAAGATAAATTCAACTAGAAGCATGTTCTAACCACAAGACATGCTGAGAAATTGATTTATGGAAAAAAAAGGAAGCACTCAAGCACATTTTTAGAGCGTTTGATATGCTTTAAATTCAGTTATTATAGGATTACTAAAAACAGACATAACTGAAAATAAAAACATATATTTCCATGGGATTAGAGGGTCATAGTTGTTTGGGGCCCTTTGGGCTGAAATCAAGTAGAAGAATTTTGCATCCTTTATCTGTTCTGTTGTCCCATATTGATCGTTATTGTAGACTTGTAGTTGAGAAGTGTGTACTTGTTTCTAATGTTGTTCAATTTTTCTGCAAACCAATGTCATTATGGGAAAGTGTTTGTTGAAGGGAGTGTGTGAAGAGAAACCCTAGTTATACGACCCGTTCTGTTCAATCAGCTCAAGTCCATAATCAGTTATGTTATTACGTTATCTTTATTCTGTCTTTTAGAAAGACAATAGATTATATAAGGATCTCATACTAAGTTCTGAAGTAGATTATCAATAAATTTAGCATCTTGATAGTTGAATCTCTAATTAAAAAATTTATCGGTTATTCGATCACAAATCAAGAGGTCAAAGTACCAATATTGAGTATTGCCTAATCATCCGGTATTAGAGCAGTTACTCAAATTCTTTAGAAGAAATTTTGTTTGTTTTTTCCTTCCTCCGTGACGGTAAAGGAAATTGAAGAAATCACTGCTCGACACGCCGCCGCAATCCAAGCCCGCACCACCATCTTGACCGACATCCGAACCATCTTGCAACACATACTTGCTCGTCTTGATGTTGCCGAACGGCCGGTCCCACCACCGAACCAAGGTATGCGCCCCATGACACCAACCCCACATCCAAGGCCGGACAATTTGCCTTGACTTCCCCAAATTCGTCGGTGTCGAACCAAAAAGTTGGCTTTTTCAGGCCGAATATTTTATAATTTTTTTTTAAAAATGCCTCCAGAACAACAATTTACCATGGCATCCGTCCATCTCCGCAGTGATGTAGTCGCATGGTATCGATGGTTGAACCAATCCATGGACGAAGAGTTGACATGGCATCAATTCTCCGTATCACCTTGCAAGCGGTTCGGACCCCATAAGAATTTAGACCCTTGAGCACCTTGTCTAAATTTACCCAAGACTGTTTCCTCCTATATTACTAAATTCAAAACCTTGATCAACTTGGTCCACATTCTCGACAATCCGCACCAACTTGCTTATTCTTGTCCAGTCTACGATTGACATCCAAGCCGGGGTCCGCCTTCTCAGTCCTACTAGTTTGTCTCATGCCTTTGAGTTAGCATTATGTCGGGAGAAAGCCATCCCCGCTACTAAAGCCTTCAATGTTTCCAGAAACACCAACCCCTCAACCGCCCGGGCCCGTCAGTCGACTTATCCTCCTAAGCCATTCCCAAACAACCGACACTACCTATTGGCATCAACGCCTCACTTGGGCTGAACAACAGAAAATAAGGGAGAAAGGTCTTTGCTTTTACAAGCCTGTGCATCGCTGCGCCACTTCTCAATTGCTTTTGATGGACGCCTCTTCCTCTGAGATCAACCTGCAAGTCCGACGAAGCCACCTGGGAAAATTATGCTAATCTCTTAACGCGCCATCCATTTTTCAAGACTTGGGGAAAAACTTCACTCAAAGGCGAGTGAATGATAAGAGTCCAACCCTAGCTACACGACCCATATGCTCGATCAGCCCAAGCCCATAATTAGTTGTGTTATTATCGTTATCTTTATTCTATCAGTTAGGAAGACGGTAGATATATAAGGGTATCAGACTAGGTTTTGAAGAGGATGATCAATAAAGTCAAAATCTTGGTAGTTGAATCTCTAATCAAAAGATTTATCTATTATCCAATCTCAAATAAAAAAAAGTTAAGTCCTAATATTAAGACTTGAAGGTTCAAGACGCGTCAATGTGTTTCCCCTTTCATATACTCGAAATCTCGAATATATTGCTCGAAGCCTTTCTTCTTGAGTAGTTTCAGGGTGGAAGCTAGTCTTGATTTCAATAATTGAGTCCATCAATACTTACTAAGTGATCAAAAAGTCCAGTCACAAAGACAACAAAACAAAACAAGAATCTGATAAATGAAGTTCAAATTCAATCAGAAACAATAAACATGTCTAATTCCTTTTATAACTACAGCACATGGATCATATTTATGCTTGAGATGGGGGCCATAAAGCCATTATCAATACCCATCAATGAGAAACTGAATTTATCAAAACAGGAAGCATAACTTTAGAGCCTTTGATTTGCTTTAAGTTCAGTTCTTATAGGAAAACCAAAAAACAGACATAACTGAACAAACAAACAAAAGACCATATATTTCCATAGGATTAAGAGGGTCATATTTGTGTAGAAGTAGAGCAGTAGCAGTAGAGCATTAGAAGCAGGGGGGAGGGGGACATGAAACGAGAACAAGGCGACATTATAAACTCTCTGTACATTGCAGAAGTTTGTCAAAATTCATCAGTAAGAGAACTCAACAGGAAATGCTTTTCCCCCTCATTTCACTACCTTCAGGCTTAACCCACACTGATCATGCTATCCCCATTGAAGAAGCTTGGCATGGCATGTAGAGGCGATTGCCTTGGGATATTACTCACATCTGATGGCAATGACAGGGACAGGTTTAGAGATAGAGAAGACGAATCAGTCATCATCGAGTTCTTGTTCAGATCAAGATCTACCATAGATTTATCTGTGGTTGCTATAGGGCCAACTGGAAGATTTGTCATGAGATTCATTTGGTGGTGAGTGTTGGTGGTATTCTCGGTATTCCATGTCATGTAATCTTTGATCACGGGGACCTTCTCTGACATGATCTGGTCAACTTGGAGTGGGGAGGCCACTGGATGTGTAGAAGGGGCTGAGAACCTTACCATGGAGATCTCGGAGGAAGTTCCTTGTGGTAATTTTGTTCGTGGTGGTTGAGAATTAGTATCATTTTTATTACCAAGTTGATCTTCTGCTGGGGTTGCAGATACCTAAAATTCACAACAGTAAAGTAGAGCAAATAAAGGTTAAACTGAGGGCACATTTTGGACCAATATTGACATAAAGATACATATTATGACAAAGCTGAGCTGAGATTCAGCAAGTTGCATAATGAGAAGATGGTTTGTAATCAGTAAAGAACAGCTAAATGACTGAATTTATATCACGTGTTTGGTTTTAAAAGCTACAGCAATGGATTTGGAATTTCATTCTATAGCTTTAGACTGATTTACAAATTGGAAAACAGTTTCTCATCAAATTAAGCTCAAAATAAGTCTTTTAACACACAATCACTTCGGTTTGTAGAGATCTAAAATCAAGTAGACATCAGATGAAGCTCTAGATGCAATCAAGTGACACTGAAACCAAATTTATCAGACAAACGTAATGAAATTGCTCACAATAGGCAGATGCAGGACTAATCAGCTGAAACCGTGATAATTTAAAAGTAATATCAACAGTAAATTTGTTTGGTATAAACGCAGTTGGATCAGGTCATGAGTAGATGGACTTGTTAGTTGTTACCGTTTCGGTGGTGATGTCGAAGAGGCTAGATCTACGGCGACGGCGATTGTTATTGTTCCGTCGAAGAAAGTACTTCTGCGCATGACTAGCCACCTGAGTCGGAGTCCGAGTCTTCACAAAATTCCTCGAAATTCCTCGCCAATCGCCTTTACCAACTTTCTGTAATCCTAGCAAAAACATTTTGTGTTCCTCCTCCGTCCATGGGACCCCTGTCAAAATCACAAGTTTAATCAGATTTCCTTGAACTAGATCCAAAATCGGAAGGAAAAAAAATCAATCAATAATTCAATCAAATAATCAAATCAATCAACCAACCAACCTCGCTTACGATCACGGCTACCGGCGTTGGCGGAGGAAGACGGAGATCGGTGTTGAACAGCAACAACTTCATCAGCGGAAGCGTAACCAGCTGAAACGTCCTTATCGCCGGCAGATACGACGATGAGAGGATCCTGAGGATGAACGTATTGAGACAGATTGTTAAGGGAGACACTCTTCCTCATCGAATCAACGGTAAGACGGACTCCGAACAGCACGATCTCTCCTGTTCCGGTGGTTGAGCTTTCACCGGTGGAATTTGACATCTTTGATGGAACCACGGATAACAGTAGATACTCCGAATGGAGAGAGAGATAGAGGGGACGGAATTGTGGGAGAAGGGGAGTTTATGGTTGAGCTTTGAGGAAGAACGCGTGGCCTTTAGAATATGAAGGAGCTCTTCGATCCCGGGAAGAAATATTACTAGGCTGTACGGAGGGGATAATTTATTTAATTTTTTTTTGGTCGGATATTGTATTTTATTCCTTGTGGAAATCACTCTTTTATTTTCTGTATATTTTTAAGCAATCCATTAACTATTTATGAAAATTTGCCTTTTTTGGAAAATTCGATATTTATTTGATTTTTTTTTCTCCCAAAATAAAATGGCAATTTTTATTTCAATTGGAATACATTAGGTTACAACAACCATAAAAAAACATGCGATCTTAAAGTCTTGGATAATTTATTGTTTTTTTTCTAAGAAAAAAATAGTTATTAATCACAGTAATGCTAATACATTAATAATTTTTTTAATTTTGAGTAATTTTCAATTAAAAAATTGATATTAGCTTGAAAATTATAACTGGTTTGACTATAAAAATAGCTTGATACATGGTTGTAAATTTTTTTTATTATGTACCTACTACCACGAAGTTTGAATAAATTTGTTATTTAGTTATTTATTTATTATTTTTAATTTACAGCTGGAATTTGGATGGTTATTCATCTAACACTAAATTTATCGTTTTTTGTAAAGCAATCGCAATGCAATTGCATTTGATGACAAGCGCACATGAAGGGACGGAGGCGGAGTCTGAGTGGACAAAAGCTAGGCCGATTCAATCTTGAAATTCAATTATTGTGTGGTAGCATGACATTTTGTTTTTTGTAGTGTCTGTGGGGGTTAGAACACACTCGGTCCGAGGAGAGCGAAAACTGAATTTACTTATGCAAAATACTTTGCTTTTCATAGAGTTTATGGAAGGGATTTGAGTTGCACTCAACCTACATGACGCATGGGCTAG
This sequence comes from Fagopyrum tataricum, assembly GCA_002319775.1. NCBI lineage: Eukaryota > Viridiplantae > Streptophyta > Magnoliopsida > Caryophyllales > Polygonaceae > Fagopyrum > Fagopyrum tataricum. The sequence goes on from CM008282.1 coordinate 3,276,823, forward strand.
GGTTTTGAGCGCGTGTTGATTGCCCTTGCAAGTGTTGCAAGTGATAGTCTAATACACAACGAAATCACAACTGAACGAGCGCATTTATTAGGCAATTATTTAGTTTACATATAGATAAAGATTCTTCGTGCAAAACTTTTTTAAAGTAAAAAACTTGATACGTTAGTTAATACTTTTTTCTTTTTTTTGTGTGTGTCGGATATGTTGGTTAAAACTCAGAGTATAGGTTCGTGTTATATACGCGTATCCATTTCAAGTTAAAAAAAGACTGGTAATATTATATAAAAGTGAATAAAAATATATTTAATTGATTAATCGGACAACAATTTATTTTTCAGATTGTTTTCCAAAAAAAAAAAAGAACTATCGATTAGGTTTTTCTAATAGTTTAACCTCTTATATATCTTTATGGCATAAATTGTAAAGTATTTACGGTTGATTTGGTATGTTGATTACAAAAGGGTTCTAAATTGCTAGTTAAAATCATGAACTTTTTTTTAAAAAAATATTGGTCATAAATATATATATATATATATATATATATATATATATATATATATATATATATATATATATATATTTATTAGGAAGGGAATGTATTTGCTTAGATTATAATGATTGAGATAAAATTTATTGTGAAAGTTATAATCTTTTATGGAGGTAATTTTAATTATAAATATTGATTTTAAATACATATTTGTCAAAATGAGATGTGTTTAGTTAGAACTAGACCTGTACAAATTCGGGCTGGTCCGTCCGGTAAAAAATATGGGTATGGGCGGTTAGTTTGGCCCGGCCAGATCTAGCCCGACCCGACCCGTTTTTAATGGGACGGTATGGGTAGACGTTTTGGCACGCGGACTAACCCGGCTACATATAATTCATTTATATGTGTATATATAATTTAGTTTGTTTATTTTCACGTATTTTGATTTTTCATTTAGTTTTTTTAGAGTATTTTGATCGACGAGTTATACTCGTTTGTAATTGATAACACGATTTAATGTCTTAGTTTAGGCATGCATTTAGGTAGATCTCATGATTAAGCCTTAGTTTGTGTCATTTATGTTTGTTTTGTTCTACTTTGCAAGAATAGATGTCTACACACTCTTTGGTGGCTTTGTAGGTGAAGTATGTCATGATTAAGCCTTAGTTTGTGTCATTTATGTGTGAAGGAAAAACAAAGAATCGAGCTAAAGAGCAAACAATGAGACTTTGGAGCAATATCGGGTGAAGTATGTCATGACCTTGGCCTAGATTTGTGATTTAAATTAATTGAAAATGAGATTTGATAAGTAGAGAGCCATCTCGGGCTGAGGCAAATCTCGGGCTAAAATCTCGGCCCGAGATAACATGTTGGGCCAAGATTCTGAGCTGTTGAAGGAAGCTGAAGGCGAAGCCCAAATCTCGGCCCCGAGTGTTGGCATCTCGGCCCAAGATTTGACCCATTTTCACTCGAGATTCCCTCTTTGATTGTGGCAAATTCGCTTTTTACCTAACCTTTGCTTTTTGTAGAGGTTGATTATAAAAGAAAAGCATGAGATCTGACACAGGAGGCTGGAAAAATTGACCCTTTAGTCCATTGTAGATCTAGATTTGTTTATTTCCTTCCCTTGCACCTCAAGCTTATTCTTCTTGATATCTCTAGATATTTGAGTGTAAAAATACTGCTGTGTGTTGCTGGAAATTGCTGGAGCAAGCTGTAACAGATATTTATTTAGTTTTGCTGGATCCTTGAAGCTATAAATTTGAGTTTGCATCTTCTTCTTCCTTGTATCTATTTACAATGAATGTTTTGTTCTCTTGCTTTGTTTTTTTCAGATTTTGCTATGTCTTTAGTTTGCTATAATCTTAGTGATTCTAGGGTGAATGGATTATTGTTTGTGGCATGGATGATGATAGACTAGTTGCATGTTGAAATTAGGTACAAGATTGTGGAAAACCTAGGGTCGTTGAACTAAATCTAGCTTAGAAATCTTCTAGGTTAGCAAGCTAAGTTAGGAAAGAGACTTTCCCAATAATTTACTAGCTTAGATATCGAAGATGACGAACCTTAGGTAGAAGAGATGTAAAACTCCTCTATTGGATTGTGATGTGCCGGATTACTATCTAAGTTAGGTAATTTTCGAGACTTACCCGGTAAGGGGTTATTTAGTACTTAGATAGAGAATCCGGTTTTTACCGAATTTCCGTCCTAGCTACTTTGAGACTTACCCGGTAATAGGTAGTTAGGATTAGAATTATATGGTCTTGAGACTTACCCGGTAATAGATCATCACCGAAGAAATTCATGCCTAATTCATTTCTTACAAAAGTGTTGCAACTAACTTGAGTTCAATGCTATGAAATGAATAATGATCTTGAAATCTTGGAAACCCTTCTTTCCCGATAATTTGATATCAGTGTGTGTGTTTAGTCTTATTAACCGTTTTGTTTTATTGAAATCGATATTTGATCAAGAACAAACCAAAACCTACCCAAAAACATGAATTTCCTAACTCTTACTCCTTCCTTCTATTTCTCGTTCTAGACTTGTACTATATCTTTGATCAATTGTGCAAATTGAACCGCCAACGTCTTTGTGTTCGACCTCGGAGTACTTGCCATACTACGTAACAACTTATACACCATGAGTTTGCTACTAGTTCGGTAATAATTACGAGTTATAGATTGTAAAACTAAGCATCTCGTGTTTTGCGAGCGTACGAGTATTTTGTAACACCCCAAATCCGTAGGACTCGGAGTGCTACTGGACTAGAATCTCACAATGGATCCTGACCCTAGCCTGACAACAATTTCATTGATCTTACAACAAGACACCGATAGATTAAAACAAAACATGAAACTGATATATATATATATATATCAAAAGGTAATACAATGTACCACTGAGTACAAACAAAATCACATTGTACATCAAAAGAACCCATATCCCCGATAACGCCCCAGTGTACGGAGCCCTCAACGGATCACCCACTCTGGATCACTCTGCAACTCTCCTATCCTGCAAAGTATCTACAACACGGTATAAAACCGTTAGCTAACCATGCACATATATAAAAAGATACTAGAGCACAAACACACATTAGAAATCTTAACACATCATCATGCTTTCACACATTTACCCGGTTTATTATCTTTATAAAGACCAGCAATCAACTCGTATATATATCCATATAAACATATGTGACACGAGGAATATATCATCCTCGCCTCTAGGTCCAATAGCCAGCTGGAATGGTTCCTGGAACACCACCCCGTGTACCCTAAGGGAATGGGGAGTGCCCGAACCGTTTACCAGGTCTGGCCTGCCTACAGAGAACCTCCCAGACTCCCGGCGGGATGAAAGGGCAAGTTATCACGGCCCTACAATGGGCAAGCAATATACCATAGGTCGGTGACCATCATAACGCATGCTATAAAGCATAAAACAAACACCACTCATGCACACATCCAATATAGGAATGTCAACTAAGTAAGTCCCACGGACTTACCTCAACCTCGTAGTCGTCACAACTCGCTCAACTCTCAGATACGTCCACTCCAATCTGGAGAACAACACGGCCTATACAAGGCATACATATATATCAAACTCCTATCACACAAAGGGTCACACCTAGACCCAAGGGATCCATAAGGATCATATCCAACTCGTAAACCTCAAAGCCGTAACCGGCATATCTATATCATACTCATCAACATCCGATACCTAGCATGCTACTACCGCTCATACTAGGAAAGGAAAGGATCTACCTAACTTTAGGTAGATCCGGGACAAGACGCACCTGCGTAAAACAAGGGATGCAGGGGCGGAGCAAGCAACCCGCAGGCGCAGCAGAACTCAGCCGCGGGCGCGGTGACAAGGCTGCAGGCAAACAAAGGCACGGCGCAGGCGCTGACGTGGGCACTGCGGCACGGCTTCCGCAGGGGCGGCGGCTTCCAGGCGCGGGGGCGGCGTCTGTGCAGAACGTGAACCCGCGATTCCTCTTCGGATCTTCTCGTGATCAAATCACGTCTTTATCATTCCAGATTCACACACATGCATAAACATACACATTCCAACATCACCCTATGATCAATACATCTTATCCTAAGCTAAGGAAGGAAGAAACAAAGGAAGAAGGAAGAGAAGAAGGAAAAGAAAACTTACCACTGCTGTGGCCTAACCAGAAACTGCTCACACAAGCACCTTAGCTGGCTTCCAAGCTCAGCCATGCACAAAGCTCATCAACAACCACAAAACCAAACAACACTCTTCCAACTCAAGGGAAAAACCTAAACAAGCTCAAGAAGGATGAAGGAGAAGCAAGGAGGACGTGAAGGCTGGATTGGAAAGTGAAGAAGTAACCCTTGATCAGCCAAGGGAAAGAAAGAAGTAAGGCAAAGGTAAAACACGAGTCAAAGGAGTCAACAAAACCGGCTGCAGCCACCGGAAACCGCAAGGGCGGTTCCCTGAGCCGCAGGGGCGGCAGACATGCCCGCGCGTGCGGAAAGACCAATCTCGGCCAAAGCCAATCTCGGTTAAGGTCCAATCTCGGTCCAAAAGACTAGGGCTCTTACATCTCACCCCCCTAAAAACAAGTTTCGTCCCGAAACTTGTAAAATCCTCAAACCACTCGGACTCACAAGCCGAGGTATAACTCTCTCTATAACCTCAAACATAGGCATGGAGGAAACCATCGACTCCAGCACGAACACTATCCAGGGCATAGAGGAAAACCATCTCTAGCCAACCAACATCACAAAAGCAGGAGGAACGAACCATCTCCAGCTATAAACAATCGCGCTAGCACAACAAGATCTAATAAGATCACACATCATATCAAGCTAGTACGAAAATAAACACGACATAACATATAAGCATGTAAGCATATAAGACTCACCAAGCTAGTACTAAGATCTACTCGGTGATCCTACTGGTGTACCTATCTCGGCATAGAACTCTGGATAGTTCCTCTGGATACTATCCTCAGTCTCCCATGTAGCCTCCTCGGGTCCTCGTCTCGACCACTGTATCCTCAACATAGGAATGTCTTTCGAATGCAGGCGTCTCATACCTCGCTCTAGGACTGCAATAGGATGCTCAGCAAATGTGTGGTCCGGCTCAACCACCAAATCCTCATAACTCACAATGTGTCTCGGATCTGGTATGTACTCCCTCAGCTGAGACACGTGAAATACAGGGTGAACACCCTCTAATCTCGGATGCAAGGCTAATCTGTAAGCTGTGCTCCCAACCCGATCCAGAATCTCAAACGGTCCGACATATCGGGGACTCAACTTCCCCTTAATGCCAAAACGCCTAACACCTCGTGTCGGGGACACTCTCAGCCACACATGGGCTCCAACCCTGAACTCTAGAGGTCTACGCCTCCTATCAGCATAAGACTTCTAACGGCTCTGTGCAGTCAACATACGCTCTCTAATCAATGCTACTCGAGCCATATCATCTTGAATCTGATCAGGTGCCAAACCACTGACACTACTATGCTCATCCCAGCATAACGGTGTACGACATCTGTGACCATACATTGCCTCATATGGGGCCATCCCAATAGATGCATGTCACCTGTTGTTGTAGAAGAACTCAACAAGTGGGAGATGATCCGTCCACACTTGTCCCCAATCCAACACACAAGCTCGCAACATATCCTCCAAGGTCTTAATGGTCCTCTCTGACTGACCATCTTCTTGAGGATGGAACGCAGTCGTGAAGGGCAAACTCGTTCCCAGGGCAGTCTGAATCTGCTGCCAGAATCTCGAGGTAAATCGCCCATCTCTGTCTGAGACGATCGTCCTCGGTACACCATGGAGTCTCACTATCTGCCTAGTGTACTCCTCAGCTAATCTGCTCACCAACCACGTCTCCCTAATAGGAATGAAATGTGCCGTTTTCGTCAATCTGTCCACTATGACCCAGGTGGCATCAAAACTCCGGCTCTGCCTCAGTCCAGTCACAAAGTCCATGGTGACATCCTCCCACTTCCTCTGTGGAACAGGAAGTGGATGGAGCTCACCTCCAGGTCTGAAATGCTCGATCTTGACCTGCTGGCAGGTCGCACACTGTGCCACAAATCTTGCCACATCGGGCTTCAACCCTCCTCACCAATATAAACGTCTCAAATCCTGATACATCTTACTCGTACCTGGATGTACCGAGTAAGGTGTACAGTGAGCCTCCTGTAATATCCTCTGTCTCAGCTCTGTATCAACAGGTACACAGACGCGACCACGGCGTCTCAATACTCCATCTGCTCCCAGAAGAAACTGTGGTGCCTCATCCCGAGGCATCCGCTCTCTGATCCTCATCAAGGTCGGGCAAGTCTCTTGCTTCTGTTGGATCTCACCCAACAGATCAGGTAGAACCTCTAAAGTACTCAGCCGGGCATCCTCATCAAGAAACTGGATGTCCAACTCTAGCCAGATCAAATCCCTCTGTAACTGCTGCTGAACTGTCAGCCTCGCAATCGCCTGCTCTCGAGGCGTCTTCCTGCTCAAGGCGTCGGCGACAATGTTCGCCTTCCCCGGATGATACAGAATCTCCAGATCAAAATCCTTGATCAGCTCAAGTCACCTACGCTGGCGGTTATTCAATTCCCGTTGCGTGAAAATGTACTTCAGACTCTGATGGTCTGTGAAGATCTAACATGTAACACCATACAGGTACTGTCTCCAGATCTTCAGTGCATGAACTACCGCTGCCAACTCCAGATCATGAGTCGGGTAGTTCTCCTCATACGTCTTCAGCTGTCTAGACGCATATGCAATCACTCTGCCCCGTTGCATCAACACACATCCCAAGCCTAGCTTGGATGCATCACTGTATACTACAAAATCCTTTGTACCCTCTAGTTGTGCCAAAACAGGAGCAGAAGTCAAACGTCTCTTCAGCTCCTCAAAACTTTGCGTACACTGATCAGACCACACAAATCTGGTAGTCTTCCTCAGCAAACTCGTCAGTGGACGGACAATCACAGAAAATCCCTCCACAAAACGTCTGTAATAACCGGCTAGGCCAAGGAAGCTACGGACTTCCTTGACGTTCGTCGGCGTAGTGTATGCGGCTACTGCCTTTATCTTCGCCGCATCAACCTTGATCCCCTCGGCGGATACAATGTGACCCAGGAATGCTACCTCTGGCATCCAGAACTCGCACTTAGAGAACTTTGCATAAAGTTCTCTATCCCGCAAAACCTGCAATACAGTCCTCAATGTCCTGCATGCTCCTCTCCACTGCGAGAGTATACCAGAATGTTATCAATGAAAACCACCACAAACTGATCCAGGAAGTCGATGAAGATACTGTTCATCAACTCCATAAAGACGGTTGGGGCATTCGTAAGTCCAAATGGCATCAGTACAAACTCGTAGTGTCCATATCTGGTCCTGAATGCATTCCTATGCACATCCTGCTCTCTCACCCTCAGCTGGTGATACCCGGAACGCAGATCAATCTTGGAGAACACTGTCGCTCCCTGAAGCTGATCTAACAAGTCATCAATACGCGGCAATGGATACTTGTTCTTGATGGTCACCTTGTTCAGCTCTTTGTAATCAATACACAATCTCAACGATCCGTCCTTCTTCCGTACGAAGAGGACAGGTGCTCCCCATGGGGACACGGTAGGGCGAATGAAGCCCTTCTCAGCCAGTTCCTCCAGTTGCTTCTTCAGCTCCAGTATCTCGACAGGCGCCATCCGGTATGGGGCCTTCGAGATCGGTCTCGTACCAGGCTCTAACTCGATGCCAAAATCCACACTCCTCTGAGGCGGCAAATTAGACGGCTCAGCAAACTCACATACCACAGGAATATCCTCTAATGCTGGACTCTCCCCCTCCTTCATGGCATAACACCAGAAGGCCTCGCAACCATGTGCAATCAATCTAGCTGCCCGTATAGCGCTAATAACCATGCCTGTCTTCCCAAGGTCCCAACCCCGGAAAACCTCTATCTAGCCTAACTCGGTAGAGAGGGTAACAGTCCTCCTACCTACATCTAAAACTGCAGAGTGTCTATCCATCCAGTCCCTACCTATAATGACTTCTTCATGCTCTAATGGCATGACAAAGATGTCAACTAGTAACACACGGGTCCCTACAGAAATGGGACAACCGTGAATCTCACGGGTACCTCTGACCCTACCACCATCGGGTAACCCTATAATAAAGGGCATCCCCTCAACCGTATCTAAACCAAGACGCTCTACACATGCATAAAAAATAAAAGAGTGCGTAGCACCCGTATCAAATAAAACTCTAACAAGTAAACCATGAATCAGAATGGTACCTGTAGCAGTATGTGCAGCTGGCTCCTCTACACTCCTTAACTCAAAAACTCGGCCCTGTGGGCCTCTGGTATCAATGGTGCCCCCACCACGTCCTCTGCCTCTACTCGGCCCAGGAGCAGATCCTTGAGTCGTAGGGCGATATGGGACCCTCTGTTGTCCCTGACTCTACTGCTATTGAGGTGGCCTCTGAAACCGGTACATCCTCGAACCCAGCCTCAACAAAGTCTCGCAGTTTCTCCCTCCTCAACGAGGCAGGGCAGAAACGCTCTCGGATCAGAGTCCTCATCTGCTCATAACTAGTAACCTGTACTCGTACAGACCTCCACCAGTGTTGTGCCAAATCTCTGAACAAAGTCTGCACCAACTCAATCTGCTTGTCAGCTGGACATCTAATAGACTCCAAAGCTGAGTCTACATGTCCTATCCAGAGCTCCACCTCTAACCCCACCTTCCCAGTGAAAGGGGGTACTCTCATCTGATGAAAAGCCTTCAACCAAGTGTCTGGTCGAGGCCCTCTATGCTCCTCTGTAGCTCGAGCAATCTCAGCGGCAGGTGCCGGTGCAGTTGGCACCTGTGTAACTGCATGGGATCTCTCAGATGATCCCTCGTGTGTTGGCAGATTAGGGGCACGCCTACCTGCTATGGCAGCCTCCTCAACACGTCGAATGTACTCGCGGAAGGTTGGTCCCTCCATAGAGACACGATCAAACTCACCAGACTGGGCTCTCTGTGGCCCCTGTCTCTCAACTGCACCGTTCCCAGTCTCAGGAACGACACTCTCAACAATCTCCTCGTAGATCTCTTCCGCTGCATGTGAACCACCAACAGGAGTATTACCTCGTCCTCTACCTAGAGGGGGTCTACCTCTACCTCGTCTAGCTGCAGGTAAGGCTCTAGTCTGAACCATCTGCAGAAGACGTAAACCTGACTTAGAAGGCTATATATATATGTCATATGTATAGATATATATCAAATCAATCACAACAGAATATCTATATATATCTATACTGTCGAGGTCTTCAGAGGGGTGATGTCTCACGTACACGGTATCCCAAAACATTTGTACTCATTTCAAAACCAAAACCTTTTGAAAAGTCAGACCCCTTTCGGGTTCTATTTATTTATCTATTCGACCTTTATCGCAGATTACAAGTGTCATTGTTGTCAACCTGGCTCTGATACCAACTTTGTAACACCCCAAATCTGTAGGACTCGGAGTGCTACTGGGCTAGGATCTCACAATGGATCCTGACCCTAGCCTGACAACAATTTCACTGATCTTACAACAAGGCACCGATAGATTAAAACAAAACATGAAACTGATATATATATATATATATATATATATATATATATATATATATATATATATATATATATATATATATATATATATATATATATATATATATATATATATCAAAAGGTAATACAATGTACCGCTGAGTACAAACAAAATCACACTGTACATCAAAAGAACCCATATCCCCGATAACGCCCCAGTGTACGGAGCCTTCAGCGGATCACCCACTCTGGATCACTCTGCAGCTCTCCTATCCTGCAAAGTATCTACAACACGGTATAAAACCGTTAGCTAACCATGCACATATATAAGAAGATGCTAGAGCACAGACACACATCAGAAATCTTAACACATCATCATGCTTTCACACATTTACTTGGTTTATTATCTTTATAAAGTCCAGCAATCAACTCGTATATATATCCATATAAACATATGTGACACGAGGAATATATCATCCTCGCCTCTGGGTCCAATAGCCAGCTGGAATGGTGTCTGGAACACCACCCCGTGTACCCTAAGGGAATAGGGAGTGCCCGAACCGTTTACCAAGTCTGACCTGCCTACAGAGAACCTCCCAGAATCCCGGCGGGATGAAAGGGCAAGTTATCACGGCCCTATAATGGGCAAGCAATATACCATAGGTCGGTGACCATCATAACGCATGCTATAAAGCATAATACAAACACCACTCATGCACACATCCAATATAGGAATGGCAACTAAGTAAGTCCCACGGACTTACCTCAACCTCGTAGTCGTCACAACTCGCTCAACTCTCAGATACGTCCACTCCAATCTAGAGGACAATACGGCCTATACAAGGCATACATATATATCAAACTCCTATCACACAAAGGGTCACACCTAGACCCAAGGGATCCATAAGGATCATATCCAACTCGTAAACCTCAAAGCCATAACCGGCATATCTATATCATACTCATCAACATCCGATACCTAGCATGCTACTACCGCTCATACTAGGAAAGGAAAGGATCTACCTAACTCTAGGTAGATCCGGAACAAGACACACCTGCGTAAAACAAGGGACACAGGGGTGGAGCAAGCAACCCGCAGGCGCGGCAGAACTCAGCCGCGGACGCGGTGACAAGGCTGCAAGCAAACGCAGGCACAACGCAGGCGCTGGCGCGGGCGCTGCGGCACGGCTTCCGCAGGGGCGGCGGCTTCCAGGCGCGGGGGCGGCGTTTGTGCAGAACGTGAACCCGTGATTCCTCTTCGGCTCTTCTCGTGATCAAATCACGTCTTTATCATTCCAGATTCACACATGCATAAACATACACATTCCAACATCACCCTATGATCAATACATCTAATCCTAAGCTAAGGAAGGAAGAAACAAAGGAAGAAGGAAGAGAAGAAGGAGAAGAAGACTTACCACTGTAGTGGCCTAACCAGAAACTACTCATACAAGCACCTCAGCCGACTTCCAAGCTCAGCCATGCACAAAGCTCATCAACAACCACAAAACCACACAACACTCTTCCAACTCAAGGGAAAAACCAAAACAAGCTCAAGAAAGATGAAGGAGAAGCAAGGAGGACGTGAAGGCTGGATTGGAAAGTGAAGAAGTAACCCTTGATCAGTCAAGGGAAAGAAAGAAGTACGGCAAAGGTAAAGCACGAGTCAAATGAGTCAACAAAACCGGCTGCAGCCGCCGGAAACCCGCAGGGGCGGCACACATGCCCGCGGGTGCGGAAAGATCAATCTCGGCCAAAGTCAATATCGGCTAAGGTCCAATCTCGGTCCGAAAGACTAGGGCTCTTACATATTTGATGTGTTTGTCAAGGATTTGTACGGTCCAAAATAAGCGAACAATAATACAAGATTGCATAGATAATCTTACTTCAATTGTACTTGTTGTTCTTCACGTATTTGAATTTATTCATTCTTGCATATTGATTGTTATTAAACTCGTTGGTAGTGCATTTTGTAAGTATAATTGGATTAACAATTTTGCATTACATACATTATAGTACTTCTTTTGAATGATAAATCTAGGTAAAAAAAAACTCACAATCAAGTACGTACGGGCCATCCGGGCCGACAACCCGACCCACTTTTGTGGACACGGGTAGAGTGTTTTTTGCCCGGATAATGCGAGCCGGGTCAGTCCGGTTTGCACATTACTGGTAGACTTTTTACTTATGGCCCCACCCGAGCCCCCTTTTGTACGGGTCTAGTTAGAACATATGCAATTTAAAAAAATCATTGTGAAAATTATAATGTTTTATAAAGTAATTTTTAATTATTTAATTAAGACAAAAAGTATAATTTTACATGGAGGTTGGGGGTCATTAGTATTTATAGCACGGGATTTAGACACATGATGAAATAACATAAACTTAATAAATTATAGAACAAAATCATGAAAATTGAGAGTTTGAGGTGGCTATAAAATAAATTTGACAATTCTATTTTTAAAAATAATATAAATTATTAATTGTTCACTAAAAAGAAAATATTTTATCTCTTCTTACAAGATAAAACCTACAAAATAAATATTCTTTTTATAACTTCAGACTTATAAAGTAAAGAAGACAACCTTTTTATATTTAAAACATCAAATGATATAAAACTTAAATTTTTATTAATGAATTTTCTAGCAAATTAATAGCTATAAATTAAAATTAGCTATATTTTTACAATTTATACCTTGTCGTAATCAATGCTCACACCATTAGAAATGGTTATCATACAATGTTCTAATTATTTAAGAAAATATTGGAAAAAGAAGAAAATTACGACAATATTTTTATTTTCAAAATTTCAACTAATCCAAAAATAAAATATGTCGTTGTTATTCCATATGGATATTATATAGCTCCATGAGTATAATTAGATCAATGACGTTTATGTTAATGCTATATTAAATACACGATACATTTAATTATTTTATGAAAATAAATAGAAACCTTGACGTGTGTTAATTTCGCATCCACTAAAAGTTTTAATTTAAAATATAATTTTTCAATTTTTGTTGAAGAGGAAATGAATACCAAAAAAATGATAAGATGATTGGGCTGGCCTATTTACTAGTGGCAGATAAAGTTAAAATTAAAAATTAAAATTTATAAGTTAAAGTGAAAAAATATATTAAATTTTTTAAGTATAAATTAGAGCTTTTATTGTATTTTTTTTAATTAAAATGATATATAATTAAATTAATTTATATATTTAGTTTGTTTATAAATGAATTGTCAAACTAAAAAGGTCATTTTATGAATTATTGTACTTTAAACTATGTTGTATTGGTTAGATTAAGAGCGAATTAATAATAAATTTTAATTAATTTCTATCTAAATATATGTAAATAAAGATATATAATAAGAAGTTTTGTTTTGTATATTAATTTTAAAATATAATTTTATATATAAATTGTCAAATAAAATTAATTAATGATTCATAAATCAGTGTATTTAAAATTATATTGAGTCGATTGTATTAATTAAGAGTTGATACAATAAAAACTCTGATCTCTATCCTCTTTATCTAAAATAAACTTCATTTAGGGCTCTTGAAACTTGAATCCTGCACCTCAAAAACTTCCCGTTTTAAGAGCAAATTTTTCTCATAAGGTTAAACGAAGTCGATTGTCAGACACATCACCCATATCCGCCCAAAAATAGCATGTCACAATCGGTGGCCTAATAAGCTATTGTCTTAATCGAGAGGTGTATTCCATAAAATACAACCCCCAGGTGGATACATGGTTTTACATTTTTTTTAATATTATAAATCTACTATATATAATATCTACTATATAATACTAAAACATAAGTGACTAATGCCACATGTCATCACCATATTAAATTTCACCACATGTCATCTTTATATTAAGTCATGTCATATTTTTTCACATGTCGTCTTCACGTTGTGCCACCTAATTATTCTATTTTTATTCTAAAAATATTATGTTGATATTAATGAAGATAACATATCCTAATTTAGATATTGTGATCTTATATATTTAGAAAGACAATATACAATTAATGAAATTAAAAAATATAACAGACAATAAATATTGTCCAAATGTATTTTTTATGCCACATTTATACCTATTTACCACTAATAATTATACGTGATATTTATACAAAAATACAAAAATATTCATTAATGTACTATTTTCTTATAATTTTTTTTAATATTGTTACGTATAGTTGGAGGCACGATCATATTACTCACTTAATTTTACTTTCTTAATATTTATAGTTATTTTTCTTACAGTAATATATCTATAAATACAATCACAACTTCAATGTATTAATTTAATACAGTTCTGTGCTTGGCACGGGAATTAAGCTAGTATAATACTAAAGCAGAAGTATATTTTGCCACATGTCATCACCAAATTAAGCTACCTAAGATTTTGTCACATGTCATTATCACATTAAGCCACCTAGAATTTTGCCACATATCACAACCACACTAAGCCACATCAGATTTTGCATATCTCTTATTTATATTTAGTCAACTGTTTCCATTTTTATTTTATTTAGTTTCTTAATTAAAAGAATGATATGAGATATGATATATAAGAAATATTATGACATAAATAAATAATACTTTCTATATTAACAAATATTATACTATTTTTGTTTTAAAAAATTACACTATATAGATTTTTTTAAAGTCAAGTTAGTTTTAAACCAAATATATATATGAATGGTCATTTAATTTTTACATTTTAAATATCAGATGTTTTGAATATAGGTAAAATAATTTGATATTTATTAAATAACACTTTTATTTATCTATTCATTTATTTTAATAATCAATTTATTTTATTTTCTTAATAATATATTTTTATAAAAATTAATATAGTCAATTATTACATAAAATAGAAATGCTGAGCAAATCTATTATAACCAATAAAGATATTATATTATTACTTATATATATATATATATATATATATATATATATATATATATATATATATATATATATTATTTAGTACAATTTTATAATAGCTCAATCCTATACAATTTTCTTATAGATTTTTTTTTTACATTTTAACAATTATTTTGTAATTAATATATAATTAATATTTTGCTTAAAATATAAGAAAATAGATTAGTCGATTATATCAGTAGACTATCTTATATGTATGTTAAAATTTTATCTTTATTTTTAAATGAGATGTATGTGATATATTATTGTTATATATGAATATTCTTATAATAGGTTTTATTTATGGAAAGTCATATATATTTTAAAATCGAATATAGACAAAGATTGATACTAACCTGTTTTACCGCTACCAATATATTATATGACACAAATTTTTAAGGAAATTTGATATATTGTTTCCTTAAAAACGGGAATTTTACAATAAAAAGCCTACTAAATTGGATATATTTATCCTTGAAAAATGGCAAAGATTGATACTAACCTGTATTACTTTTACCAATATATTATATGACACATTTTTAATCATTCTTTATTTTACATTAAGTTGATTGAGATGTTGCAAGATGGAAAACTTTTTGTAAAGAAGAACCATGATGAAGAGGCACCGTTTGAGTTTAAAGTTGATTAAGGTAGGCCGTAGACACGATCTTTTTTTTTTTTTTGCTTGATGAGGATTATTAATTTAATATTTACTTCTTTTCTGATCTTTCAGTTGGGTCTCTTTATCAGAACAAGTCATTGTTGAACCTTCAGTTGTGCTTCTAGCGCTTGCTACCTAATATTGCTCCAAATCTATAATATATTAATCTTTCAACCCACTAGCAATATTAGTTGAAGAAACCCATCTCTTAATGTATACGCCATTAGTCAATCAGTTAACACATGTTTTATTTGCCTGCAAACTTTATAACAGTTTAAGTCAATGACGATTTATTCCAATTATATTTCATCCATTGACTTTGGCTTAACCAAATGTAAAGTGACAAATTAGTCAATGTAAAGGTAACAACAGTCTTTTCCGAGCACAAAAATAATCAAATTTATTCTTGAAAAATACTTTCGGGCAACATTACATTGTTAATCTGTTTCAACAATCAACACTAAACAAATTATCTTCAAGGACTAAATGAAAATCATTGCATTTGATATACATGCCGATTTCTCATGCATATATTTAATTTATATTTGGATTCAAGACATTACTTATTTGTCGATTTAATGTAAATATATATTGAGATTCAAGACATTACTTATGTGCAGACTTTTTATGCTAATATTTAATTTATATTGGGATTCAATTCATTACTTGTGTGTATGATCTCTATTTGTTTAACATTATAAGCAAATCTCGTGCAAGGCACGGGTACTAAGCTGGTTTAACTAATTTATAATATAAGTTGTAGAGTTCATAATACATAATTTTAACTAATTTCTAAATGCATTGTTACAAGAGAATCTAACTGGTTTACCTACGCTCAAATATTTCTTGGTAAAATAATACATATGTAAAAATAATATAAATTGCCCATCAAACTTGTTGATTTGTAAAAATTTATTCATAAAATCTTCTATATAATACTTAAATATGTTGTCATCCTCGTAGTAAACACCTCGATTTTTCCGCTTGACATTCTCACATTATAACATCTCAATTTTAGAAAAAAATATATTTATTTGTATTGCGTCACTTCGGTTCTAATTCTAATCACAGGAAAACAAAAGTTGTTAAAATGTGATTTATATAGAGTTTGTTCGGTGAAAGAGAATTATGGAGATGAAATTAGAAATGGATTTATAAATATAGAAGTTATAAACATGTTTTTTTATTTATCTCTACAAGATTATAAAACTCTTTGTGTTAATGAAAATTATGAATTTTTTCTACCTCATCAATCAGAATAGACGCACAATTTTTTGAGATTGGTTCTTTTTAAGGTATACTCTTCTCGTGGGTTGTTCATTTATCCGTCTTTTCCATTCGATGTCCTATATTTTGCCACATATGTGAATTCGGTCCTTCAAAGCATGTTAAAACTCTTTTCAATCTGCTCATGGCTAGATTGATCGGTTTCGGGTCAAATAGAAAGAACTAAAAAATTTCACCCCTGGAAAGCGACGACACCTAATGGCTTAAGCCGTTGTTCCCACTTCCTCGCTGACCCATCATGCAAAAGGTACATAGGAATAGCCAGGGTTTCTTTTTAAGTTGACCCAACAATCTTATCCGAGTCACTTCCCTCTCCCTTAGCTTCACCTTGTGGCCATAGGATCAATATTCTGCTAATGCTAACTTGATCTTCTTTTTTTCATATACCGCTTTTAGAAAGTATATAACATGCTCTACTCATCATCCGCATTTTATAAGCAAAATACATACGATGATTTTGACTACTTAGCAAGGAAAAATGACTATTTAATCACTCATTGATAGACCATTGTAAAATCGATCCATACGATGACTTTGACTTCACGGGGGATCGTTCCACATGTAGAAGAGTAGTTTAGGGAAAACGATAGTGAGTTTGACCGTGACGCCATTAGTTTTCCTATAAATGTGGTGAACATATACAGGGAGAAAGTAGAGACAATAAAAGAGAAATGTACGTTAAACAAATCGATTTTCCACGGTGATTTTCAAAATTTAGTTGATAAGGAAGAGGTAGTCTCTATCTATCTATCTATCGCAATTAAAGTTGATTTTCAAGTTACATTTCATGATTAGACACACTCGAAATTATTAGGTCTTGATTCATCAAAACTAATTTTTGCAAACCCATACAAGGTTTGCACCATCATAACGTCTTTAGTCTTCCTTCATTGTTTTTGTTTCCTTTTATGAGTTAGAGTTATCTTCGTCTCAATCTTTATTATTACAAACTGTAAAACATTTATCATAACTTTGTTTATATCATTTGATTTCTTATTAACTCGATGTTCTACCATGAACAAGCTATTAAAGCGTAAAATATGTTTTTTATTTCAAAAAATATACATCAAAATTGTTTTTCTTTAATATGTACAAATAACATCAATTATATATATATATATATATATATATATATATATATATATATATATATATATATATATATATATATATATATATATATATATATATATATATATATATTTGAACAAAACATTTCATGTAGGGGGTTAGTAACTACTTTGGATAGAGATAGTAGATGCAACACGAAACTAACTAATATGATAACATAATTGATTAGAGTGTGTGTGACTGTGTGAGTGGGTTGAAAATTGGAAAATGTACTTGTATGTCTTAAAAGAGGTAATTTAATGCATTTTATGGTGATAATATATGGATGCATTAAATAAAGGACATGTGTCTCTTGAATGAAATAATATGATAGGATGATGATGATGATAGTGGCCTGCATATGATGTCTAGGTGGATAGGATAAGCCAAGATAAGGTATTGTGGGCCACCACTGACATTTTTCATATCTCTTGTCTTTTCATTTTTTCCTATTTTTGGATTGTTAGGTATTACTTCATCCCTAATACTTAGGGTGGATGCAATGTCTCGACATATACCTCAGTGCTTCCATACAGTGTAAAGATCATATCAATGTTTTACCCAATTTTTTTAGGTTAAGAATCTTGTTTTATATAAACATTTTATTTATTTATTTTATGCATTTATTAGTGGATTTCCTTTATTAATATGTTGTTTTCTTGTATAAGAATAGAGAGGTTGATATATTTTGGCGAAAAATAAATCATTATTTATGTATTATATTTACTATAACTTACGGAGTATTATATTTTTGTACTTTATATTTTAACTTTTTGAGATTACTATTTGCGTGGTTATTTTCTACCATCTGCACGATAATGCAGATTTCACATACGTCTCAGGGTTGAAGCGTATGCGGAGTCTCCTAGCGCACCAAAGCCAAAAGGTTGAGGCGCATGCGGATTCCACATAATCTTTAAGGTTGCGCATGTATAAATTATCGATGTAAAATTTGGAATGTGTATGCGCCCCAAGCCCTATTTAAGGTTGGTGTATGTATAAATAAAAATATTTTATAAAAAAACTCGGACGCATACTCTTAACGCCATTTAACCCTATTAAGCTTGAGTTTCCAAGATTTTTGTTAGTTTAGTGATTGAAACCTAATAAATTTAATTCTTATAGTTGAACACATAATCTTCAACACCCTGCTCTCTCTCCGCAAACGAGTAAATAGATCGACCAAGTATATTAATGTAAAACCCATATATACATTTAAAGCGGGATCCCCTTGTCTAAATTTTTTTGTTGGTTTAAACGAGATATTATGTGTTAAAATATTTTTTCTAACAATTTCAAACGAATCCTAAACCGCGTTAAAATAATTAAAAAAACTATTTTAAAAACGGATTAAGTTGAAACCCAACTGAGATCTTATTGTAATGGAGTAAGGGGTAATTAACTAGAGTTTAAGGCGCGAAATATGTGCATTGCTTGTTGCCGTTTAAGCAGGGTGTTGACCGTTGATTTTCACTAGTTTGACCATTCTCTTACATTTCAACATGTGATTCTTATGCTTTTTCCCTCGAAATTACTTTGTTAAAAGCCTTTTCATTATTAGATTTATTTTCTTGTCTTTTTCTACCCGACTCGAGTCTCGATTTTACTTCACCTAACCAAATAAACCAAACTCATCACCTCATATTAAAAATACGGAACTTAACTTATAAGAAAATTAATAAAAATATTAATCCAATAAACGTCATATCCTCGTGCATAGGTAGACAAACATTTTAAATTTTACACTATTGGCTAAGTTGTCGAATTTTATGAGATATACGTGAGTCAAATTCACATGGAGTTTCGTCATAAATTCGGAAGTACATGTATAATAGGATAGGTCCGAGTTCAGTATATATAAGTAATTTCATCCTAAATTCAAATGTCAACATACAAATCGAGTAGTCCACCCAACTTATATTTACTAAGTTACGAGTTTTATTTATTATCGATGTGAGACAATTACATCTTCAAACGCTCCGTTAAGTACAATTGTGAGGTCGGTCTGACCACGTGCTTTAACATATATAGTGGAATGGGACGATTTTAAAAATTTTGTAAGGCCGACAAGCCTGATTAACCAGGATCCGAGATCGAATAAATCCGATATCATGTTAAAGTTCAACAAACTACAGAACGGGATTGTATACATACTAGCACACATGCATGTTAGGTCAGTGTCTAAGTCCAACGACTTTTATTATAAAATCAATCGACAATAAAAATGAGTAGTCCACCCAACCAATATATTACCGTGAATTTATTTAGCATCAATGGAGAGGTTAAATCTCTAAAAATAAATAAATAAATAAATAAATTGGTAAAAAATCTAACGACTTTTAAGTGTTTATTTTCGGTACGGATCCATAGATCTGATTGAACCGAACCAACCCGGACTAAAAATATTCAAGCTGTTTGAATCGGTTATTCAAGTTTGGTCTGCAGATAGATTACATCAAATTAAAAATGTCAAAATTTTGGCTAAAAAAGGTCCAATCCAATATAAAAGAGCTTGCTCCAACTTGTCTAGTCAGACCAGTCTTGAATTATCCGTAATTATCCAAATTATTCTTTTGATATGTATGCTTAAACTTAGCGTTCAAAGTTTATTTTAAATAGATCAGATATATATATTTATTTGTGGATATTCGAATTATTTGTTTGCGTTAAAACCTCATGTGTGTACATCTGTGTAATACAATCCTAATAGAAAAATCTTCTACATATATCTAATCTCAAGATTTCATATACTATAAAATTGAAACAACAAAAGAATTTTAGATTAAATTTCATCCACACATAATTGGACCCACTATCAATGGTATCTACAACTCCATAGGTCAAAATTATTACGAGCACAAAGAATCTTTTCATATGCAACTTGATTCTTTATTTTTCCTTATCGTCTCCAATAAATTATCATCTCCTAGTACTAATCTTGCAATTAACAATGAATCATTGGAGTTTAATATCTACACTTGCACTTAATTAAAGTAACTTGAATAGGGTATTCTATCTTTGTTTGACCACTTTCGTAAATTAATTTAAAATTAATTAGCCTTTTATTTTATTTTTATGAAAAGCAAAGGGAACAATATCTGCCATTTCCGATTTTCCTCTTAATTTTGTTTATTGTAATACTCAAGCTTAATCCTCCACTAGCCCGACATTACTAAATGATTTGTACTAAATAATATGGGATAAATGCATTTTAAAATTCTGAAACCTATGCTATTGGATCAACTTAATCTTCATTGATCTTAAATTACTTTTTAATTCAAAGCAAAATCTTAACGTAAGATATACTCACAACTACACTTGTTCGAGGTCTGTTGAACCTTCTCCAAAAAGTGAAGGATCATAAACCTAGGTTAAGTTTGTTCGGGTCAAAATATTCTACGTATATCTGAGCTGAATTTGGAATAGATAAAATTGTGTGTTCGTTAGAACTTTTTTTTTTTTTTTGTCAGATTATTGGATAGTTTTGAAAATTTTAAAAAATATTAAATCTTTGACGTGGGGAGATTTACATATATATTAGAGTTTTATATAATTACACAAAAAATAATTTCAAGAGATTCTTTAAAGTTGTTTAAGAATTTTTTTTTTTTTATAGATTTTCCATTAGCTTTAGATAACAATGACAAAAATAAAATAAAAACTTTTGTTCATACCTATTTCCTTTTATATATATATATATATATATATATATATATATATATATATATATATATATATATATATTATTTTTTTTGCATTTAACTATTCTTTTTTTTAAAAAAAAAAATCGCCATCAAAATTTATCGCTTTCAATACAAAACTCTCTGATACTCTAAAAAAGACCAAAAATGCTAAAAGTTACTCAAAAAGCTTAAATTACACAAAAAAATCGCTCCACTTTTAAACAAGCCCAAAATCTCTTACGGTAAGAAGGGAAACATGTAAGAGACGTTCAATCTAATTAAACAACGGTATGATCTCGTCACTTGTCCCGCACGTAGGTATTATGCATACGATTGTGCGCCTTGTAATTGTGAAAGGGTACATGATCGTGCATCCATAATTGTTCATTAGTATCACAATTCATTCATTTTGTTGAACAATATAATGTGAACCATTTATAACCAATGTAACAATTCCTCTTCCAATTATATATATTATGATGAATAAAACATAAAGTGATTCAACGTGTTCCACTGTTAATAGGGGTAGAAGGAAGAACCTCTCAACCAACGTCCGAAACGCTAAAGCTATGTAGCATTTTCCTTTTATACATATATCTAATATTAACAAGGTATACGATTGACACCCATTATTTTCACCTTTTCACGCATAATGTTGACCGTTGACTTGTCAACATGACCACTATGATGGAAACAATGTTCACATGCATTAGCCTTTTGTTCAAAAATATAGATGACTGAGTTGAATAAATACATGTTATATTGAACAAGTGTTAATTATTACCATAATGAACTCTTTGCCGTAAAAATCTCGTTTTCACTAGAGGAAAATTTATAACATATTATACAATGTAAATTATAGAGAAGGTTTGTCTAATAGGGCCTTTTTGTATATGAGATATAAACTAGGTCCCTAGAATTTTCGGATTAATTTTTAAAGAAAAATTGACTTAATTAATGGGTAATATTTAAATAAATGAAGGGGTAATTGGGCCTTCTTTAAATGGAGAAAATTGAATGGGAGTCCACCCTTCCCAATTTAATTTAGTTTTTGTCATGTCAAATAATTTTACTAAGGAATTGTCCTCTTTCTAGTTAAATCGGAGATAAAAATCAAGAATGAAAAGTTAGTGGAAATGGGTAAATCCTCACAAAATTATAAGAGAGGGACAAACACTAAAATCTATTATTGCACGGGGTTAGATACCCAATTCAACCAATTAACCTAATCGTTATTCATCCTTAATTTCCTATGTCAGATTCAGTCTTCTCGTCTATATTAACTTATCCCAGGAAACCGATGAGGAAAGCGGAGACGAAGACACCATCAGATAGAATAGCGCCAAGATCGGTGTGGGAGAAGTAGTTGATTATCCGCAGTGGAGGAGGAGAGATAGTGAGCAACAATCGGAGGCTAGAAGAGAGCAACGAATGACGGTGAGGAAAAAGTGATCCTCGCCGCCCGGATTGCCTCAATCAAAAGAGGGCTGGAAGAGAGCAGCCAAGATTACATCCGTGTTAATCGTTCAAGGTTCAGTCTCCTTCTATCTTTCGTTCTACTTTGAATTAGCTTGTTG
This sequence comes from Fagopyrum tataricum, assembly GCA_002319775.1. Classification (NCBI taxonomy): domain Eukaryota; kingdom Viridiplantae; phylum Streptophyta; class Magnoliopsida; order Caryophyllales; family Polygonaceae; genus Fagopyrum; species Fagopyrum tataricum. Next base: position 3,299,646 of record CM008282.1, read on the forward strand.
TTATGTTAAAGGTTTTCAAAATTCCGATAGAGGATTATGCTATGATTTCTCATATACAAATAGCTGCTTGCTATAAAGAATAAACTAGGTGTCGCTTTGCCTGTCCTTTGTACTATATCATTCACATTTATGCTTGACATAAATCACTCTTATTGGTGAATTAGCTATTATTTGATGCTTTTAGTTTGTATGTTTGTTTGGTTAAAGGACATTGGATGTATCATGTATGGGTATTTTCAAGATGATATTTAAACCTCTTGTTCAAGAATTCCTTGGTTTTGGAGCCATAGTTACTCGCCGAGACAAAAGGTAAAATTCTACACCTCTACTTTGCAAATCTCTTCAGTTTTATTCTGTTAACTTATGCAAGAGTGAACACATTCAAGTGGTGATCCCATACTACCTGACTTTTAGAAATGTGACAACAATTGGTTCCCTAACTTTTATGGTTCATCACAGAGTTTTGCACCTCTCCATTTCGACGTTGTCACTAAAGTAGAGAAGTTTCTCAAAACTGAAGACAAGTTCAACTGCAATATGCGCAACTGATGATATGTACTAAATAGAAAAACTATCCTTGTGAAACTCTGAATGTATGACTTTTAGTGGTTTTTATTGTGTCAAATCAATAATTTATTATGTCCCAATGTAAAACTCATGTTGTAACGTTGAAGCATTGAACCTGAAGTTTTCATAAATTAGGGCATGATAATGAGTGAGATAATATGTGGACTATTGAGTGCATCAACATGTCATCCTTTTGGTTATTTGTGATCGATTAAAAGTTATGATTATGGTATACTTATCAGGCATTTTTTCGCATCGAAAGAAAATCCAATCGTATACTACTTTCTTACTGTTTGTGACTTTGTATAAATCCGTTGTAACCTCTTGTGTAAATCGAAAGAAATTTTTGAAAATTAAGAGGGCTTGTGTAAATCGAATGAGGACTTGTGTTAATCGTGACGGTTTGTTTAAATAATTTGATATTTACAAATTTTTATAAATTACTAATTTAGTAAATCAAAATTGGGTAACTCAAATTTAAGGTAATCGTGTAAATCGAACTTGGGTATTACGTTTGGAACACTAGTTTGGATAATTAGACATTAAGTATAGCTTAAAAAGTTAACAACAAAATACTTGTCGATAAGATTTGAATTTTTTACTAACAATGTGTAAACCGTGTGTACACGGTTTGCACATAGTTTGAACACGGTTTTCAAATAGAGTGCACACGGTTTCCACTCGGTTGGCACACATTTTTCACTCGGTTGGCACATTGTGTGCATACGGTAGGCACACGGTTTACACATGGTTTCCACACGGTTTGCACCTTGTTGGCACACAAAAGATGTGGAAACCTTGTGCAAACCATGTGGAAATCGTGTAGAAACTGTGTCCAAATCGTGTGAAACTTCCACATGGTTGGCACACGGTTTCCCCACAGTTTCCACACGGTTTGCACGCGGTTTCCACACGATTGACACACAGTTGGCATACAGTTTTCACACAGTTTACACACGGTGTGCATACGGTTTTCACACGGTTCGCACACGCTTTCCACACGGTTGGCACACGGTTTCCACTTGGTTGGCACACGGATTGCACTTGATTTGCACACGGTTTGCATTTGTTTGCACAAGAATTCCTCACTGTTTCCACATGGTTGACACTCAGTTTCCACATGGTATCTATACAGTTGACATATGGTTTCCACACGGTTGACACACTATTTTCACACGGTTCAAAACCCCCGAACTACAAGATTTGTATTTTTGGCCTTGTGTAAACCGTTTGACCTTGTGCAAACCGATTGGGCTTGTATAAATCGATTGGGCTTGTGTAAACCGTTCCTACACGGTTTTCACATGGTTCGAAACCCCCGAACTACAAGATTTGATTTTTGACCTTGTGTAAACCGTTTGACCTTGGATAAAACGATTGAACTTGTATTGTGTAAATAGACTGAGCTTGTGTAAACCGTTTGAACTTGTGTAAACCGATTGTGTAAATCAATTGGGCATGGGTTTGGACTTGAGCTTTGGTAAATCGATTGGACTTGAGTAGGGTTTGTGTAAATTGATTGGACCTGAATAAATCGAAATTACCAAATAGCCCATAAATTAATTTTTTAACTTAATTCGAGGGCCTACTTTGTTTAAGTACAACAAAAGAGTCAACTTGATGCTACGGTATGCAAAAAAAGCTCAGTTAGCCAGTACACCATATACTATATAAGGATTTTTTTCCCCTTATTTAGACTTTTTCTCTTATTATCCCCTAAATTTTAAAATTTATCTTGAAATTTAGTGATATCAAGAAAAAAAGTCTAAACCTTAAAATCTACCCACAACCCTAAACCTTAAAATCTACCCACAACCTTAAAATCAAATGTGGAATATATACAGACAATACATAAAAAGAAGCATAAAAATAAAGTTTAATATAAACAATATATAAAAAGACCAAAATAACAAGTTATTCATACGAGTCTTGCCTTTAATCAAACTCTTCTTACGTAAATAGATTTGACTTTTGGTCCCGTCCGAATCTGACCAAATCTACTCACAACCTTAAAATCAAATGTGGAATATATACAGATATAGTTTTTGACTTTTGAGTATAGACTTCCATATGTTGACGATGAGATTGAAGGTTATACTTTTCATCCAAACACAGAAAGATAGCAACAAAAGATTGGCCAAAATGTTTAACTGGGATTATAACACTAACCTGTATACAAAGTTTCCACTTAACAAAACACAAAAAACAAAAAAAAAGATTTTGATTTTGAATCAGTCAAGAACTACAAACATAAGCTCTTGCATTGCTCATATGCCATTTGGGTCCTGCTATATTGGGCTAATTCAAGAACTGCTGCTCCGTATCATCAAATTGTTCCAGTCTTCTCGGGTTCGCAGCAAGCGGGTTCCATGGATGAACAATGGACCTCTTCAAAGTCAGAATTCGTATTGGGGCGCGAGTGGAAGCTCTGCATCTTTCTACATCAAACCGCACCTGAAACAAGCTCGGTATTCCTTCTTCTGATGCTTACAGCACCACTGTTACTGTGTTGATCCCGACTGAAATTACCCTTGGATGAAGTTGTGGTTGAAGCGAGCGGAAATTGGGAATTCTGTAGCGTTATTATGTTGTCTTTGGTTTTGTCTGACGATTTGTCTATTTCAGAGAGAAGCTTCTTCAATGATGTGCGTTGACATACAATCCTACCGTTGCTCCATGCAGCAAAGTTGAACGACGGCATGCTTTCGTTCAAAAACGAGTGAGCAACCTTTGCAATAGGGAAATCTTGTGATTCCGAGCTTTTCTCCATTCGTCCCCGCCTGCAAGTAAAAGATGTCTTCAATAACATGTAAAATACTGATCCATAGAGTGTAATCATACACTGCCAAACTTGCAACGAAGCTAAATTTGGTAGTTTCAGCATTCGTTGAATGTTATAATTTCATATAACTGAACATTCTTCAATCTAGCAGTTCGTAGATTAGATCAGCAAATTTCGGGAACCGTACAATAGTGCACTTGTCGAAACTAAAAGATTACTCCCTCTGGCTCTCAATATTTGTCATTAGAAGTTTAAAATTTTGGTTCACAATATTTGACATCACAAGTGTTATTCATACTTAAACTTTCTATAAATAGAATTTTCTCTATTTTTTCTTCATTATTTGTATTTTCAAAACACTATTTTCTCTATTCCCATATAATTCTCTACATTTTACCATTGTTTTCATACAAATTTATTAATTATAGTGCATCAATAAATATCACACATTCTACTTTTAGTTGATTTTTTCTCTAATGACATTTATTGAGAACCGAAGAGAGTAGTAAATTTCTTCCATTCATTTGCACACATTCATGTTTAGCACAAAGCAATGAAGCAAAAAAGAGACTGCAGCAATGAAGAGGTGAAATTGAAGTGACAAAAGGCCAACTTACACGGCCACCACACTTGCCAACTGAGGAAGATCTTCTTTATTTTTAAACATTTTGTACATGTCATTGATCCAAATCGTCAATGCAGCACAAGCACTTCCCGGCCACATCCTGGAGAGCAAGCAACTCAGATTAAGAAACAGACTGATTGAGAAACCGAAGATGATAGCTTTTATGCAAATGGTACCTGTGTATGTCAGCAGACCAAACCAATTTGTTTTTACGGAAGAGTTCAGGGAAAAGGCCCCTCTTTGTGGCTTCATGCAGTACTCGTGCAGCACGTTCCCTTTGTCCGAGCCACCAAAGTGCTTCTAAAAGAGTGTTGTAGAACCTCATTCCAAACCCACAGCCTTCTGACTTAAGTTTGTCAAATACATACTCTACCATCTGCCAGTTAGATTCATCATCGAGGTCTCCCTTGATCATTTGTCCGATTACTTGGTGAATGCTAGAAGCCCTATTGTTGAGCATCTCATCTAGCAACTCAGAGGCATCATTCAATCTGATTTTTGTTCAAAAGAGAGAACTCAACAGGTTAGAATAACGAAAAAAGTCCCAGGGTTATTTTAAAATGAGGACTCTGATGTTTTATCAAATTTCTAGGGTTAGTTTAAAATTGCAAAGGACTTGACATAAATTGTTAGTCTGTGCCTCGTTGGCCGCTGTGCTGTGGTCAGAGAAAGTTAAATATTGTACTTCAGAGTTGAACGTGATCAACCCCTTCCACCTAAAACAAGCTTGGACATGGAAATGCTAAAAATGACGCAAACTACAGACCGGTTAAGGCTATTACCTTAACAGTAAGACTTAGTGGAAATGCGATCACCAAACTGAACTACAAGGCTTAATACCTACAACAATGGCTCAAAGCCACAAACATGAACAAGGATACCATCTACGCCTAGTGATTCTGTTTATATTTGATTTATCACCTTTTTTGGTGACAAGACTATAGATGGATACAGGGAATAAACAAACTGCAAAAACACACAGCATTAAGGTCTATTGCAAACAAAACATCACCTAGCCGGCTCCAATCCATTCAAAATGACGAGGTTCAAAAGGTATGAAGCGTGCAAAGGGTGCAAGATCCAAACTTGTGTCATATGAGGTTGGGATACACGGTGATTGAGTTTTCTTGCTTTCCACACACACAGTGAGAGGTTTCGTGTCTAGATCTAACTTCATTCCCACACTGAACTAATTAATTTCTATGACTCATGCAGCATATGCATGGATATAACTAATTTTAGTTCTGCATTCCAATTGATATGTTCCCTCTCGGTCTTTCACCAAAGAAGCTGAGGAGTAATTGTGGAGTAAAAATTATATTCAAGCTATATACAATTCAACAAGGAGTTGGAGTGCGTGAAGCTCCAGAGGAGAACTGGAGAAGAGTATATAGACTGGATTATGCCTAATGAGTTCATCTGTCTAAATTTTCGATGGCGTGTGTGACCGAAGATAAAAGCTACTGGTGGTTGGTTCTTGCACTCAGGTTGTACATAGTGATGAAAGTTTAAAAAGCACCAATGAACAAACCAATATAATATAATTTGTCCCTTTTTTTGATCTTTTCCTGTTTTTGGTCATTCTAAATCACCCGCTCAATATATCAAAAAAACAAGCTTAAATGCACCAAACTGATGAGAAGAAGAGATGGATCAACAACTAGGCTGTTTTAATGCCCATGTCAATTAGAGGGTCTTTCTGCTTTCACCATCCAGCATATCAGAATGCTTTATTTGGTGATTTGGGTGGTTACACAATGGGTACACCAAAATTCTTTAGCCAGAAACTCTAAGTTTTATCTCAAAACATGTCTAAAAAAATGGTGAGTTAGAAAACTTCTATTCATATCCTTCAGCGAGCCTTCTTTTAAGCTTCCTGACGGAGTCAATTGACCTTTGCACTAGGATAATTAAATAGTGTCATGAGGTAGTTGTATAACGAGGCTTATTGGCATTTTAGCAGCTCAAAACTACAGCACTGAGTCACTGGCAATATTTTTGCTGTTAATCAACACAGCAGAAGAAAAACAACCAGACAGGATCAAAGAAGAAATTTAAGACCATAAATAGTCAAAAGCGCGCAACTAATACTTTTCCCCAAGAGCTAAGTAAGAAAATTTTCTCCATCTCAAAGTACAATACTTCTTCTTTTACGACACATTCCATCATTTTAAAGCACCACCTTTAAAGCTACAACAATCACCTCGTAGAGGAAAAAAAAATAAGAATCAATGAACAATCTCGATACTAACCAGCCAAGGACTTCCTTTAGAATATAAATATGTCAAAATTGTTCACCGAAAATGAACAGATTCTCCCTCTGACACATCATCATACTATATTAGACACTATTACGATTTATATGCAGGCAGAGATGCAAAGTAAACCAGGCAACTGATTGCCTTCGCTGAAATTAACAGTGGCATACAAAATCGTGACTTAACAGTTTCTGTAGACACTAACACTCTCAACATCAAACATTTATACTCTGATGGCTGCTCAAAAGTTTTACTTGTACATTTTAATATGTACAGATAATCTAAATCAACTCATCAAGGCAACCTTGAAAATGAAAATCAAAAAGGCTGAAATGTGACAATGATATTTATTAGTTTGCCCACAACTTTCAGAATCGAAGTTCTTAAACATGATTATATTTTAGTGTCAAATGTTTGTCTTCTCTGTTTCCTTATAAAGCATGCATGAGACTTGGTGAGCAGGTATAAATCAAAGCTATGTAGCTAAGGTTAACCCAAAGACTTATTTTACAGTTCAAAAAAGTTTAAACAAATGCGGCCATATCTTCATCATATTCTCTAAGCACACAGTAGCAAGTGACAGAAAAGAAATCTCTATGGTGAAATAAAGCTAACCTGTCACTTTTGCCATAGACAGCCAGCATCATGCAGTAACTCATGGTGGTAGGCAATAATCCCAATGCTTTGATTTCCTGAAAATGCTCCTCACTCTCTTCCACAAGCCCGGCAAAACAATAAACGCTCAAGACCGCCTCAAGTGTCCGCTCATCGGGATCACATCTGACCTTCTCCATCTCAACATAAGCCTCCACAGCTTCTTCAAATTGCCCCCCCTGTCTAAAACCTTCAATCATGCCATTGAATGAATCTCTATCTCTCATGATATTACTTTCATCCATCCTTGTCAAAATTGCTCCAAACTCTTTGTAAAGCCCACCTCTTGCAAATGTATGGATAAGAGAATTGTAGGTTTCAATAGTAGGCTTATTCCCCACCTCATTCATCGTGTTAAAGGCCACAAGAGCTTCCTCATACAACGCAGCCTGCCCATATGCCTCAATAACTCCTGTATACGCCTTTGGACTCGGCATTATCCCTTTCTCATTCATGTGATGCAAAATCTTCCTGGATTCCTCATGTAGCCCTCCCTTCCCACAAGCAAATATTAGACCCTCATAAGTCTCCATATTCGGCTCAACATTCTCCTCCACCATATCATGAAACAAGGTAACTACCTCCTTAAAGTACCCACCTTCTCCAAAAACTTGTATGAGAATGTTATAGGTTGCAGCATCTGCATCTGTGTTACTCACCTTCATCTCCAAGAAAAGATCCCGAACGTCATCATACCTCCCTTGACTACCATACAAATTCAACAAAATACTATAGGTGGTGGCATTGGGCATGCAACCCGCCATCTGCATCTGCTTAAACACTACCATGGCATCACTAATCGAACCCATCTTCGCATAGGCCTCTAACAACACATTGTACGAAGATACATCAGGTAGGTGACCATCATCCTCCATCTCCTTGAGAAGCTCTGCAACTTTCCCTAGTCTACCCAACTTCCCAAATGTCTCAACAACATAACTGTAGGTAGTTATATCAGGCAAGACCCCACTCTCATTCATTGTCCTAAAGACCATCTCAGCCTCATCAGCAAGCTCCCTACTGGCACATGCGCTAAGCAAGGTATTATATGTGACAATATCAGGCTGCACCCCTTCATGTCTCATCTCAGCAAACAAGCCTAATAACCCTTCCCAATCCAATCCACCTCGAGCACACGAATTTATCACAGTATTGTAAGTTAGTATGCTAGGAAGGACTCTTTCCTTCTTCATCCTACTCAAAAGCTGAAGGGCAGTTTCATAATCCCCGTTCCTACCATAAGCATTAATCAAAGCAGTAAATGAGAAGGCGCTACGAGACACGTTATGCTCAGGCATTTCCTCAAATATCTCTTGGCTCTTTTCAAGCAAACCCTCTCTACCTAACACACCAATCAAAATAGTATAAATATGTTCATTAGGCTTACACCAAATCTGACGCTGCATATACTTAAACAGCCTGAGTGACCGCTGCCAATCGCCGCGCTGCGCAAACTCCTTGAACACCAAGGCGAAGTCATTCAAGGAAAGCCTGTTCTTGAAGGATTCAAGGCACCTAGCAATGCTACCCCTCGGAGGGAGGCTACTGAGCTTGTTGATTAGAGTCTCCACGTCGTAGCTATACTTACCCTTTTCAACTATGACTGTAGGGTTCCCAAAGACAACAAGCTCTTTGGGTTTCCCCCTAACTCTGAGGGATGATGAGAGAGAATTGGGTGTGAAGGTAAGTGGGTGAGGGAAAGGAAAGGAAATAGAGTCTGGGAAATGGTGATGAGAGAGTGAAGGAGAGGGTGAGAAAGGGAAAGAGATGGAGAGGGATTTCAACATGGTGATGGGTTTGACATGAAATTGTGGAAATTGGAATAGAATTTTGTGAAATTGATGTATTGAGTAAGGATTTGGGGTTGTTGGGCTGTGGGTTTGTTTCTGTGTGGGATTTGGTGTTGTGGGCAATTTTTTAGGTGAAATTCTGGGATTGGAACTTGCAGGGAGATTGAAAGGGTTTTGCAGAGAAGGTTGGGGTTTTACAGAAGGGGAAGAAGAAGAGAGTGGGTTGGGTTGGAGATGGGGTGATTGTTGTGGATAACAAAGACCGTTGGAGCCTACGGTCGGATACGACCGGATTCGTTTAGCCTCCCGCTTGTGACTCCGACCCGTCTATGAATATCATTTTTTTTCCTTCAACGTTGCCACGTTGGCGATCATATAATTATTTATGATAAAAATACAAGTTCTAGTTATTAAAATATTCACATATTTGTAATCTTTAATCAAAATATAAGCATAAGCTATCTGTTAAAATATATATTATCAAAAAAAAATTTTAAAAAAAAATAAAAGACGAGATGGTCTACATGAATATTCGATCACTATTTTTTTTTTTTTATATCTGAAGCAAAAATCTGATATTAAATCTAAACCACCTAAATGAAGATGAATGAAAGTGAATAGTAAATGTGACACAAATACTTTTTTATCTTAATAATGTTTTTATTACCTAATTTCTATTGAATAGAGTGAGCGATTGAGTGAGTGAATTCTTGTTCGACCTTTGTGTCAAGTCGATACTTTCAATCGTACACGCGTCTTCTTCGTGTATTATAAGGATATTGTTTCCTTTTTATATAAGATTGCAACAAAAGAGTTTTACGATCATTCTTAGTTGTGTCTTAGATTTAATATATCTAATGTGATCTAAGTTGTTTCCTAGTGTTCAACCTTGTATATGCCTCTAATGATCCACCTCATCACCAAAACATCCTTCGACTTTCACAAATATGTCGCCTTCTTCCATCCAAACCCACCACCTTTTTTCCCTTGTGAATCAGGTACAAATTCGCCACTTTGTGTTGAAAGATATGGACTTCTAACAACTAATCCCTGTATCAAAAATTAAAAATACATAATAGACAACTCTAATTATTTTGCAAATACCATATTTAAAAATAATATATCAACAACGATGGTAAATCTAAGATGGAGAGATAAATATAGTAACCGATCCTCTTAAGTTCAATGTGCGACTTTGTTGGGGAATATTATAGTTCTCGGAGTTGTAATTTAAAATTCTAAAGGTTCCATAAGTATGGTTGGTTGTAAAATGCTTTACGGAATTAATGAAAATGTATGTTGTCGAGGTTATAATATCACTCTTTGAAAATCACGTTTCTAAGGAGCATTAACAATTCTAAATATTTCATTGAGCTTGATTACTCATGTATTAAGTGCATAACTATGTGGCATCACAACAACTCTTATATTGACGTGCTTTGTGAGAAAATCAGGGATTCACTTCCTTCTACATATTACATTTACTCATGTTTATAGCACAACATAATATAAAAACTAATTTGGCGTCCTATATTCCACCCATTCAATTCAAATTGTCAGATGCAACTTTGCAATTCGTTATATTATACATTATCATCGCTTCATCGACCACAACAATCAATTTAATACACATTATACATGTTTTTTTAAAAGATGAGAAGAAGAGTGTTACATGTTGACTTTGTTGATCGAGACAGCCATCCATTTGATCCTTGAGCAAAATAACGTCTACTCGATTCAAAGAAGAACACGAAACAATGTTGTGCAATAATAAATAAACATGAAGCATGAGAAAAAGTAATAAGCAATAAAAACATTAGAGATTATTTAGTTGATTTAGAAAGATATCCACATTTTGTGTTCAATTTTTTATTAATATCAACTATCAATTACAAAATTATAACTAAGGTGTAGATCGATGTAGTGAACGTTACATTGAAGTTGATCAAAGACCAAATACATAAGAGCCCAACCGTTGACGGATCTAGATGAGGATGAAGGGGCTATTAACATTTAAGATTTGTATGTATGATATGAGCTGAGGTACTATATGAGATATATGTATTGTGTTACATTGAAGTTGAAAACCAACTTCATAAGAGCCCAACCTTTGAGGGATCGATGAGAACGAAAAGGCTATTAACATTTAAGATTTGTATAATACGAACTGAAGTACTATATGAGATATATGTATTGTGTTGTCTTGTATGCAAAGCAAGGGGTATTATGATTTATGGATGACAATAAATAACTATAATAACTATTTTGAAGTAAATATGTGATAAATAATATATGAGATATATGTTAGTTGATTTAGAAAGACATGCTTACACTTTTTATTTAATTATAGTCCAACACAATTTTAAAATATATATAAAAAATACATCAAATTTTATATAATTCTGATAAAATAAAGTTATATTTTAAATAAAATCAAAATATATAAAGAAAGTTCCATCAAATAATTATTATAACTATCTTTAAAAAAAACTATTTCAATTAGTTCTATTATAACATATCAACGTACTTGATTAATGAAGCTTCAATATTACTACAATTGTGAACGTATGAAATGTGATTTTTTTATAAAAAAGTTATGTACCGTAGACTTTAAAATGACGTGCATGATTGTACACCTTGTTAGTGCGATCATACTTATTGTTATACGTATAAAAACTTATAACATGATGTCCTAATCAATTATATGAAATTAAATAAAATCATATGTATAATACGGAAGTGCTATAAGTTTTGTATGCATAAATTTAACATTAAAACCATGTGCACAAATGTGTGCTATATACCGTATGTTCATGCACCATAAAATCAACACGAACGTAAAATCATATGTTTATCACGCCTATGAATTATACTATCGTGCAATCTAAACCGATACACGAGAACACGATTTTTTTTTTTACCCAATGACTCTTTAAAATTTCGCTCCTCATCCTAAACTATTCTCATGTGATAATAGTATATAGTAAATATTTATCGTTAGCCGTCTTTGATCCCTCCAAAGTTCTCTTGTTATACATGTCGGGGCTACAATAACAACTGGATGGCACATGGCTATCTGAAGAGGGACTCGAAAGTGAGACCAACCGTACCAATCTCTTGGCACATGCCCATAGGAAAAGGATAAAAATCCCAAAAACCTGAAAAGCATAGCAAACGAGATAGAAGTTGCGCAGCTCTTAAAAGTACCAGTCTCGTAAATAGTTACACCTTTAGGGGCAATCCCGAACTTACACACTTTCAGTTCATAACAGAAGCGGAGCAACCAAACCAAAAACAGCTTCTTCCCTTTTTCCCTTCCGTCTATCTCTCAACCTGAAACCCGGTCGAAAAATCCGAATACCCGAAATCGGAATAGGTTTTCATCTTCGATAAATCATCTACAGCACCAACAATGGATGAAACAGAGGTAACCTAGTTTCTATTCCCTATGATTTCTCCTTTTTCTTTGTTTTCGGAGCTTAAACTGACATAACCACCATAAATCGCCGCCGTCGACAACCATTAGGTCCATTAGTTGATTTACTTCTACCAATATGTATTCTAAGTGTATCTGCGAAATTCGATTTGTGTTCGCGCGTGTCTTTGCTGTAGGTATTGCGAGAATCGAACTTGTTTTCTAATTATTTGTTTTTGTGTGATTTTTGTTTCATCGTTAAAAAGAAAATGACGGCTTTGAAGAAAGCTTATGCGGAGATAATCTTGAACACAGCGAAAAGAGCGGCGGCGAGGATAATCGTGTCGGAGAGGAGAGCGCATTCCTTTCAGCGCGATCTCTCGGAGACGAAGGACGAGGCTCTCCATATTCTGATTCGGATTAAAGCAGATGATCGATATGAAGGTAATGTTGTTCTTGTTGTTTTGTGTATTTTCAATCTAAAATGGTAAGTGATTTTGTGCTTATATGGTAAAATTGTTGACAGATACTTGGAGTTAGGGGTTGTTGGATTTGCTGTGTGCTGATCAATTGGGATTGGTTCTGTTTTTAAATGATTCTGTTGTTTTCTGCAGTCCTGGTTGATGTTTGAATACTTAGGCTTCTAGGTCCTTAGCATGGTTGATGATGAGTGCTTAAGACTTCTTAGTTGATATGTGCTTTGATATCAATTTTTCTGGTTTTTTCATCTCTATTTGTAGTTCGATTTGTGTTTTTTACTAGCTTTGAATTTTTTGTTGGCCCAAAAGTAACCCAGTTCATTTAAAATGGGAGAATAACACTATGCTGTATTATTTCCTATTTAAGGATGCCTCTTAACTATGGTAAGTTCAGGTACAGTGAATACTTTTGGAAGTGCTGAGTGGATACTCCTGTTTACAATAAGGCTTTTCATCTATGCTACCTGTTTGTTTACGTTCATTTTGATAGACTAATGTGCTCTAGTAATTGTAGTGCATCACTTCAAAGTGAAGGGAGAATGCTTGGCGGACTCATTTCTGTGTTCCTATACCATATGCTTGTTTGTTTATTGTGTTTTGACACATCTGTTCTTTTCTGTATGGCGGACTTACTACCAATCTTCTAGTTTTCTACTTTCAAGAAGTCAATCTTAATTAATCTTCGATTATTTGTGTTTTGACACATCTGTTCCTTTCTGTATGTTGGACTTACTTCCAATCTTCTAGTTTTTCCCTTTCAAGAAGTCAAGCTTAATTGATCATGCTTTCTTTTCATCCCATTTCTTGAATGTGATTGCCCCTATTAGTTCATATGAGTACTTGCTTCTACATTAGAAGATAAAAAATTGAGTGAGATGTACTTGCATTGGTATCCTACTCTTGTTTTAGGTTTTGAAATCTTACTACATGGCAAGCATTATTGTGTTCATTGGTCAGAAGAAGTGAGCTATCATTCTGTTTATTGTTTTTGTTTAAACTCATGGTTTGTCTTTTGGCATGTGACTTCAAAGATCTTGCTTATTGATCTTCTTTCCATTTACGCTGGAATTGTTGTTTTTAAGCATCATTGACAATGAAATTGTCCAATGTAGTTCTCTTTTATCTTCTTCGAAGTATCTAATTCCCGAGGAGCTTGATGGGAGATTACTTTTTCCTTGGGAAGAATTTGAAATCCCTTAACGGTTTTTAACGGTGTACTCCTTAATTTAAAAGAACGGAAAAGGAATTTACAACCTCCCATTTCATAATGATAAATATTATATGCATGGAAACCATACTGATCTGATCTCATATGGAGTTTGAATCTGACACCATTCTGTACAAACTTTTAAATATTATTTCATATGCAGATGAATGAAGCTGAAACTAAATCCTTGATCCAACAAAAAAAGAATTGCGAGCTTGAAGCACAACTACATGAAGCTGAGGATATAGTGAGTAATCTCCGAGCTGAGTTATATGGGACGCAAGCACAACTAGAACGTTTATCAAGGAACCAACAGAGAACTCTTGACGATTCAATTGATCCAGAAGAGACTGCTAAACCAGATGTTACCAAAGAGGAGCAAAGCAATCTAAAGAGTTTTGGAAAGTTCAGTAGTCACTCCATTGCAACCTCAACATGTAACGGAACCGAAAAACTCTGTTACTTTCAAAAATGGGCATGACAGAGATTGTTATGGGAGCATTGTTATCCTGGTGATTCTGGTAAAACAGATGTGACCTCCATAATTATTAGAAGCACGGATCCTGAGCTGTATAGAAATGGCTGCACTCAGAGAATTCGAGCATGTGATAGAAACCTTTTAAACGGGCATCTTTCTCTTTCTAAGGAATCAGATGTCAGGAAATGTGAGAAAATCGTTGAAGCTGACAAAGGTGGAAACGGAATAGGTGTGGTAGTGCCTGCTTTTGGAGAGGAAGCTGCACAAAATGAAAAATATAATCCTACTCATGGTCAAGAAATAATGAACGACATCAAAGCGTTCTCAAGACTTAAAAGGAAAAGGGCTTTGAGACGAAAGAGAAACGGATCTCAACGGGAGGTTGAAATTACATTGGTCAAACCACCACCTAAAACACCCGATGTTTCTCTAACTGCGGGCTGCACATCTGGTTCTACTAATAGCTCAATTAAGGAAACTAATAATGATAGCAAGAAAAATCAAGAACCTGGTTCGGAGGGAAAACTGGCTTTGACAAAGCCTCCTGTAGCAACCGCTTTTGAAACAGAAAATGTTTCAGTTGCTGTGACTGATAAGGATACAGAGCTTGCATATGCTTTGGTTCTGATTACGCAGGAAAGTGTATCCAGAAATTGTACAAGGATCCCGGCTTCTAAGGAAGAGCAAGAAATTCCAGCTTCACCACTGGTGAAATCAAATTCTCAAATGTCTGATTTAAGTGATGCGATCCCTATTCAGTCTCCCAAGGATAGGATTGTCAAGTACACATTTCAGAGGAAACGGAAGAGAGAATCTGCCAATAATGATGATGTTAATACCAGTCCCTAGAAGCACATTCATAAAAAAAGAACAGGGAAGGGCAGGATGATACTGTTGATAATTTGACATCTGAGTCATCTCGAGATACTCCGCGGATGGCACAGGTTGCTCGTCAGGTGAGTAGACAGTTTACAATGCTATATATATTTACATATTTTAACTGTTTATCACCGACTGTTTTCTAATGGTTGTGCATTACTGCTTATTATATTTACGTTTTGCCATAATTGAATTGATGTAATGATCTTCCAAAATCAGTTGTGAAGACACCATTTCAGTGCTTACTGCTTATATGCTTTGTTTAGAAATAAATGGATGATTCTAGACATTAACTAAGAATCATATAACATAGCATGAATTTAACGAAATTACTATAGCTGATGGCTATGGGGGACAAGTTGGTTTTCATAAGTTTCAGCCGAGAAAATTGTACAGTATGCACATGCACAAAGAAACAGAGAAAGGTGCATAATTCACGTTACATTGGGTGTTGTTTGAACTGAGATATTAAAAAAGTTATATGATGAACTGATTGCTTGTGTGCCTAAGTTGTAATACTATGAATTCCTGGCTAAATGATGTTTGAAGGTGTAGTGAAATTTGACTGTCTGCTGATTTGCAGAATTCATTCTCTCTGTCTCAAGAAGCAAACAGTATGATGTGTGGTGTAGGTGCAAGAAACTAAATAACGTTGGCTTTCAAAATGGTTTTCTATTCTAGCTCGTTGTTTAAAGACTTTGTTGTCTGGTGTACTTCTAAATTGTTTTTCGTTGAAAAACAGAGTTCTCTCCTCTCAATATTCACTTCTCGGCCCACATTTCTTCAATGAAATAGAAAAATAACTTGCACTATCAAACACACTCTAAACCATGGTGTGCCACTTGATGAGTTAGATGAGATGATATATTAAGATTTAAGAGGCCTTGCAGTTCTTGTATAACATCCTTTGCTGATCTTTTTTGGTAATTGCACCAGATGTAATGAATTATGATGCTAGTTTTTGTGAATGCCTTTATCTATTTACTGGGCTTCTTTGATTAATGCTGCTTTGCAACTCTTCCGCTCACTCCCACATAATTCCCTTACACATTATATTCCACTGGAGGAACTCTTCAATTTTCACTTTAAATCCCCCCAGTTTCAGTCCATTCATTTCAGGTTTTCCCTATGGCTCTTTTGTTGTGCTTTTACTAGTGTTATTCTCATGCACACCTTTGGGTTTTTTCAATGAAAAGAATGTTAAGGATCGTAATTCTACACTCAACTTCTCCACATTGGGCATTATTTGATTCCCACGAATGGTGCATTTTGCTGCATTTTCCCCTGTGATGCTTGTTTGTTTCTCCTCTATGGGTTGTTAAATGTTATTCTATCTTGGAAATGCTTGTGGTTGGCTTTTGGATTCCGTAAGTCATCCACACATCTTTTATATAACTTGAAGCCGTCTGATCAGTTAATGTTGATTATGCTGTATCTTTGTTATGTATGTGTCTTAAATGGAAGTCATGGAATATCCACTACCCCTTAGATAGGATGATACTGCATTTGGCGGTGTATATTGCAAGATTCAGTTTACATTAGAAAGAATTTCAAATCCGAACACTGCCATCTTATAAGTTAGAAGACCTCTTGAATAGCCTTTTATCAGTAAATTTTAATGTCTAAACTAGATCAACGCTTTGTGTCCTCTTTTACAGCTCATTTCTTCATCGGAGAAGAATTGGTGGAAGTAGATCTTATGTTGTTTGCAGTAGAAATGTCTGAAGATGTCCATTGTGACTCGTGAGGTTCTGTTTATACAGCCTACTCAGCTGCCTTTTACCATATGATATGAAGAGAGACCTACATACCTCACATGAGCTTAGTCATGCAACTGTGTTACCCTTTCAATAATAATGGTAATGGTTTACATATTCTTGTTGTCTTGTTGTAATATCAATCTGATAATACTCTGAGGACCGATTGATGAAATATGATTATAGAATGATATTTATACTTATGGCGCAAGATTATGAAACATTTCCATGGAGGGTGTGTCTGAAAATTTCCCACATAATCTGGATGACGAGGGTGTGCGAGGTGAGCCACCGCTCAGGCCTCCAAGTCGGAAGGGGCCTCAGAATTATTTTAAAGACATATATATTATTTTGTTTCAAACAAACAAGACACAAAATCCTCCTTGTCTCAGTGGTTTAAAATTAAAAGCTGTCTTTTCTTAAACTTGTAGGTCTCTTTTTCGACTCCTGCAGCCAACAATTTTTTCTCTTTAACACATACTCAATAGTCCATGAGAGTTTGACAATTTCAATTCTTCTTTTTTATTATTTACATATAACTAACGTACAAACTTTGTTTAAAAAAGTAAGGTACAAATTTATCGATTTATCAATTTGGTTTATAAAAATAAAGATTTATCTTATTTAGTTTAGAGTTTCGATAAAATATATAAATTTAGCATTTTAATGTATTCAATGAATTAATTTATTTAAATTTTAGATTTTAACTCTAAGTTAAAAATAGTTTCGTGTGTTTATCATACACTTTTAATTTGTTGGAAGTTGTTTTATGAGATTCAACACTGATGTGTTTATATAATTTAAATTTCTCTTAGTTAGACTTGTCAGAAACTGAAAAGGTTAAAAATTTTACATTCATTCATTATACTTGTAAATTGTGTTTATTACCATGAATAAATGTCGTACAGTACATTGGCCTATCATCATATTCTTACGACTCTATTATAATCTAATTATGTAAGTAAATTTTATTTCACTTCAACTACTTTTTTGTCAAGTTAATTTTGACACATTTGTACACTTGAAGGGTGATTTTGTAATTAAAGGGTAGGTTTTCCGAATTTCGTTTTATTTTTGTTGGTATAACTGAAGCCCTCTCTGAGGGTTTAAGGCCCGTTTGGCATGTAGATTATGGTAGCTTAAGCAGCTTTTGGAGCTGAAGAAAGTTACTGTGCATATTTGTAGAGTGTTTGGGCATTGACAGATGATTGAAAGCTGAAGGAGCTTACCGTAGATGATCGAAGATGATAGAAACTCTAATTTCATCAGCTACTGGGTGCAAGCTTTTGAGAGCTTATGAAAAAGCCATTCTCAAATACCCTTGGACAATTACAACATTTAACAGAGAGGAATTTTTTTGGCTTCCATTTGCTGCTCGAAGAATCCCTCGACGAACAGGTACTTTCAATTTACCCTTCAATTCTCCTACAAGTATGTCCTGCTCCTCTCTTTGCGATTATCAAACCCTCGTCTTCCTCTCTTCTTCTCTCAGTTTTCCTTATAATCGTTCGATTCATACACCTATTCGATCAGTTCAAAGTTAGGGTTCATGGAAGAGCTTCTTAAAAATTGAGCATCCACCCATTCGTTCAACATACGGCAAACAAACCTAAATGGGAGATGATGGAAAATTTGTTTGAAGGTGCCCTTGTGAAAAATCTGGCATTGTTTTTCTGCATCCCATTTCAATTCATCAAGTTTACAGGTAAACCCTCATCATCCCAAAATTTACCAATTCTTTGAAGTCTTATTTTGATTTCATTTGTTAATCCTTCCCGATTCATACATTCATCTTATGATTGGGTTTTATTTTTTGATTCAAGGATTCACATTTTTTTTCCTGTGCTAATTAGGGTTAGTTCAATTTTAGTTCACAGGTTGGTTCGATTTTAGGCTTAAGGGTTCGCTATTCACTTTGTTATGGATAGTTTTGACTTCAAATCTCCATC
The DNA here is from genome assembly GCA_002319775.1 of Fagopyrum tataricum. Classification (NCBI taxonomy): domain Eukaryota; kingdom Viridiplantae; phylum Streptophyta; class Magnoliopsida; order Caryophyllales; family Polygonaceae; genus Fagopyrum; species Fagopyrum tataricum. The sequence goes on from CM008282.1 coordinate 3,318,486, forward strand.
TCAATTGAGTTTTCCTTGAGCTTCTTATAATACATGCTGAATTTATGATGTATTTACCATATATGACCTTCGTTTTGACTTTTTTTGAGGGGTTATAAGTTATAACCTTGCTGAATTGTTAAACCTCCATTGATGAGTTTCATATGCCGTCATTGCTGAATTTTGCTAAGACTCTATTGACAGGTTTTGGTGAAATTAAAATTGGTATTGCCTTTCTTCTTAGTTTATAAATGGTAGATATACTAATTTGAAGATGCGTTGGATTGTAGAAAAAGAGGCAAGTAGAAGTAAATATTCGTCATAGCATAAATTGTTTAAGGAAAAGGCACATATTAAGGATCTTATCAATTTCCATAGCTTGTACTATTAATTTCTTGTTTTATTTGATGTTTGATAATGATATGTTTATTGTTCAGTTTTGGCCAAATAATATGGTACTTCCCTCGAGCTTTTTCAAGTCTGTTCAATTATCAAACAAGAGTCTGTCCAAAGTCGTTCAAGAGTTGAGACAGCCACAAAATGCACGGGAAAAAACACTAATTGTCTTGCTATCAAGCAAGCTTATTGAGAAGTTTGTCAAGGCTGAGTAATGTTCTAACCTTGATACAAGCCAAAAACATTATCTCCAAGAAGTCTGTCAAGCCAAAAACATGACAACAATTGCAAAAACAAGCCAGAAAAAGGCACATTAAGCTAACTGGAATGTCTTCCTCATAGCTTGAACAGGTTGTTGTTTGTAACCTTCGTTCATTGACTTCATTTGATTCATCTAGTGGTTTGATACTCTCTATGACAGTTATGGTATAATAATTTGTGTTTATAATGGTAATCATCAACTTGAGTTGCTTTCATTTTATTTTTGTTTCCTAATTTTCGCGAGTTTTGGCCAAACTTGCAACAAAAAAAATGGTAGCAGATAATTCAGTTTATGGTAAGAGCATAATATATAATAAGGGAATGAGACAATTCACTAACAAATTGCTTAAATATCACTTATAAATGTAACTTAATTTTTCAAATATAAAATAACTATAAGATACATTGATTTAAAAAAAATTTACACTATATTATTATTTATTATTTTCACATAATTTTTGGACAATAAATAAAAGGGTACGTTATAAGTAAATATAATTTAATTTAATTTGTAATATTATTACATATAATACAAATTAATTTCTAACATTGTGAAAATGTTGATTTTAGGTAATAATTGATATTTGTTTAAAAAAAATACGTACAAAGTTAATTTATCAAAACCAACTTATAAATTAAATGAATTTTAAAATTTAAATAGTATAATTTTCTTCTTAGGTAATTGTCTATTATTGTGTAAGTATGATCTCTTTTAAATATTCATAAAAACATTATAATTAAATTGTAATAAGGATGAAGCCCTTTTACGTAATTTTACATTTCTATCAGCTTCGATCAGCTCGTACTTTTCAAACATTCAACAAACTTATCAAAATAAATCAGTTAGTTTAGTCAACTACTTATTTCAGCTTCAACTACAATCAGTTTCAGCTTCAACTGCAATAAGCTCGAACGAGCCAAACAACCCCTAAGGCTTTAAAGCCACATGAACATTATACGGTTGTTAGTGAAAGAAGAAAGAGGGTTTTATATCAAACCAGAAGAAGGAAGAAGATTTAATTTTCTAAAGATGGGAGTAGCGAGTAAGGTAGGAGATTTGGCGTTCAAAGGATTCAGCGCCGCTCTCGGCGTTACCACCGTCTATCTCGCCGCCACCTTCTCCGTCAACGTCTACCGTGGCCTCGCTTGGCACAAAGAACAATCTGTACTTACTCCTCTTTTCTCTTTCTCTTTACCATTGTTTCATTCCTCGCGAATTCTCGTATGTTTATCTGTGAAGATCGTCCTGATTGAATAATCAACTACATCTGCAGAAAGAACTGTTTTTCAATTTCGAGCTGCCTGTTTAATCTCTATAAAATTATCTCATATGTTCACTTTCTATATAGCTCTGACGCGTTTTCTAGAATTTTCTACTTGTCCGTGACCCGTTTTATGCTCCTAATCTTCTAGTACTAAATCAAACTTATCCGCGATAGATTTTGGAGAGATGGCGAATGGGGGCTCGGAACTCATAATTAGGGATTCTAGAAGTTCCAATTATGTTGGTAGTATCCTTGATTTTCACTAAATAAATCGAGTGAAGAAAGAAAAACACTCGTTTGGATCTTAATTCTTGGCTCAGTAAGCAAAATGGTCTCCATCTAAATTGTGGAAAACATGCTTTTGGGTGTAACCGTGTAAATTCATAAATCGCGTTGGAATCGTATCAGTTTGAATTATAAACTGGAATGAGTCCTTTTTAGTGTTGAGATAAAAATGTAGGAATCAGATTATGAAGAAAAATGGGAATGGTCATTCATACCCTGTCTTTCAAACTGGATCAAAAGTGGACTTTTTGGAATATTTAAAATTCTGGAATGGCTGGTCCTGCTACTTTGCTTTCCGAACCCTTCAATAATGAGTTATTCCCAATTTCTTATCTCCATTCCTTATTGTACAAGAATTAAACCAAATGAACTCTTAAAGGTGTGTGCCTCTGTTTTATCATTTACAGCAGATCGTTTCTTTTTGTTGTTTGAATTTCCAATTTGTCCATCTTGAATCGTGTATCAACAATTCAAGTGCCAAACATAGTATGCATGCATGGTATTCATGTATTGTTTTTTTCCTGAGAATCATAATCTTGTCTCAGTGATTGTTCGATTACATCTATCTTGATAACGAGCTTAAGAAGGATTCTAGAGTATCTTGATTTCTTTTTTATGCATAACTCATCTTTTTGGACGAGTTTGGCAATTTCCACAAAGTTTTGAGTTCTTTATAGTCTATACGAATTTCTCTTTCAATCCTTATTATGATCTAGAATTGGCTCATCATTTGTCTTGAAAGATATACCATGCATGTCACATATAACATTCACTTTCAAAGATATAGTTGTTTCGAAAGCAGGATTCATTATCTTCACATGTCTGTTGTATTTGCTATGAGACTGTATGAGTCTTTTAAATTTTTGATACATTTTGTGATATTGTGAAAGGGAATTGAAGTCATTAGCTTTTTAATAGGAAGGCTTTATCTTTCATTTGACTTCAAATTAGTTGACAGCAGTGTTCTAAAAGGCGTGCCTAGGCAGGCGCCAAGGGTCCAGCGCCTGAGGATGCTCAGGCTCAGCCCTTGTGAGTAGGCGCCACCCAGGCGCAGCAGGCGCAGTCAGGCACAACTAGGCGCGCCCTGGCTGAGCCTGATTGTGTTTTTATAAAAAAAACATTCAGCAGTTCCAAAAGATAATATTCTGTTGCAGAAGTGCAGAACCATATCTTTTAATTCATTATTCTGATTTATAGTAGAAATTTAATCATTACTATAAATTTTATACTCTGAATACACTTTCCTATTAGAATTAGAACTAGAATTCCTTCTTCAGTTCTTCCTTTAAATATATACCCTACGCGACTACTTCCCTACCTTACACCTTCCGAGTTCTGAGTCTTCTGACCTTCCCACAACCACAACACAAACGACTATTCTCTGAACCTACTGATCTCTTCAAGTCTGTTCTGTTCAACTGTTCTACAATTCTGTTGCTGCTGGCTGCTGCTCTTCTAATTCTTGCTTGTTTGTTTGTTGTTTTTGAACTATTGACTAATTAACTCACTAACCGAAGACTATAGTTTCTAATTCTTGCTTGTTTGTTTCTTGTTTCTGAATTACCAAGTTATTTGTTATATTTAATAAAATTTAGTTTTTTTTTTAAAAAAAATCAATCAGGCGCGCCCTGGCACACTGAGCCTAGCGCCTAGACTCCAGGGGACCCCAGCGCCTAGGTGCGCCTAAGGCCTTTTAGAACACTGGTAGACAGGATCCTGCCTTATAGTAGCTATATTTTTTTTGTACTTACGTGATCTCCATAAAACCTACTTCTTTTCTTGAAGAATATTGAGTGCTTCCTACTGAATAGTGTTTAAAGGACTATGTATCCATCTTAGGATGTCTATCCTTTTTACACCTGTTATGTGTATATCCTTTGCAAGCTCATGCGATGTGTACAGCTCCTTTGCTAGGTCATGTGTACAGGTTTTTAAAATGGCTAGGTCATGTGTACAGGGTTTATAGGACTAAGTGTCTATCTTAGGATAAATACCTCTTCTTTATTTTGTTTTATGTATATCCTTTGCAAGCTCATGTTTTTAAAATTCCGGGCTAGCTTGGTTGAATAGCTTAAGATTTTTTTTGCTTACAAGCAAATTGCACTTCTAGCTTGAATAAGTTGTTTCTATTCAAAAACTTGTGACCTTGATTAAAAAACGGAAACTTGTCACAGTCGCGGTACACCTGAAAATGCCGAAATTTCTGGTCTCCCTCATCATGAAATAGTGTTCCACACCTTTTTTCTCACCTGTATTACTGAATTTGATTGCTTATTCTTTCTGTTTGGAATATTTCTGTGCAAAAAATGATGGCTAGTTTTGGTTGTTGAATTTGAAGTCATCATTTATGTTACCCTTCATGATCTTCTCTTTCGTTGAATTCTTGCATTTGTTGATGTCTGTTTGTTTTTTCTTATGCAGAAGATAGATAAGGAAGCAGCCGAGACTCAAAAGCCTTGACTTTCCTTTTTAAGCCGGCATTTTGAACTGGTGACGCCTTCCCTCTCTAATTCTTTAGCAAAATTACTTTTCATTGTGAAAGTATGTGACAATATTGGAGAGCCCAATGTGTGTACCAATCTATATGACATTTTAGTGTTCCAAATTTCTGTTTTGGTTACTAGTTACGATTCTATACTTTGCGGAAATGTTAGCAATTGATTTGATTAGGTGATTGTGTTCTTCCAAAGAAAATAAAATCTATTAGGTGATTGTGTTGGACATTTACACAGTCGTTTTCTCAAAGGCAATATATCCATCAGCTCCTAGCTATCTGTCTAGTATGCTTTTTCTATAGATTGTGTTGGAAATGTTAGCAATTGATTTGATTAGGTGATTGTGTTCTTCCAAAGAAAATAAAATCTATTAGGTGATTGTGTTGGACATTTACAGTCGTTTTCTCAAAGGCAATATATCCATCAGCTCCTAGCTATCTGTCTAGTATGCTTTTTTTCTTATTTGCAGAAGTAGATTTTGCCACATGTTATCAACCCATCAAGCTACTTAGGATTTCACCACATGTCATCACCACATTAGGTCACTTAGGATTTTGCTACAATAAGTCACATCGGATTTTGCATATCGCTTATTTATACGAGGTATAAGAAAAGATTATGACATATTTCTATATTTTACAAATATATACTCTATATATATATATATATATTATATATATATATATATATATATATATGTATATGTATATAAGTCAAGTTATTTTTAAACCAAGATATATGATTGATCATTTAGTTTTTTACATTTCAAATAATCGGATGTTTTGAATATAGGTAAAATAATTTGATATTTATTAAGTAACACTTTTATTTATCTAATTTATTTTAATAATCAATTTATTTTATTTTCTTTAAATATTTTATATAGAAAATTGACATAGCCAATTATTACATTAAATAAAGATACTGAACAAATTTATTATAACCAATAACTATATTATATTATTATTCATATATCTTATTTTGGATAATTTTATAATAGGGTAATTCTAAACAATTTTCCTTTTGAAAGATTTTAAATTTTAATAATTATTTTTTAATTAATTTAATAATAAATTTTTTCTTCAAATAAAAGAAAATAAGTTAGTAGATTATTCCAACATACTATCATATATATATATAATAGGTTTTGTGTAATCCCGTACAAACGGGTACTAATCTAGTCATGTACTACTAATCTAGTTATGTACTATTATATGTTGCAGGAGGCTCGTGTTGTGACCAAAAATGGAAATGCATGACTTTGTATATTTGCAATTTTCAACATTGAAAACAAGAAAACAAATAAATTTTAAAAAAAACTTTACATTATAAATTGTATTTAACTTGTGCAACCAATTGGTATAATGCAATGCAATTATACATTAAATCTGAATAAATATTTTAATTAAAATTTTTGCTGATTTTCATTTAGTTAAACTTATTGATATGTAGAAAACATATAATAAGTTATAAATATATCTTAATAATATTTGCTTCATCAATTTTGAATTATTGGGTCAATTGAACTTTTTTTTCTTTTCTTGCTCTTACGATAAAGCATTGTTTAACGAGAAAAATTCATAACGCATGGTATTATGGAGATTCAAATTATTATTTGAATAATAATATGTCCAAACAAATAAAAAGCATGTTCATCTACTTCTCTTCAGAAATCTCGATCAGTATCTCTTTCCAGGCAATATCCACCCAGTCGATGACGACATTGAGCCAAGAAGGGACATCATTAAGCTCATTTTGTTCAACGACCCACGGCTTGAACTACACTATACAAACCAAACAACGATCCCGACCGGAACCAGTAAGGTGCCGGTGGTGGTGACCTCCATAGCAACACCCGGTTAGAACTCAAAATTCCTTGCTATCACTGCTCATACTTCCATCAATTAGACAAATACTTAGAATTCTACGAACAATTATTAGCCGAGGAAATTTCTTCCCTCTTCCCCAACATCCCATGCTGCTGCGTCGACGAAATCGCCAACACTTTCAAGACGTCAGTCCTCCGACCCGCCACCGTCACGCACCGCTGTCCCCACCAGGCTGGCCAGCCACCGTTCATTTGGTCGAGATCGATATCAAATGGCGGCTGCATCTGCATGTGATGGATGAGGCTGAACATAGAACTCTCATGATATTGGAGGCCATTTTCATGGGTTTGGCCTGGCCAGATACGAAACCAGCCAGCCGCCGATCGGTTTTCGAGTTGTTGGACTTGAAGTTCTTGTACAAGCGCTATTGGGTCACGATCGGTTTGAGCGTGGTTGGAGTTGTATCGAGTGCATGATTTGCATGGACAAGATTGAGACGCGAGGTAGCTCGCTTACCATGCCGTGTTCCCACGTGTTTCATGAGGATTGCCTTATTCGGTGGCTCGACACCAACCACGTTTGTCCGCTTTGCCGTTACCAAATGCCCACGAGACAATATTGATAGGTTTTGTAAACTTGTGTAATTAAGTTGATCAATGAACTAGAATAGTATTGAATCAATGATTGCTATAATGCTATTTCTACATGTACATATTATTTCATTGATTTTTTTTGTTAATGAACTTACATCAATAGTTTTGATCCCAACTGATCATACGATGTTAACGTTAAGATCATCGTCAACATCATAGATAATCAATACAGTCGGGCTCATCAGACCTTACACTACTAAATTAAACGAAAATACTTTGCGACGAAAAAAATTAATTTGTCCCTAAGGGTTACTATTAACTTTTGTGACAAAACCATTATTTGTGGCTAATCTAGCGCTCAACTAACTTTTGTCATTAGTCAAGTCACTATTAGCTACAAACTTATATGTCGTTGCAAAATATGTTGCTATTGGTACATTGACCAACATCAAATGCGTCGCTAAATTAACTACAAACATAACAATAGTTACATTGTTTGTATTTATCGACTACTATGTTTTATAATTCGTCGCTAATTAGCTACTGACCGAGCAACGAAGTCACTTAGCATCACTGCATTGACTACTAATGTTAAGTGTCATCGCCACATGGTCACTATTGTAGTGACCCTTTGTCAAAGGTCGCTAATTCACAATTGATTATGAGTAGTCGCATTCGTAGTCTTTAGAAGAGTGGCCAAGGGTGAATTCATAAATGGTCCCATCGCAAGATGTGTCTCGAGATTTTTCACTCGATTCATCGTTGTATTGCTATTATGTATGTCACTCGATTCATCGTTGTATTGCTATTATGTATGTCACTATATTCATCGTTGTATGTTGTTGTATTTGTTGCTGCCAACGTTGTTGACATAGACTCGCTTATTTACATAGAAACAAGAGCTTAGAAAAGATCTCACTTCTATAGAAATGTTTATATACATATATATTATCTTTACTCGTAGCTGTTGAGAATCGATGAATTTTATATACATGTCACGTGCTAAATAATATATATATATATATATATATATATATATATATTATTTTTTTCTAAAAAACAAGAACTTGTAAAAGATCTCATTCCTAAAGAAATTTTTATAAGATATCACACTCGAAAATATGTGCATGAATGGGATCTCAACCAGGAACATATTGTTGAGTAGGGAGTAAAAACTTTTCAGCCGTATATTCTAAATAATTGAGCATTCCATATTTGACACTAAATGCAAAATATGTGTAGAAAATACTGACACAATTATTGACTTACCTCAATTATCTAAATAATATCATTACTCATAGGTTTTGCTATGTAAATTCATATTCTTTATATACGAAATTTTGCTATGAATGTTAGTATTTTGCTAGGAATGTTGGTATTTTAGGAATTTCAATCGAAATACTATTTCGGTCGGATGTCAATAATTACGATCAAAATAGTTTCATATACGTATTAACAATGTGTCTTATTTTGCTAGGAGTGTTAGTATTTTACTAAAAATGATAGTATTTTGCTATGTTAGTATTTTATGTATATCCGATCGGGCTTTAGTATTTATGGTCGAAATACACTAATTACAATTCAAACACATATAATTATCTTACATATAAGATATTCTATTTATTGAAAGTGAATTTTTAAATTTTAATTCACTATTTTACACCCATGAACACTTATAGTGGACCAGTATCTTGAACGTTGATTTATTAATCAGACGTCTTTAAGAGGTTCCTACTCCTACTCAAGAATATTTTCTCACGTGAACCTGACCCATTTATATATATATAGGGTCAGGTTCGGGTGAGAATCTGTTCTTGTATAGGGATTAGGAACCTCTAAGAGGTGTCCGATTAAAAAATAAAAGTTCAAGATATTGGCACATTGTAAGGTTTTATAAGTGTGAAACACCGGATAAAGATCAAATTCTCTTTCATTATATAGAAATTTAATTATGGAAAGAGAATAATGTTATGTGAATGCACGTTTGAATTTGATACGTAATCTTCAATAGCCATTTTGGGTAGAATGAACCCATTTTGGGCAGAATTAAACCATTTTACGAAGAATTAACTCATTTTCATCGATATATACATATTATTGTTAAATACCCATCCCGACCGGAATAGAAGTACTTTCGATCGGAATACACGAATTCATATCGATATGAATACAAGAATTCCGATTGACGTAGTTAAATACCCATTCCGACCGGAATAGAAGTATTTTCGATCGTAATACACGAATTCAGATCGATATGAATACAAGAATTTCGATCGAATACTTTCTATTCCGGTCGAATGGGTTTTTAACTACACCGATCGGAATTCTTGTATTCATATCGATATGAATTTGTGTATTTCGGGTGAAAATGCATATAAACATTATTCCGGTCGGAATACTTCTATTCCGATCGGTATAAACAAACTATTCCTATCTAGAGGCTTATTCCGGTCGGAATAAGTATTTTGACCTGAATAATGTAACAAAAATAATAAATCTGATCGAATTTATACGAAAATTCGAACGAAATTATATAAATTCGACTAGATGTAGTATTTTTGTCACATTATTCCGGTCAGAATATTTCTATTCCGAGCGGAATAAACGTATAGATAAGAATAGTTTGCATAAGAGGTATTTTGACGACATAATATTCTATTGATATAAATAAGGTATGTTATTAACTGTTAAAATATTATATAGAATTCTTCCCTATTTAATCAAAAATCTGGATCGTTCATTAAACTAAATCATGTGGCTACGATATGTTTATATTCCCTACACATGAATAGGTTCCTATTTGATCATATCCCTATACATATATAGGGTTAGTTTCAAGTAAAAAAGATCAATAGGCTCAAAAGTATGAAGGATCATGAGCTGTCGGATCAAAATAATAGACGATAGTGATGAGACGCGCTTAATTGGGAAGATTTTAAATGATACGGTTAATATTAATATTTAAACGGCGTTAACCTCTCTTCTTCTTCTTCTTCTTCTTCTTTATCCCAATTGCTCCGGCTGAATAAAACAAAACAACCGAAGATTTTGCAAATCGATAGATTTTAAGAAACAAAAATAAAATTAGAATAAAATCGACAATAACGATACCATATTCAATATGATATTCATTCAAAACGATTCAAAATCAAATAGAGAATAAATATGGATGTTGCATTGAAAGAAGAACTCTTGTTGAAAGAGCGCTCTTCATTCGTATTGTTTGTTCGAATAGTTCATATTTTTATTCAATTTAGTTCAATCTGTTTGTACTAACGGTTCATATGAAGTTACATTGAAAAAAGGACTTTTGTTGAAAGAGCGTTTTTCGTTCATATTGTTTGCTCTAATAGTTCATATTTTTGTTCAATTTAGTTCAAATTGTTTGTACTAACAATTCATATGAATGTTGCATTGAAAGAAGAAGGGCTTTTGTTGAAAGAGAGCTCTTCGTTCATATTGTTTGTTTTAATAGTTTATATTTTTGTTCAATTTAGTTCAAATTGTTTGTACTAACAGTTCATATGAATGTTGCGTTGAAAGAAGAAGAGCTTTTGTTGAAAGAACATTCTTTGTTCATATTGTTTGTTCTAATAGTTAATATTTTGTTCAATTTAGATCAAACTGTTTGTACTAACAGTTGATATGTAATGTGTTTTAACTATATATGCAATTATATATGTAATTTGTTCAACTTTATATTCAATTTGTTAAAGTATTTGTGTAATTTGTTCAACTGTATATGCAATTTGTTAAAGTATTTATTAAATTGTTAAAGTATTTATGCAATTTGTTCAACTATATATTCAATTTGTTAAAGTTTTTATGTAATTTGTTTTAACTATATATGCAATCTGTTAAAGTATTTATGTAATTTTGTTCCATTGCATATGAAAGTTTTTCACTTTTTTCTCTTAATTTATATTTTTGTTCAATTTAGTTTAAATTGTTTATACTAACAACTCATATGTAATTTGTTTTAACTGTATATGCAATTTGTTAAAGTATTTATGTAATTTGATCAATTGTATATGCAATTTTTTAACATTTTTCTCTGAGTTTATATTGTTCGTTCTAATAGTTCATATTTTTGTACATTTTAGTTCAATTACTGAACTTCGATTGAAATCACATCGAACTCACTGTTGCATCCCTTGTGATACATCGATTGAAATTAAAAGAGACGAAGATAAGTATAACAAATATAATGAAAGAAATCAAATCAAATAATTTGAATTGAAAAATCGAATATGAGAATATGCAATGAAGAAATCGAAGGAGGAGGAGGAGAAGAAATAAGCGTGAATGAATGATATTGTTAACAGTTATCGAATGAAAGAAATTGAATCAGATAAATTGGAATGGAAGAATCCTAATACAAAAAATATGAAATGAAGAAATCAGTATGAGGAAGAAAAGAGCGTAAATAAACGATGATGTTAACAATCGTTAATCTATATTGACGTAGTTCCTGACTGATTTTTCAAAACTTTGGCGTCAACTTCAAGGACAAATAGTGCAATCATTTCAATAACTACAAAGAGTGAAAAATATGGACACAACGTCGCAATGACAATATCCGTATTACTTGCGACTATTGTAACGACGAGCATAGCAACATGTTTCATTAGGGACGAATTTAGAAACTAGTTCTTGTTATGTCGTAAACTCGGTCGGGATTCTTCATTGATCTTTAGGGATCAAGTCAACGTTCATTGCTACATCCGTCGCTATAGTTTTTTTGCGACGAGCTCCGTCGCTAAAATCCATCTCTAACACTATCACTATTTCGTATTGAGTTTTAAATTTTCCTTTCAAACAAAAGATATTTGAGTTTTAATCTTTTCTTTTAAAAAACAAAGATTGAGTTTTAGCCACTATAACAAACACTCTGTTGTTAAAAAAATCAATGAAAAATAAATATTATGAGGCCCCAAAATTTTGAGATTCTTATGTTGTTGGGTTGAATGGCACGTGCTATTGGACGGATCTAATTAACCCTCACAACATATTTACTTACATGGCCACAACTTAAAATTATTTTCGACATTTTCCAAAATGAAACTGCATTGACGGTTTACACATAATAATCGTACTTCGTGGTATTTATTATGTTCAATTATCATCTTACCACCTCTCCTTAATTTCACAATTACCATTGAACTTACCTTTATCTTTATGTAATAGTGTATCATCTCAATTCCTACCCATCTCATTTCATGAGAATTTTAAGATTCTTACTCGAATTTACTTGCTTGCCGACAATTCTCTCTTAACCTTAATTCCTCAATCTTCTTCGTCGTGTTTATAATGCATACGTGTATTCCGTTTGTCAAATTCAATCGCCATAACTACTTTCACAACATATCATTTGATTAACCAAAATCCATATATAACTTATTACTTGAAATCACTTCAACTTTTTTCTTTTCCTTTTTTTTCTTGTATCAAGTTTTTAGATTTCTTACTATTTTTTGTTAACCAAATATACTATGTTTACTTGTTGGTATAAATAAATTGAGGCTTTGAGGGTCTCAGGCTTTCAGCCAGACGAACATTGAACAGTCTTGTTATTGAAAGAAGAAAGAGGGTTTTACATCAAGCCGTAAGGAAGAATAAGATTGAAAGATGGGAGTAGCTAATAAGGTAGGAGATTTGGCGTTCAAAGGCTTCAGCGCCGCCCTCGGCGTTGCCACCGTCTATCTCGCCGGCACCTTCTCCGTCAACGTCTACCGTGGTCTCTCCTGGCACAAAGAACAATCCGTACTTACTCCTTTCTCTTTCTCTTTACAATTTCTTTTAATACTCTCGAAATCTCGATATTTTATCTGTGAAGGTCGCCCCTGATTGAATAAGCAGCTTCATCCTCGTAACCCTAACTATTTTTGGATTTCGAGTTGCTTGTTTAATCTCTACAAAATTATCTCATGTCTCCCCTTTTTGTTTAGCTCTGTTGCGTTTTCTAGAATTTTCTACTTGTCCGTATCACTTAATAAATTGAGGAAGAAAGGAAAACAGTCGTTTTGGATCATAATTCTTGGCTCAGGAAGCAGAATGAGTCTCTATCTAATTTGTGAAAACCTTTTGGTGTGATTTCATAAATCGTGTTGGAATCGTATCAGTTTGGAATATAAACTGGAATGAGTTGGGAATGGTCATTCATACCCTGTCTTTCATACTGGATCAAAATTGGACTCTTTTTTTTGGAACTATCCAAATTCTGGAATAGCTGAGTCCGGCTACTTTGCTTTCCCAAACCCTTCAAGAATGAGTTATTTGCAATTTCTCATCTCTATTTCTTATTTGGCAATAATCAAACCAAATGAGCTCTTAGAGGTGTGCCTCTGTTTTATCATTTACAGCATGATTTCTTTTTGTTATCTGAATATCCAATTTTTGCATCTTGAATCAAATCCATTGAACGCATATCACCGATTCAAGTGCTCGACATAGTATCTAATTATATATCATGGATTCGTGGTGATAGTATGTAGTATGCATAGTTTTAATTTATTCTGAGAATCGTAATCATGTCGTAGTGTTAGATTGATTACATCTGTCTTGATAACAAGCTTAAACAGGATTCTAGCACATCTTGATCCCTTTTTACGCATTACTCATCTTTTTAGATAAATTTAGTAATTCCATCCAAGTTTGAAATCTGTACAGTCTATGAAAATTCGTCTTTTGAATCCTTATTACAATTTAGATGTGGCTCCTCATTTTGTTATGAAAGATATAATACATATGTCACATATAGCATTTGCTTTCAAAGATAAGTTGTTTCGAAAGCAGGGTTCGTTATCTTTACATGTCTATAAAAGGTCTGCTGTTTCTGTTAGAAGTCTATTATGTTCTTTATACATTTCGTTAGTTGTAGTGTACTTCATGATCTCCATAATATCTGCTTCTTTTCCCATCTGCTACAAAGGAGTAAGTACAGATTGCTTCTAATTAAAAACCTGTGACCTTAAATGAAAAACCAAAATTTGTCACTGTTTTCTCGTCTATATTGCTGAATTTGATGCTTATTTCTTCTGTTTTGGAATATTTCCGGGCAAAAATGATGGTTAGTTTTGGTTGTTGAATTTGAAATGATCATTATGTTCCTTTTATGATCTTCTCTTTTATTAAATTCATGCATTTGTTGATTTCTGTTTGGTTTCGCCTCTGCAGAAGATAAATAAGGAAGCATCTGAGAGCTATGAAGCACGGGAACCTCTAGGTGGGAGGGTTTCCCATATCGGAAACTTGGAAGCTTCCGAAAACGGTCAAATCAGTGAGAAAACGGTCCGACATTATTTGGGCAATTCATGGCCACGGTCAAGAAACGGTCAAGACACGTATCACCAAATTCTTACGTTCTTTGTAGGGTTCTCCTTCGCTTGTCTGTGTCACCTGAAACCTCATTATGTTGTTGTAGGGCCCGTTTGGTTTAAACTCCGGAAACGGAATGGAAATGAATCTAGTTCATACGTACACCCTTGTTCATGAAGTTTTTGGAAATCATTCCTTGTGGTTTGAACTAATTAGTAGTAGAATTTGATTAGGTTTAATACCTTATAAGGTAACAAAATAGGAGGAAGTAATTGCATTTTGCATGAAACCACCCGAAATGATTTCATGAACAAGGTACATATATGGACTAGATTCATTTCTAATCCTTTTCCGTTTTCGTTTTCGAAGTTACAACAAAATGGGGTTAACGGAGTAAATTACATTAAATAATATATATTCAAATTTCATATTACATTTTGAATGGGTGACGCCTCCCTAGTCCCATCTCTACTTCTTTAGCAAATTATTCCTTTTTTTTAACCTTATACTTTGTTCGATAATAATTGTCATTTTAACTATTTTATCATTTACTTTATATATTTATCCTTCTAATTATTAGTACTTGTTAGATACTTGTTAGATGTAATTTTTGATAAAGCAAAAAGTAAATAAATAATTAGGAGTATGATATATTTCAAA
Organism: Fagopyrum tataricum; assembly: GCA_002319775.1. Taxonomy (NCBI): domain Eukaryota; kingdom Viridiplantae; phylum Streptophyta; class Magnoliopsida; order Caryophyllales; family Polygonaceae; genus Fagopyrum; species Fagopyrum tataricum. The sequence continues at coordinate 3,333,566 of CM008282.1, forward strand.
GATTTTTTAATTAGTGTGTTAAAAAGTTAAAATGACAATTATATGTGAACGGACAGGGTACTATTTTTTATTTTTTCATTGGTGAAAGTATGTGACAAAACATTGGACGTGTCCAAATGGGTGTACGATTTATGATGTTTTAATGTTCCAAATTTTTGCTTAGGTTACGATTCTATAATTTGTGGAGATGTTAGCAATGGTTTATTTAGGTGATATTGTGATAGAGTTTTTCCAAAGAAAACCTACATGTAAGATTAAGTTTTTTTTTTTTATAATAAATATAACAAGACTACTATTTTGAACGGTCGAAAGATGCCACAATGCGTAGTGCGAATGTGCATTGCGGATGTTAGCTTCCATCATGTCACCAAGTGAAGGTGATCTTATTAAAAAGTGGAATCTTGAACGTCTTTCACCATGTCAACTTCCATCACGTCAACGTGAAATTCTACTTGTAACAAACGTTACACGGTCACCACTCACTACAACCTCGGCCTTAGATACCAGTTGCTGGAAAATTTTGCGGATTTTCTCAACTCACCGAGTTGCATAATCTTATTATATATATATATATATATATATATATATATATATATATATATATATATATATATATATATAGGAGTAGCACTCCTTGCCACGTGTCACGCAGAAAAATACTCACTGTCACGTGTCATTTTAGCATTTAATCACAACCCGCCAAAATATTAATTAAGTTTATTCATTACAAAATTATTTAACGAAATATTAAAATCAAATCTTAATTAAATTCATTTATTCAATCACTTTTTTGTTACTGATATATGTATAACAGATTAGAATCACATCCATGACAAATTTTAGCAGGAAAAAAAAGAAATTAACTAAATCCACTTTTAACAATTAAATTTACATCCCTTTCAATCACCTTTTTTGTTACTGGAGAGTGTGTTATTTCTTAAATTAATTTATATATAACAATTAATTTAACACCACATGCTACCAATGTACTATTTCTATTTAATATATGAATCAATTATATAAGGGGAGAGAAAAATTAAAATATAAATTATTATACGATTAGATATTTATTAATGTATTATATATTTATTGCTTATTACCTACTCTATTTGATGACATAAAAATAGTTTATATATAATCACTTAAAGAAATTTAATAACAAATAATATTTTTACCAAATCTCGTGCAAGACACTGGTAATACACTAGTATCTTGTATATACAACGTTACAAAGTACAAAAATAGTTTTGTAAATATAGTAAAATATATAGGAAGGCCGGTTTTTAAGCTTGGAATAGCAACCGACGAATCTACTTCCAATGTACGTTTTTTGCTATAATCCTTCCTACACTAATCTAGACTTTTTCACTAATCAAAATTTTGTATTTCAACTTTGCTTTTCGCTAGCTCTTTTTCGATCTTTCCTAATTCAACTCTTTCAATTAAAAAATGGGAATTTAATAGCTGCTGGTTCTCTAAGATATAGAGGAGTTGTTGTTTTGGATGATGAACTGCGTGCAATTTTTCTAGCTTTCAACAATGCTTTTAGGGAGGAGCTAGTGCTATGATTGTTGAATATGACGGAGCAACAACTGTAGATTATATTAATAATGAGAGGATGATACGTTCAACTCATGGTCTAGTTGTAGATGATATTTCAAGCTTATCTACTAGGTTTCTATCTTGCTCTTTTCGATTTATTAATCGATCTTGTAACAAGGCTGTGCATTTTATGGCTCACGTGACTTTAGGTTTTCTCAGTTTACCTCTCATAATTATCCTCCGGATCTTGTTAGAATCATCTTAGCCTATTTGGCTTAATAATACTTGTTCCTTCTGTTTCAAAATTTTTTTACAAAAATTGGAATTATTTTTGATTAATATATGATTAGCCAATGATCATTAATTTGAAGATATAACATTTGCCCAACACTATTGTCCTTTTTTTTATTTATTACTTATTGGATTGATTATGTTTAGACTTGAGAGAAGTCAGAGAACTAGAGAATTTTGTTAATGCTGCCTAATTATTTGTCTAGTATAAATTAATTGTCTAGTAAATATTTGCCCAACACTATTGCTTTAATTTTATGGTATCTGAGATTCTGAATATCCATAGATTTGGGTTCACAGATTCTGCTGAGTCAGCACAGAAAGGTGACGCCTTTAAATATCCCTAAAACCTTAATCCTTTCCCCTTTCAACATGGCGACGATTAGATGGCGATACTGGCTTGTGGTGATTCTGCTCTCTCTTTCCACCGTCGTACTGCAACACTTTTGGACAGCGACGGCGCCTTCATCCACCGTCGTAACATCCGAAGATATCTTTCATCGTGTATCGACAACCCTCCGACGAAAGGGTTATACAATCGTTGCAGGAATGGTGCACATGTGGCCGGAAGTTTTCTTCTCTCACACATCGTCGGCAGGAGTAGGTGAATTCACAGTGTTCGCTTTACCAGACGAAGTGATATTGAATTGTTCTCTTCCCCACTGGCGTGGAAAGATATATTTTCAGTATCAAACCGTTTTGCAGAGTTTATCTTCAACGCTCTTCTCAACAATAACTCGTCGAACCTTTGCCTTGCCAACGATTCTAGGAAGAAGAAACTTGAACATCACTACAATTAGCACCGGAAAACGTTTGATCGAGGTGAACGGAGTTCCAATCGTAGACGCCGACCTCTTTGTTAGCGAAAGAATCTCCATCCATGGCGTTGTCGCTCCTTTAACACCAGCGCCTTGCGGATTAGCAAAAACCAACCACTTTAATTATGACGTCATTAAAAGTGGCTGTTCCGCCCCGAAATCTGGAGGTCATTTGAATGAAAATCATAGGTGTCCTGAAACGAAACCGCTTTTTTGACTTTGCTATTCAATTGAATAAAATTAAAGATTTACTTGCTGAGGATCGTCCACAACTCGCCGCCAGCAACAATCTTTGCTCCCCAGTTTCTCGGACCAGAACGATACCCATATCAGTTATTTCACTGGATTGTGCATTGCCAAATTATATTTGGACGATACCAGTACGCCGACTTGTTGGCTTTGCCGGATATGACAAGACTTACTACTCTGGGTAAAACTAGAGAGGTGTCAATCAGGGTGTTGAACGGCACAATATTGAGCATTGGAGGTTCCGTCATTACCAGGCCGGATGCGTGTTCTACCTCCGTATTTGTGGTTCATGGCATTGGAGGTTCGTTTGATATGCAAGACTTGCTCGGACCCTCTATGGGTTGGCATTACTAATCCAATGGAGATTTTAGTTTTTTTTTTTTTGGTAAGAATGGAGATTTTAGTTAGGGATTTGTAAATTGCATTGCAGTATTCTAAATCATTTGTTAAGGTATAATTAATTTTTATAGATTTTTTTAACATAGAAATTATATACTTTTAGACGGTGGGATACGGACACTAAACTAGTTCTATATAATACGATATTCGATATTAAAGTTTCCCTCTACACATCTATAATACAATTTCACAACTGTAAGCAATGAATCATTGATTCCAAGATTTGGTATTGTAGCTTAGCTTCAGTTTTGTTTCAACAGTTACCATCTCTTCTCTAATCAGAAAGCCGACCGTCTGGACAACATTGTTTAATCAGTAGAGGGGGAAAACCCATAAGCAGTAGATTTTAGCTTTATACTAGTGCACTCGTTTATATGACCAAACATGTATTAACATGCACTCATATATGTGCACAATTGCAGAATTTGTACGACTAAGCATGGTGTATGAATGATATATTCTAAGGAGCGCAATGTTCATTATCACCAAGCAAGTAAGAAAATTTGGTAGTTGAATCACGTATTTTGGATGACATACTAGTTGAATCACGTATTTCATGAACAACCTAATCAAACCTACAATCTATTAAATAAACCTCCAAATCACTTATTTGATTAAGCATTTCGAACTGTAATCTTCTGATAGAGAAAATGAATATTGTCATGGTTATATTTGTTGTCCTATTGGCTAGGATTCCTTCATCTCAACCATTCCGAGCTCGAGAAAGTGGGTTTACCTTGCCAATATTTCACATAAACCACCCTCGGATTCGGGGGCAATTTATGAGCCCACTTGCAGAGTCACCAATCGAGTATAGTAAAGATCATCCGCTATACATTGTGCTATTTGGTGTGGGCGAGCCATGGTTTAACCATTCCATGGCAATTTTCGACACGGGAAGCCCCTTCACATGGTTGTCCAATGTTAACTATGATCCAATGTTTTCAGCCAGCTTCCAACCTTTGCCATTCGCAAATCGCTTATGTCAGACGTCCATACCTAGGCCATGGAAACCAGAATACTCTTATGAGTGCATGTACGAGATCTCGTACGGTAGCGGTCTGGTTTCTATGGGGAAGGTTGGACTGGAGAAGTTTAAATTCTTCAAGGCTAAGGAAGACGGAGCCGAGGTAGATTCCACCACAGTGGAGATGATATTTGGGTCTCAAGTTAACAACCAAGAACTAATTAAGGGTATCTTGGGTGTGTATCCCAGAGTTTATGGCCTACTCTCCGCTCTAGATACGGACCGCTTCTCGGCTTGCTTTCCGCGTCAGGACTCGCAACAAAGTTCGGTGAGATTTGGCAGAGACGCTCGCTTGTTGGGGGAAAGCACCCCTCTTTTGCAGCAACCTGGCAAGTTCTATTTCAATGTCAAGTCCATTGGATTCGGAATGAAGGATGTTTATGGTGTTGGATGCAATCCCGGGTGGTGAGTTTATATTCGACACTGGCTCATCTTTGACTCGCCTTCTACCACCTCTAATGGACAGTTTGTTAGAACGCCTCAAGGAGTCGGTTCCTGCTACCCCCGTGAAGTTTTTCAACCTGTATGAAACATGCTACAGATCTTCGGAAAGAGCTGTCAATGAGGTCAAAATTACATTTGATTTAGACGGCGGTTTTAATTCATATTGACAAATTCCATCTTTGGAGAAGACACGTAGATGACATCGGCAATTCTTATAAGTGTTAATCTTTTCAACGCTCACCGGTGGATAAGAATGTATTTGGAATGGCACAAATGCGTGGAAAGAACTTCGGCATTGATATATCTGTTGCCACCGGCCACGGGAGGCTATATTATAAGGAGGATGATTGTATACTTGAAAATAATTTATAATTTTTCATACTTGTGTAAGCCGGCAGTGTTAATCTGTTTGTTGACTCATCTTATAAAGGTTTTAAAATAATAAAAGACATCAATATCCCTTATAAAGGTTTTAATCTGTTTGTTGTCTACAAGCAGTGCTGAACGAAAGAATCACTGAAGAAAAAGACAGTTGGATAATTATTTCTCATATCTAATTATCAAATCTCATGAAATCTTCAAACCCCTAAGTCCCTAACTAAAATCTCCATTGAATTAGTGATGCCAACCCATAGAGGGTCCGAGCAAGTCTTGCATATAAAACGAACCTGCAATGCCATGAACCACAAATACGGAGGTGGAACACGCATCCGCGCCTGGTAATGACAGAACCTCCAATGCTCAATATTGTGCCGTTCAACACCCTGATTGACACCCCTCTAGTTTTACCCAGAGTAGTAAGTCTTGTCATATCCGGCAAGCCAGCAATCGGCGTACTGGTATCGTCCAAATATAATTAGGCAATTCACGATCCAGTTAAATAACTGATATGGGTAACGTTCTGGTCCGAGGAACTGGGGAGAAAATTGTTGCTGCGTTGAGTTTGTCGCACTTCTGCGCGATCCGCAGCAAGTAAATCTTTAATTATATTCAATTGCATAGCAAAGTCAAAAAAGCGATTTCGTTCGAGGACACCTATGATTTCATTCAAATGAGCTCCAGATTTCGGGGTGGAGCAGCCACTTTTAATAACGTCTTGATAAAAAGCGGTTGGCTTTTGCTAATCCGCAAGGCGCTGGTGTTAAAGGTGTAAACGATATTATTTTGTGTTATTTCAAAATCTTGCAGTTAGAGGATTCTAGGATTAAGTTAGAGATCTCTACTGAGTCTTATCAATCTATCTGTGTATATATATTGTTTCCTCTGAATAAGAAAGCAAGCTTTTATCTATCTCTTTATATAGTATCAGTATAACGATTCATTCAATCCACTCCACAGTCATGGCTGAATATGCTTCAACCTTGGCTAACCCTCACGAGCCTACAAAACCATTCACAATTGTGATACTCACAAACATTATCAAACTCACACCAACGAATTATGTCATTTGGAAGCAAGCAATTCTGGCCACTTTGGAGGGATATGATCTAGATGAGTATATCCTTGGCACAGTTGCAATCCCAGAAAGAACCCTTCCAGATTCCACCACAATAAATCCAGCCTACAAAACATATACGAGACAAGACAGGCTACTCTACGGAGCTTTATTGGGCACACTATCGTCACATGTTGCTAGCTTTGTAGCAACAGCGAAGACATCAAGAGAGGTCTGGGAAGCATTGAGACTCACTTATGGCAATCCTTCTAGAGGACATGTCAAACAAATAAAGGAGAGGCTGAGATCAATGACCAAAGGCACAGACACCATCTCAGTTTATATGCAGAATGTTCGAACTGCTACGAATCTTCTGGCATCACTTGATTCTCCTGTGTCAACTGAGGACCTCGCGGACTACATACTTCGCGGTCTAGATGAACCTTACCAACCGGTGGTTCATGCAATCAATGCAAGAGACTCGACGATTTGCTTTAAAGAGCTTCATGAGAAGCTAATCAATCACGAGTTGTCATTGAAACACAAACATAAGGAGGCAGGAGGAGTGATGACGGCTTTCAATGCTCAATCCAAGTCTTCAAAAGGCAATGGTAAGTCTTCTAACTACAATGCCTACCCACAAACCACTCAATCACAGACTCGCTCAAATCCCAATCAAACTCATAACCAACCATACGTCACCTCTCCCATCCAGCCAAATGCATCTAAGCCCTTCAAAGGGCGTTGTCAATGGTGTCGTCAAGTGGGACACGTCTTAGCCCAATATCGAGTGTACAAATCCTTACATCCGACTATTGAAGTACCTTCCTTGGTACGCTTTCCATCTACACCTGCTCAAACCAATGTGGCTATGACAACCCTTCAACTTCACCCTGGTTAGTGGATAGTGGTGCCTCACATCATGTAACAAATGACCTATCCAATCTTGACCTACACTACCTATACAATGGCTCGGATGAAATGATTGTAGACAATGGTAAGAGTGTTCCCATTACTCACTTTGGCTTATATACTTTCTCGTCTAATCATAATCGCATTCCGTTATCTAATGTGTTATGTAACTTATGTGTTCCCTCCATGGCTAAAAACATAGTTTCGGTTTTTGAACTCACAAAAGAACATCCTTATGAAGTCATTTTTAACTCTAACGGTTTTGTGGTGCAGGACCTCAAGTCCAAAACACAACTCCTTAAGGGTTCCTGTGTTGATGGTATGTTTTGGCCTCAGTCACGACCAATGGTCAACACAAGCGTTCGAGTCAGTCCAGAAATAATACACCACAAGCTAGGGCATCCCTCTACTGAAGTATTCAATTACATCAATAAGTGTGTTCGACTAGGCTCTACTCTTTATCATCAAAATGCTTGTATTGCTTGCAATCTGAAATAAGACACATAAACTACCATTTCATACTTCGTCTATTAAGTCTTCATACTCTCTTGAAGTCATATACAGTGATGTATGGAGCTCTTCTGTTCCCTCATTTGATGGTCATAAGTATTATGTCTTGTTTATTGATCACTATAAAAGTATACGTGGTTGTATCCTATGAGGTTTAAGTCGGACACTAAAAGCATTTTCATTCGATTTAAGGGCCTAGTTGAGAACTATTTTAAACACAAAATCAAAGTGCTATACTCTGACAATGGAGGGGAATACTTGTCTCTTAGGTCGTTTCTAGAGAGTAATGGAATCACACGTCTTACTATGCCCCCTCACACTCCTGAGCATAATGGCCTTGCCGAGAGGAAACATAGACACATTGTCGAAACCGGCTTATCTCTCCTTAGCCATGCTACCATGCCGCTTGAGCTATGGCCCTTGGCTATGATAACATCCACTTACCTTATCAATCGTCTTCCATCTCTAGGACATGGCTACACTAATCCTTACCAGAATATCACAAACACAAAGCCAAATTATGCCAAATTACGAGCCTTTGGGTGTTTGTGCTTTCCTTGGCTCAAACCTTACTCCTCAAACAAACTTGAACCAAAGTCCATGGCATGTGTTTTTGTTGGATATTCACTGTCACAATCAGCCTACCAATGTCTAGATCCGGTTACAATGCGAATATACACGTCCAGACATGTAAGGTTTGTTGAGAATGATTTCCCTTTTAACCGGCTAAAACCATCGTCTGCTGTGATCAAATCTGACAAGTCAGAATGGACGAATCTCAGCCTACCCATTGTGAACCAACTGCCTACTGTTAACACACCCACCTCCTCAGATCCTATACCATCGTCACCTCCAGTGGCCATCACTACATCATCTTTCTCCAACTCACCAAACCAGCCAACTCAACACATACCCAATCTACTTGACATTTCCCAGTCTACGGTACAAGTCCAATCTCATATTACCCAGCCATCAATCCCTCATGTTCCTGATCCTATACCCTGCCATGGGATCATTACAAGGTCACGAAATAATGTCACAAAACCCATCAAGAAGCTCAACTTAAACACAACCATTGGGCCCACCACAACCTACTGAGCCACAAACTATCACCCAAGCCCTAAAGCACCCTGAGTGGCGAGCGGCTATGCAATGTGAGTATGATGCACTTTGTCTTAACAGGACTTGGGAGCTGGTTTCATCAACTACTAGTACTAACTTGGTGGGATGTAAATGGATATTTCGAGTCAAATATCTTCCTGATGGACGAGTAGACAGGTATAAAGCTCGTCTCGTTGCAAAGGGCTTCACTCAAAGACTAGGCTGTGATTATACGGAAACCTTTAGCCCGGTGGTTAAGCCAGTCACAGTTCGAGTTGTTTCTTGTCCTAGCAGTTTCCAATGGATGGTCTTTACGTCAAGTTGACATAAATTAATGCTTTTCTGCAAGGTCGACTCTATGAAGATGTTTATATGTCTCAGCCACCTGGCTTCATAGACAAAGATCGCCCTGATTATGTGGGCAAGCTCAACAAGGCAATTTATGATTTGAAGCAAGCACCCCGGGCTTGGTACAACGAATTAAGGTTATTTCTTCTCAGTATTGGCTTCTTAAACTCAGTCTATGATGCTTCTCTGTTCATCTACTCTCATGATCAGCATGTGTTGTACATTCTAGTATATGTGGATGGCATTATAATATGGAAATAATAACACACAAGTGGACAAGCTCATTCAGCTATTAGCAACCAGATTTTCTCTAAAAAAATCTAGGAAACTTGGCTTACTTTCTGGGTGTTGAGGTCATACCCAGTGTACATTGCATTTTCTTATCACAGAGAAAATATATATTGGATTTGTTGACTAAGGTTGGTATGATAGATGCAAAATCAGTGTCGACACCAATGTCTCCAGGTGACTTGGTTCCTCGTGAGTCAGGTGACCTGCTACCAATACCAACTGATTATCGTTCACTAATAGGAAGCTTACAGTATCTATATCTTACTCATCCGGATGTAGGTTTCACTGTTAACAAGCTATCTCAGTTTTTGCAAAATTCAACTACACATCACTGGGCTTCTTTGAAACGTCTGCTTCGTTATCTAGCTGGCTCATTGAATTTGGGTATACAAATCAAGCCTGCCAACACTACAGATCTACATGCATATTCTGATGCTGACTGGCAGGAGACAAAGATGACTATGTATCAACCACAGGTTACATCGTCTATATTGGTTCTACACTAGTGAGTTGGAGCTCGAAGAAACAAAAATATGTTGCCAGATCGTCAACTAAGGCTGAGTACAAGGCTATAGCTGAAACTTCGTCAGAACTGCTATGGGTTACACAACTTCTGTCTGAATTAAAACAAGCTTCGACATTACCTCCGGTGATTTATTGTGACAATTTAGGGGCAACAAACTTATCAGCAAATCCTGTATTTCATTCTAGGATGAAACATATTGGCTGGCGTATCATTTCGTAAGAGAACAAGTCCAGAAGGGTAGACTACGAGTTAGTTATGTATCGACTGATGATCAATTGACTCCTGATATACTTACCAAACCGCTTCTATGGCAACGTTTTCAACTTCTTCTCAGCAAGTTACAGCTCTCATCAACTAGCTTCACTTGAGGGAAATGTAAACGATATTATTTTGTGTTATTTCAATATCTTACAGTTAGAAATTCTAGGATTAAGTTAGAGATCTCTACTGAGTCTTATCAATCTATTTGTGTGTGTATATATATCGTTTCCTCTTAATAAAAAAGCAAGCTTTTATCTATCTCTTTATAAAAAAGAGCGACAACGCCATGGATCGAGATTCTTTCGCTAACAAAGAGGTCGGCGTGTACGATTGGAACTCCGTTCACCTCGATCAAACGCTTGCCGGTGCTAATTGTAGTGATGTTCAAGTTTCTTCCTCTTAGAATCGTTGCTAGGCAAAGGTTCGACGAGTTATTGTTCAGAAGAGCGTTGAAGGATAAACTCTGAAGAACGGTTTGATATTGAAATATATGTTTTTGGAAGCCCAGTGGGGAAGAGAACAATTCAATATCACTTCGTCTGGTAAAACGAACACTGTGAATTCAGCTACTCCTGCTGACGATGTTGAGAGGAAGAAAACCTCTGGCCACATGTGCACCATTGCTGGCAACGGCGGTAAAACCCTTTCGTCGGAGGGTTGTCGATACACGATGAAAGATATCTTCGGATGGAACGACGGTGGACTGCACCGTCTCTGTCCAAAAAGTGTTGCAGTACGACGGCAGTAAGAGAGAGCAGAATCAACACCCGCCAGTATCGCCATCTAATCGTCGCCATGTTGAAAGGGGGAAAGGATTAGGGTTTTAGGGATATTTAAAGGCGTCACCTTTCTGCCTTGATTCAGTAGAATCTCAGATACAATAAAATTAAAGCAATTTAAGAGGAAATATAATTTATACTAGACGAATAATTGGGTTTTAGGGATATTTAAAGACGTCACCTTTCTGTGCTGATTCAGATACAATAAAATTTAAGTGGACAGATAATTAAAACTAGACGAATACTTGGCTGCATTAACAAAATTCTCTAGTTCTCTCAAGTCTAAACATAATCAATCCAATAGCCTTAGCCTAAGCCAATTTTTTATTATTATTATTACTATTATAGGAGATGCATTCTCTCAACATAAGACTGACTGAGCCACTGCTAAGAGGCTCACCACACCCAACAAAGCAGCCACAGTTACCACCTTCTGTGAAGAATGGGAATCTGAACACATCCAACAGCTCTTGCACTGCTTGTCTCACCATCGACGTCCCCGTCACCCTACTCCTCCGTCCCCAACCCGTCACTATGTCAATCCTATGGGTGCATCTCCGCTAAGGAGCATCCGTTTCCTAAACCCAGCAAGAGTCCTCGACAAAGCTGTGACAGCTGTCCCGTCCGACATCACGTGGAGGTTTATCAGCCAGTAGGATCGACCCTTCTCTTTAACAGCTTCCGGGTAAACGTTTTTCTCAGCTGCCACTTCCCAAACCGAACCAGCCTCTTCCTGAGCCCGGATTTGTGGAGAAAATCCACAACCGAGTCTACTAATCCTCTCTTGCTTTCCCGATCCTCACTATGCATTAGGTCTAGAAACTGACCCATGTGAGCTCTCACGTTTTTACCATCCGGTTCTGATGCAGGCATTGTTAGGAGAAACGAGTGGACCGGATGCCCTGTGATGGCCATCAGCTGTCCGCAAAAGCCCATGTCAAATGAAGTTTTCGCCTCTGTGCAACAGCTGAGGAGAAGAGTGTAGGTTTGCAAAGACGGGTTCAGACCATCTGGACCATGGTCATGAGAAGGTTATACGTCTGCAAAGCGGTGACCCCTCAAAAACGTACTCAACAACGAGTTACAAGTCGGTACATTAGGAAACAACCCTGCATTTAGCATCTCATGATACCAACCAAAGCCTTGTCAAGATTCCCTGCTTTTCCCCACATATCCACCAATTGACCATATACAGGCTCGTCGGGTACCAGTTCTTTCTCCTCATCTCAAAGAAAATCCCCTCTGCTTCTCGAGAAAACCACAATGTCCAAGAACCTCCATGACTATACTGTAAGACCTTGTCAGGCTCGTATCCTGCATTCTGCATATTTATAGATCTCCAAGGCAACAGGATAATGTTCTTGCCTTGGCTTGTAATGCGATCATGATGTTGTAGGTGACAACATTGGGACACAGCCGTTGATCCACCATCTCACAAAAGAGACGGTGTGCATCAGACAAGTGACCCGCTTCCCGAGGCAGTTGATCATTACACTATAAGTGAAGTGTCGGGAGTCAGACCATTTTCTTGCATACTCTGATACATATGCATTGCAACATCAAGAAGCCTGCTTTAGCATGGATATCAATCAATGTGCAGTAGGTGACACGGTCTGGTTGGCACCCAGCTTTTTGCATTTGTGAAAAACATCAACAGCATCACTCAAATAGTTTGCACGGCCATAGCTGTGAATCAGGCGGTTGTAAGTCACACATTAGGTCGGCATCCATCCTGGATCATTTGTTCAAGCAAGTCATTGATCTCCTTGAATTTTCTCGAACGGCCTAGAATGCCCACCATGGTAGTATATGTATGATCATCATGCTTAAAACCAGGTTGCCGTTTCAACCAACAGAAAAACCCGTTGCAACTGAATGGTCATGAATCTGTTAAAAACCTGGTTCGCCTGGTAAGCATCCAAGGAGAATCTAAGATTCCAAGAGCAGATTCTGCAGCTGGGCCCACTTCAACCTTGTCAAAATGTCCATAACGCAACCCACAACATGACTGTGTTCGTATACTGCCTCATAACAGGAAAATCCCAATTGTGATTTTGGGTCAACATGATGCTTAGGCCCTTGAATTTCTGTTCTGGATTCTGAAAATTGAATTTGCAACATTTCGCCGTGTATCTCTTGATCTTTGTGGGATATTATTCTTTCTTATCTGATGTTTAACCTCTGCTTCTACAGACTTTCCTATGTTCCGATAACTCTTCCTGGACCCTGGTTATTATTTTACTCGGGTTACTACTCGGTTAACCGAAGGACTGACACAACTTCAGCTTCAGGACAGTTCCTCACTGCGGCATTATGTACAGCTTCTTTCTTTAAAGGCAATGCACGTGAAGGCGGTTTGACAGGAATCGAGAAGAACCTAAAATATAGCTTTGAGCTTGAGTAAGGGGCCCACTCCTCTCAGAGATAGGAACCTTTATAATGCATCAGATCAGACAAGACGCCCATCCGGGGCCCTGAGTGCCCAAGTTCCTTTCCATCAGTTTCAACTGCCCTGCTTGCAACTCGAGCTAGAGGAGTGGCATGTTCAATACTAGCAACCTTTGGTGAAGCCTTAGTCTTTACAGCACCCAGCAAGTGTACAGATTCCACTCTTCTACTATTTACAGGAACTGCTTTAGAACGGAAATCATTGTTCCGCTGTTTTTCTGATGCATTTTTCTCATCATCTGGCAGGCACATGAAGAGCTTCCATCTGTTTTGGTACATCTTGTGCCAGTATACAAGAACGTCCTGGCACAACTTGAAAGAGTTGTTATCTGCTTTGCACGAAGCATTATCTTCCAATTCAGCTAAACCTGTGCAAAAAAATGACATTCAGCTGAGAATAGTAACACATACAGATATTGCATAAGTGAAACTCATTCAATAAGTATTTAAGTTAAACTAGGACTAGTGAAGAATAATACCAGTTCATGCACAATAAAAAATATATATTCAACGCTTCTTGCAGACTTACCTTACAGGAACAAATATCTTCTCAGCTTCTGTTGGGATAGCAAACTAACAGCAAAATCCCTTCAAGATAATAATGATGTAATGCTAATGTTGGACTGCTGCAATAACTAAAGTACACTAGAAGGCGATCATCAATACAGTCTTACAAATCCACTGTAAAGATTCCAGCACTTCATCATCCAGAAGAAAGCTCGTCCAACATCATCTTATACAAGTCATTGCTGCAAACCGAATAACCTTGATCTCTCAAAGTTATGCAGCCACAAGAATAGCCTTTTTACATTACAACAATGTTAGAACCACAAATGGAGTCAAATAGTATCAAACTTCCACATCAAATTAACACTCCAATTAAAGTGCCTTCAACATACTTCGCCTCAACTGTATACACAATCAATTTCTCTCATTACATAGCCAAAAGAAGCCTCAATCACGACTGCTGAATTACCCCGGCGACAGTGAAGACAAGCTAGACAATATCTCGTACATTTACAATGCCCAAAATCACAACACTAAAAATTTCTAGTAGAAGACGAATCAAAAGCTCCCACAAGATGAAGAATTTTACCAAAAGGGGCAAAAGGCTTCCAGTAAACAAATGAGCTGAAGTCGCGCGGAAACCCCTTGCACTCGTTAATCCAGCCAAAATTCCCTATTAGATGAATTAAACAACAACGATATTTAGGCATAAAACAAACTTAACAGAACACACAAATTGCCCCCAAACAGAAAAAGACCGTAAAGACATATTTTTTTCTCTTATCAAACACATGACAAAAACCCAATACCTATATACTGTTAGTATCTAAATAGGGCATCTTACAAAGCAAACAAGCAAGCTCCATGGGAAGAAACCAATAGAAAGCTTAAATATACAACAATGGCAGAATCTGAAGAAATTATGCATTCGAGGAAAAGAATCACCTCAAATTGACATATGAATCGGTGATCTGCGGCTCTTAGCAAGAAAAACTGAGAGAGGAGACGGAAGAAATAAAGAGGCGGCTGTTGTATTCTGAGGGCATGAAGGCGTGTGTTTTTACTTTCCCACCAAGATGGAGGCGGATGGCAGGCAGTGCGAACATTGAAAAACTTGCTTTTTAGGCTCCTCACTTCTAAACTCCAATTTACTCTCCGTGCCCTAGATTTTATATTACTTTTTTATTTTATTTATTACTCCAACAATTATGTTTGGAAAATCACGTTGGTTGTCTATAAAATTTTCATTTTTTCTGATATTGTCCCATCTAAGTTTCAATTGTCTTAAACTTTATTATCCCTTATTTTTATTCATGTTGCAAATTTTAGAGAGTAAATAAAAATTCGAAGTTTAAAGACCGGTTGAGGACAAATTTGGAAAGCTAGAGGACAATAATGTAATTTATCTTGTTTTTAAGGACAGGTGCTCGTGAACCGGGTTCATAAATGTGGGAAATTACGTATGTGCATATGTGGTACCACACCAACCAACCAAACATATATGGCCATATTATAGGCCTACGTGCATCTCAATAAGATACAAAAAAAATCTTTCAATTTTGTCCCGTTGAAGATTTAAGTACACGAGCATAATGTGGTAGATTGGTCAAGCTTAGTAATTCATTCTAGTTGCTTAGAATAATGTAACATTATATATATAAAATTATAAAGTGATGGGTAGAATTTTTTTATATCATGAAATGGACATTTCGACAACCTTAACGTGTAAAATTTGGTAAATACCAACTCTTTCTCATTCAACAATTATATTACGCTTCCTGTTTTTCACTTTGCTATACTTGGACTGAAAATTTGCAAATAAAAGTGAAAGCTTTAAAAATAAATGCAGTAGATATAGTTTACACACAAATTTAAATATAAATTTGTGGAAAATATTGTTTGTGAATTGTTGCCCTTGAAAAGCAGAGGAAGTTTCGTATATTGTTTGTGTGGATGACCGTTTCCCAGTGCTAGAAAACACCACGGTCCACGTCATCTCCGATTCTCTTGAATTAACTCGGTAAATGAAGAAGAAGAAAAAGGGAAAAGAAATAGTCTTGCCTTGTTCATCAAGATAAAACTCAAAACGGTGAAATAAAAAAAAAAGGTAAAAAGAATTGAAACTAGGAGAATATTTTTGGGGCGGAATGCTGTCTTGCTCACCAAGAAATAATATTTTAAACTCTGTCCACGTCACGCCCATCGCACAACGGTCAACGACAGACTACAGTTTGTTTGGAATAAAAATATATATTTAAAATTAATTTATTTAGTATAGGCCAATTTGTATGATAGCCCAACATGATGTTGTCTTGATCGTATTTGAGAGATTTGTATGATAGCCCACTATGAGGCCCAATTTATATTTTAGTTGGTCGATTCATGGACTGGCATGCCACAGTTCACAACTAGAACCAAAACATCAAACGGAAGCCTAGAATAGAAAACATGGCTCATATGTTGGTCTTTCTCCGAGAAAAACAATTGGAACATAAATTAAATTTACATAGAAAGAACTTGAGAAATCTTACGGAGAACATCAAATGTAATAAATCAACTTATGACCCACTATAAATTATCCATAGAATTCATAAGACTAGTCTATTTTAATTACCAGTAGATATTGTCAATCAATAATGAGATCTCGCTACTTGCTTATCTACGACCCGATACTATTTATCTCCAGTGTAGTATTAACCTCTAAGTTGAAGCAGGGATGCTTCAATTTTATGAACAATTTGATCAAACTATTGATCATACCTCGAGGTATATATGAATAATCGGATAATTTATATGTCATATCTCGAATAAATGAAAAACAAAGGAAAAAAAAAATCCTCTTTGAATAATTGTTGGACAATGTTAATTGGTATTCTTTGAGAAATATTTACATCTATCTAATATGCAGTAACTTGATTAACTTCAAATATGGATTGTCGAATCAAGAAATTACCTATCTTGTCTCAACAACAAGAAAATAAATTGATAAACAAAGGTGAAAATCCAAGTTGTTGTAAAAATAACATGAAATAAACTATTACAGAAGCCGACTTTCCTTTTAAAGTTGGTTTTGGAAATTGAGAAAATAGTCTATAACCTTGCTTAGCTGGGATGACTTACCTTTGAAGTCGTTTCTCGAGTGTGGTTTAAAAATGTTCCGGAAAATGTCGTAGCACATGCCCCTGTTAACCGTGTTTGATTGTGGTGGTGTTTGAGGTATCTGAAGATCCTCCATCGAGGTGGGAGAACGTCGTGGGTCCACATTTCCGTAGGAGGTATGACATTCCCTTGAAAAGGGTTTATACTATCCTACTTCCCGATGGCGAGACATCGCATTAGTTCAGCTATCTCGTGTCCTCTCCATGTTTTGTCAACATCGAGTGTTCCTCGCATTCTCTTGTATTTTTCTATTGACTTTCGCTTTTTGTATGACGGTTTGTCCGTTTACTGATTTTGGTCTCTCGATACACAAGTATACTTTGATATAGTCGAACATCTGACCTCATTGATAGGAAAAAATTCAAAAATAATAAGGATAAATAACATAAAACCATCCTTAATAATATGACTTTTTCATAAAGCAACCTCTAAATGGCAACATTATACAATTCACCCTTAAACTATATTACATAGAACACACTCAAAAATCATTTATCAGCAAAGTAATACCTCTAATCAGGTTTTTTTTTCTTCTCTTTCTTCCAAATAAATTGGCTTAAGAGGGCTTTTTAATATGAATATAAAATATAAAACTATGCCCCTTAAAAGCTCAGTTTTTGGTTTATTGAGTTTATAATGGTAGGGGTGTGACTTTGCTAACAAATGAATTGTAAGAATAATTTTTTGTAATATTGTAATTTTGGGGTGATTTTTGAAGAAAAAAGAGTGTTTTTTTTTTATCATTAAAAAAATATCAAAGAATAACTTCTGATTATAAATAACAAAATTATTAAGTAAACAAAGTTGGAGTTTGGTATGATTCTATATATTCTATTTCTCGAATCGTGTCTTTCGCACTTTAGGTAGCACCTATAAAGCAAAGCTAATATTTAGCAATGGTGATTAAAAGGGCTAATTTAATTAAAAAAAACTAGATTTAGATGGATAATAAGAAATTAAAAGGGGGAACTTTGAAGAGAGCTTAATCATCAAGTGTAATAATACAATCACGTTTCTTTGTGCAATAAAGCCCAAAAATTAGGCCCACTTTAAACTCATAATAATTAGGAGAAGGGCAAATGACACTTTGGCAGGGTATAAAGTTAGCTATATCATATGCACAATTGAGGTTTTCATCATTCATGGCATGACCCTCTCCTACAATAATATTGCAATGCCTAAAGTCACTTTCTATTTATTTTTCATTTTTACCCTTTTTTCTTACTTTATTTTTTTACGGTCTGCTTAAAAAGACTAGATTATGAAATTTTTTGGAAAAAAAAAGGTGTATGATAGGTATTTGGGATATCTAATTTATGTAAGTTTATAGATGATCATGCTAGCTAGTTATACAAGCTTAATCGTATTTTATTTCATGAGTTATATATGGAGTAGTTTATAATAACTTATTGAATTATACATTAATATAAAAAATATTATTAAATGAAAAGGTGAACCGTTGTATTTTATTTTTACACATATCGACTACAATAATTTGTTTTTTTTCCATATACCCGTTAATGTTATTAAACAAAATGAAGAAGAAGAAGTTCAATCAACCATATATTTCAGCTATCAATAAGTTTTGGTCTAATAAACTCAAAGTTTTCAAACGGATCCCATATCTTTTTTTTAGGGCTCTAATGTTATATAAAGTATTATTTGTATGCAAATAATCGTTAACATTTTACACACTATTAAGAAATATGTAAAATACATCGTTATACACCGAATCATTCATTGACTTTTTATTAAAAATTACAAGTAATTAAGTACTAAAGGTAACATGTAAAGTGAAGGCCTATATACCTAAAATTACAATTATTATTGATAAAGAAAAAATGACTAAAAATAATACCAACTATGAGGTATGAACCAAAAATAATACGAACTTTAGAAATTACTATTTCATATACAAACTATTGCACATTAAACCAGTTTTGATACGAGGTAAAATTGTGGCAAAATTTAATTACAAAAACCGCCCACATATTTTTTAAATTACACAAAATGACCTATATATTTTATTTTCTTTCAAAAATCACCCATTTTATTTTTGTATACTTAACAAATTATGTAATAAAGATTAGTCATCACTTTATTCTTAAATATTTATGGTGGTTTATTCAATAAAAAAATTAAGAAGTTTTTAAAATAAAAATTTTGTTGATAGACCCATGTTTAATGTCATTATTGTTTTATAATTTTATGGGTAGTTTGAGGGGGGGGAATCAATGTTTGTGGGTAAAATTTAATGAAAGAATATATCATTTATTGGAGTTTTTGTGTAATTTGAAATTTTAAAACTAATAAATTTAGCGTAAATTAGTGAAAAAAGATCTTCATTTCATGTTTTAAAATTTTAAAATTGTAAAATTTATAAAATCAATATTATTTCATACTAAAATTTGTGGGAATTTCACCAAGTATGGGTCTTTTAACCAAAATTTTATTTTGAAATTTTTAAAACTTCTCAATCATTCTTATAGATATATTTTACATAAATTTCCTAAAAATTAAAGAATAAATTGATTACTAACCTTTGTAACATAATTTGTTAGGTATAGAAAAATAATATGCGTCGTTTTTGAAATAATATATAATGTAGGGGTAATTTTGTGTGATTTTAAAAAGTTATGGGCGGTTTTTTCAATAAAATTGAGCATAATTTAATCCCGTATCAAAATTGGTTTAATGCGAAATAGTTTGTATACCAACTAGTAATTTTTTAAAGTTTGAAATATTTTTGGTTCATGTCTCATAGTTGGTATTATTCTTGGTCATTTTTCCTTGAATAAAATATAACATAAATAGACAATTATTTTCATACGGAGGGTATAAATTATGAATAAGGGAACAAAATGATATATATAATTACCTAAAATTTGCATAATTATCTCGTTTGACCGATAGTTGATTTGATTTGTTTATATTTTATTTAAATTTCTAAATAATTTATCATGTATTAATAGGAAAATATTTTCTTAATCAAGTCCTTAACGTATATATAATTAGGATATATGTATAAGAAAAACCATTAAATTAAAGGTCATAATATCACAATGTAGTTTTTGAAGTAAATGATAATTTTTACTTGATAAAATACGAAAATTTTAAAATAAAATATGTTATAGTAAATATATATTGTTACAATAATGACCAAATATTATAATTATGTAAAATAATATTTTTTTAAATTATGATTAGATATGCATCAGTAAATATAGTAATATACAGTACATCGATCATTCAAATTGAAACCAATATAATTCACATATTACATATTTACTTAATATCAGTAGAAATTTGTTTGTATTTATAATATTAACTAATAATTTATATTAGACAATATAATAATTTATATTTTAAATATGTAGTTCAAAATTGAGATCTAAACTTGACATAAAAAAGGCAAAAAAGGCAAAAAGGCTTTTTACTTTCTTCAAGAATAAATCGTGGTCTACTCTATCACATATGTGTGATGAACTATTTCTATTGTCGGTCAACTTTAAAATAAACCATAATTGGTATGTTTTGTGTACGATCTAGACCGACCCATCTTGTTTGGGCTTCAAATGTTGCCCATGCTCACTCGTGTATAAAAACGAGCGAGTTGTAGATCCATATGTATTTGTATTATGTAGTGCGTTTTGTTATGAACTTATGATTTCATGGGTTTAGCATTCAGAACTAAATAATATAAATTAACACAAAATTTCAATTCAATTATACTTGTACAGTGCATTTGTGCCATTACCAACAAGTTAAAACTATATATATATATATATATATCAAAGAGTGGATATGTGTCGGTTCAATCCAAAGTCTTAACTCATACTCGTCCTTATTAATAAATGGGTTTGGCTATCCATGTTTTTTTCAGACGGACGTATCGATCCGTTTTTTCAGACGGACGTATCGATCCGAATTTGTAATCTATTACAACCCTAATGAATATTCTAATGGATATCCGTAATACATATCGAGCTAGTAGTACTTAAAACATTGTGACGATCTTTTTTGAATAGGTCATCATTTAGTTACTACGAATTCTCGAGGGCCATATATATCCTTTATCCCCATTTGCCGTTGGTTTCATTGTCTTTAGTTTCATGGAACATTCCATTTCCATGGATAAATGTCATCTTTAAAATGTCCAAATCTCCGTATGCTTTGGTTGACTTGAAAGCCTGTACGTCCTATTTTCAATTTTCAATTTTCAATTTTCAAGCTTTTGAATCATTCAAATCAATTGATATTAAACTCGTATTTCTTCGCTTTTTTTTTTCGTGTTTTGTGTTCGTGCAAAATTAATAATTTTACTCAGATTTATTTTATAAACACAATACACAATACATCCCTCGTGTAACGGTGTAAGGCATACAATATATCATCCGAATCTCTAGCTAAAAATTTTAATCAGAAAATATCTTTTTTTATAAACAAATGTGAAAGTATATTGAGTTAGCTTAAAGATACACCATATATGATATTCCCTCCATGACTCCGTCTAATTATTTATGCATTTTAGTGCTTACAATTTTGTTTAATTTTAATTGCCAATTTAAGGTAATTTGTTCCTTTTTTTTTCCAATATAAACGTTTTTTTTTAATAAATGTAACATTTTTATTGTCCCAAAACTTTTATGTCCCAAATTTTTTTATGTACCAAAATTTTCAATTAATTTTTTATTTATAAAATTTGTTTTAAATCTTTTTTTTTAATATAATCTAATTTTTGTACATTAAACTTAAATTATATATTTTTTTTTGGTCGGATAAACTTACATTATATCTATATTTATGTTTAGGATATAAATTACAAAATCAATGGATTAAAAATATTTATTAATACATTATATTATAATTTAAATTAGTCAGGGACTGAGATTTGACTTGCCAATCTAGATAAGGGTTGTTTTTAGTTATTCCATTTTTAAGTTTGAAGAATTGGAGGTGACTACTTGGCATTTTCAACACTTTTCTTGCCTTCTAGATATCACCTCAAATCCCACAGTCTCATTAATTGAGATAAACCTCCAACTATGAAAAATAATGTAGGGGTGAAGACTTATACGAAAATACGAAAAATATTATTTTTAAAATACAATAATAAATAAAAAGTAAAAAGTAGTTAAAATTATTTTAAGATTTTAAAGTATTAATCATATTTATAATGTTTGAATCAAAACTTTTAGGCTCTAATATAGAATATTGTGAATTAACATTTTTTTTATTATAGTACTTATTAAAAGAATTGTTTTAAGACCTAATAAATTACAGAAAAGTATTCTTTGAGTTAGTTTTTTCACATAGTCATTGGTTATATAAGATATAACATTTGATCACACAAGTTGGTTGAGTTTTAATGAAAGATGTTTTTTTATGGTAAAAAGTAAATTACTATTTAAATATAATATGTATTTATTCGAGTATAAATTGTTTATATTTTGAACAAATTGTCATGTATTTGAATTTTTTTACTTTTTTTTTGGTCAATATTAACCGGTCAACACTACATGTGAGTAGGGTTGAAGATTTACCCAGGGTAAAATTTTCTTACTTTTGACCGTAAGGATTATTATGTGAAAATTGATCTTCTACCTCATCTTTTGGTTAGGTTCACGTGAGAACATATATAACAGTAAGGATATCACAGACATTCAGTCTAACCCAATACACAGCGATGATTCAAGTTTCAATTAATTTTTTGATAAAATTAGATAATGTATTTCCTTCAATAATAAATAAGTAATTGTCTCCCTAATAAATTAGTTAATTATTTATCTTTGAAAAAGAAAATAAAAATTAGTGGAGAAAGAGATATTCCCAATGGTTTAATTCTTAAGAGAACTATTAGTACATGCTTATTGTCAAAAAGTGTTAGTTAACCAATTTATCCTGTAATTTAACATTTTTTGAGATTTTTTTTTTTCTTTTCCCAATCTATTTCCGGTCCAAAGACCAAAACATAACTAAAAATAAAATATACGAAAATCTAAAAATAAGTTTGACTTTCTAGAAAACTAAAATGGCATATTAATCCACAAACTTGAATACTTTATTTAATAAAGCTAATATCCTACTATATGAATTTTATAAATTGTTTTTTTTAAACGGGATAAATATAGTTTCGTTTCAATGAACTATATCAAACTTTATTTACTGATTAGTATCTGTTAATAAACTAAAAACAATGGCCGCTAAGAACCCATATCAGGTAATGAAAGATGCCACCTCATCAAAATGTTAGTATATTTACGATAATGCCACTAAATAAAAAAACATATATAGATTGATATTTTCTCCGATTAAAAAAAATGATTTTTTAGTTATTGACACAATTATTAAGAAAACTATAAAACTATTAAACAACATTAATTTTATAAAGTTTTTTTTCCCTCAATTTTACAACTCATTAAATGTTCCCCACCCTCTTACACCAATGAGTAAACATTTTATTATAAAAATATTTAATAAAAAACAATTTTTAAAAACTATTCTCACAACTCTCTTGATTAATAACCTTGAAAACATAAAACGTGTGAGAGCCCTTTTCTTTCGGACCGAGATCGGACCATAACCGAGATTGGCTTTGGGTCGAGATTGGCCTTTACCGCACCCGCGGGCATTTTGGCCGCCCCTGCGGGTTCCCGCTCCCGCGGCCCTGTGATCCGCCCCTGCGGTTTACGGCGGTTGCAGCCGGTTTTGTTGACTCTTTTGACCGTGCTTTACTCTTTCCTTTATTCTTTCTTACCTTGCTGAGCAAGGGTCTCATTCCACTCTTATCCCACTCCAGTCCTTCCTACGTCTTCTTGCTTCTTCATCTCTTCCTTTAGATCTTGCTTGAGAGTTTGGAGTTTGATAAGGTTTGGGTGTGGTTTTGTGTTGCTGAAGGTTGAGTGCATGTTTGATGAGCTGCAGAGGTCAGCTAAGAGTTAGTTCTGTTCTTCCTTGGTTGACTACAGCTGTGGAGGTGAGCTTCTTGCTTCTCCTTCCTTCCTTTCTTTCTTGTTCTTCCTTCTTAGCTTAGGAGTAGATGAATTGTTCATAGGGTGACGTTTGATGGTGTATGTTGATGCATGTGTGTGACTATAGAAGAGAGTAGACGTGATTTGATCACGTGAAGAGCTAAAGAGAAGCCGCGAAGTGTCATTGTGCACTGTCGCCGCCCCCGCGGCCAAGAGTCACCGCCCCGCGGCTACCGTGCCACAACGCCTGCGTCGTGCCAGCGGCGTACCTGCGCTTGCATGTGTTCCGTGACACCGCCCTTGCGGCTTCTACCTGCCGCGCCCGCGGGTGATCTTTTCCGCCCCTGCGGCCTTAGTTCACGCAGGTGCGTCTTGTCACGGGACTACTTATAGTTAAGTAGTTCCTTTCCTTTCTAGTATGAGGAACTAGTATCATGCTAGGTATCGGTTTATGACGAGTATGATACAGAAATGCCAGTTAGGGCTTTGAGGTTTACGAGTTGGATATGATCCCTTATGGATCCCTTGGGTCTAGGTGTGACCCTTTTCGTGATAGGATTGTGATATATGTATGTGTGCCTTGTATAGGTTGTGCTGTCCTCCAGTGGGAGTAGACGTTTCTGAGAGTGGTTTGTAGCGAGATACTCCTGAGATCGAGGTAAGTCCATAGGACTACTTAGCTGCTATCCTTATATTGGATGTATGCTTGAGTGGTGTGTGTTATATGTTTTATAGCATGTGTTATTATGGTCACCGACCTATGTTATATTGACCGTCCATTGTAGTGGTTGTGACAACTTACCTTTCATCCCGTGGTGGAGTCTGGGAAGTTCTCTGTAAGCTAGTTAGTTCTGGTATACGGGAAGGGCACCTACCACTCCATATGATATACGGGAAAGTGCGCTGATACCACTCCAGCTAGCTATTGCACGCAGAGGCGAGGGTTATATATACATTCCTCGTGTCATGTATATTCATATACATTTATTATACGATTGAATGTTGGACTTATTAAAGATAATAAACCGGGTAAATGTGTGATATCATGATGATGTGTAAATTTATTGACGTGTGATTGTGCTTTAGCATCTTCTTATATATGTGTATAGTTAGCTAACGGTTTTATACCGCGTTGTAGATCCTTTGCAGGTTAGGAGAGCTGCAGAGTGATCCGGAGGGTGATCTGCTAAGGGTTCCGTACACAGGGCGTACTCGTGGGATTCGGGTTATTTATATTGTATGGAGTATGTTTTGACTTTTGAACTCAGCAGTACTTTGTATGACCTTTTGATCGATATATATATACATCAGTTTTATGTTTTTTTTAATCTATCAGTGTCTTGTTGTAAGATTCAATGGAGTTGTTGTCAAGCAAAGGCCAGGATCCATTGTGAGATCCTAGCCCAATAGCACTCCGAGTTCTACGGATTTGGGGTGTTACAAAACGACACTTAAACTTGATCAAAATTTTGATCCTAGAAAATCATCTACTATATAATACTAAAACAAAAGTAATTATGTCCGGTTGTCGTTCCCTCATTAAGCCACCTCGGATTTTGCCACATGGCATCCCCGCGTTAAGCCACATCATATTTTTGCCATGTGTCGTCTTTAGGTTGTGCCACATCATTCTTTGACTTATTTTATTTATAGAGGTGATGATAAAGTTGTTGTCATTTATAAAAACAGATTGATCTTATGCTATATTTATACCAATTAAAACTATATATGAATTATTGGTTTTAATAAATTTTTTTTTAGAACTACCATTTTACCACATGCAATCTTAATATTATGGAATATGATTTTAACCTTTTTCACTAAATTAAGATTATTAATATATAAATTAATATTAATTTACATAGTATAAATAATTTTGATATTTTTTACTAAATTGAATAACTGTATAAGATTTTAACTTTGTTATATAAAATAATGTACAAATAAATTATAATGTCCAATCCTACTATATGTTTATATTTTATTATATTAATACAAATTTTAAATCTTTATATGGATTTTTTTAATATTTATTTAAATAACTACACAACTAAAAAGTATAAAACATGAAGTGTATATGGATTACAAGTATCGATTCTACATCAGAATTATTAGAGTCATTTGTTTCTACTAATTGAGAAATTCCGTTGACTTTAAATTATTTTTATTTCATGTTACAAGATTTTAACACATAATACTAAAACAAAAGTATATAAACAACGTGTCATCGTCACATTAAGTCACACTGGATTTTGCCATATGTCATAATCACATTAAGTCACTTAGGATTTTGACACATGTCAATACCATATTAAGATATAATCAATAAAATATTTCAATAGAGTAACTCTATGTATATCAGGCAAAAACTTTGTCATTTATTCTTATATATGTATATCAGGCAAAAACTTTGTCATTTATTCCTATAAGAAAATCATGAAATATGTATTTTAGCAAATGTAATATATTATGATTAAAATATATAAATATTCTTATAACAAAATTATATATTTTTGTCATAAAATAATATTTGGTTTTTGGCTTACCTATACAGTTATTACACTAATTTTTTAATTCATGAATAAATTTTGTGTCATCCCGTGCGAGGCATGGGTGTTATATGCTAGTTTAAATTATGATATTTGAAAATTTCCTTTTAAAAATGTAGTAAGAAAAAAAGAATTGCTCAAATATTAATTGGTTATAATAATTCTTATTTGAGAAATTCCTTTTTAAAATATTTTTTTTGATACAAGGTAAGCAGAATAGGTGAGTCAGATTCTAGACACCAACCAACCTACAGCATCCTTCCGGATGAGTACAACCACACTGTCAGGGAAATCTTCCTGGTCTTCAGTGGCAGAAAATCCGTGTCTTGCGAGCTTGCCCGCTACCGTGTTGATTTTCCCTGAATATGTGTGTGGTGCTTGCTTAAGAAAAGCCTGAGATGCTTGCGGAGATGTCTGAAATGATCATGTATGTCTCCCAAGGAGGTTTCCAAGTGTGGTTGATCGAATTGATCAACATCAGGTTGTCCTCCTCAATCTCAATAGCTGAAATCCCTAATTGTTTGGCCTTTTGAAGACCTTCCCGCAGAGCGAAAGCTTCTGCCTCAAGAACTAAATCTGCATTACATCTCCCTTTTTTTTGTGTGTTATAGGGTGGCCATGACTATCACGAATGATGAAGCCAAAGGCAAATTAGTTGTTGTTGTTTGACGATGTGTCAAAGTTAAGCTTAACAAAATTTACTTTTAGTTTTTGCCATCTAATGTTCTTGGTCTTCCTTCTTGGTTTTCTATGTTGTTGGCTATCGTTCGACTGTTTAATGTTGGCTTGGTCCCAATCATCAATTTGTTTTAGTGCAATTTGTTTCAGATTCTGTTGTTGGTCTTTTATTGTTGAATATTGTTTGATTTCTGTGTAACCAAATATTCCACCAAATCATTACTAATTGTCTGAGGTCTTGGGATGAGATTTTGTCCTTCAATACTAGGAGTGTATCATAGGTAGAAAGATTATCTATATCAATATCCTTAAGGATTGTTGTTATTTTGGTACTATCAAGGTCCGGTGTGTACATTGGCACTCAAAAAAAGAGGTGTTTGGTACTTTTTGTATGGTAGTTGCAATTAGGGTTGAGCAAAAAGTTGGTCGTTTAGCCGAACCGAACCTAAACCGACAATTCGGTTCAAACCGAACCGAAAACCAAAATAATCGGTTCGTTGTTCGGTCCACTTAATATTTAATATCGGTTTTCGGCTCGGTTTATGTTCCGAACCGAAAACCGCGGTTCAAACCGTTTTTTTTATTTAAAAAAAATCCCTCAGCGCTTAGGGTTAGGAAAAGGAGCTTAAAAGCCCAAATAAAAGCATTCTCACTCATTTGCTAGGAAATAAGGCGGCCGCTCCCTTCTCAGTTCTAGATCTCGATCTCAAATCTCTCCCCTTCTCGATCTCAAATCTCTCTCCTTCTCGATCTCAATATTTTGAAAAGTCAGACCCCTTTTCAAAACCAAAACCTTTTGAAAAGTCAGACCCCTTTTCGGGTTCTGTTTAGTTATCTATTCGACCTTTATTGCAGATTACTAGTGCCATTGTTGTCAACCTGGGTTCTGATACCAACTTTGTAACACCCCAAATCCGTAGGACTCAGAGTGCTACTGGGCTAGGATCTCACAATGGATCCTGACCCTAGCCTGACAACAATTTCACAGATCTTACAACAAGGCACCGATAGATTAAAACAAAACATGAAACTGATATATATATATAGATCAAAAGGTAATACAGTGTACCGCTGAGTACAAACAAATCAAACTATACATCAAAAACCCATATCCCCGATACCGCCCAGTATACGGAGCCCTCAGCGGATCACCCATTCTGGATCACTCTACAGCTCTCCTATCCTGCAAAGTGTCTACAACACGGTATGAAACCGTTAGCTAACCATACACAAATATAGGAATATACTAGAGCACAAAACACACATCAGAAAGGATAAACACTTCAGCATGCTTTCACACATTTACCCGTTCATTATCTTTATAAAGTCCAGCAATCAACTCATATATAAATATCCATATAAACATAAGTGACACGAGGAATATAAACCTCGCCTCTGGGTCCAATAACCAGCTGGAATGGTGCCTGGAACACTACCCCGTGTACCCTAAGGGAATGGGAAGTGTCCGAACCGTTTACCAGGTCTGGCCTGCCTACAGAGAACCTCCCAGACTCCCAGCGGGATGAAAGGGCAAGTTATCACGACCCTACAATGGGCAATCAATACATCATAGGTCGGTGACCATCATAGCACATGATATAAACATATAACACCCACCACTCATGCACATCATCCTATAAAGGAATGACAGCTAAGTAAGTCCCACGGACTTACCTCAACCTCGTAGTCGTCTCACTGGATCAACCTCACTCAGTCCACTCCAAACTGGAGGATAACACGGCCTATACAAAGCATACACAGATATCAAACTCTATCACACAAAAGGGTCACACCTAGACCCAAGGGATCCATAAGGGATCATATCCAACTCGTAAACCTCAAAGCCCTAACCGGCCATTCCATATCATACTCATCAACATCCGAATCCTAGCATGGTACTAAGCCTCATACTAGAAAGGAAAGGAAATGAAAGGAAAAAAAGGGATCTACCTAACTCTAGGTAGATCCGGGATAAGACGCACCTGCGTAAAACAAGGACGCAGGGGCGGAGCAAGCAACCGCGGGTGCAGCGGAACGGAGCGCGGGGCGGTGACACGGAACGCTGGCAAACGCCGGCACGCCACAGGCATGACGCTGGCGCTGCGACACGGCAACCGCGGGGGCGGTGACTTCTGGCCGCGGGGGCGGTGACAGTGCAGTGAATGAAACCTCGCGGTTCTCTTCAGTTCTTTCCGGGATCAATTGCCTTCTACTCTCTTCCAGATTCATACACAAGCATAACATACACAACTCAGCATCATCCTATGATCACACATCTAATCCTAAGCTAAGGAATGAAGAACAAGAAAGAAGAAGGAAGGAGAAGCAAGAAGCTCACCTCCACAGCTGTAGACAACCAAGGAAGATCAACACTAGCTCTTAGCTGGCCTCTGCAGCTCATCAAACATACACTCAACCTTCAGCAACACAAAACCACACCCAAAGCTTATCAAACCCAAAGCTCTCAAGCAAGAACCAAAGGAAGAGGTGAAGAAGCAAGGAAGACGTAAGGCTGGGGGAAGGAAGTGAGAAAGGTAACTCTTGCTCAGCAAGGAAAGGAGAGAAGTAACCAAAAGGGTAAAGCACGGGTCAAGGAAGTCAACAAAACCGGCTGCAGCCGCCGTAACCCGCAGGGGCGGATCACAGGGTCGTAGGGGCGGAAACCTGCAGGGGCGGCACACGTGCCCGCGGGTGCGGCAAGACCAATCTCGGCCCAAAGCCAATCTCGGCCATGGTCCAATCTCGGTCCGAAAGAAAAGGCTCTCACAAAGCTGATCAAGAAGTTGTTCGTTCAACTTTTTTCCAAAATAAAGGACCCTACCTTTTCCATTGGTTTAATTAATGTTCGATCAGACACAATAGAGGCTAATGGGTCCTGTAATAGCAATCTATCTTCCAAGAAATTTACAGTATTTCCATCCCCGATCCGCCATCGTAGACCTTTATTGAATTCTTCTTTTAGTTTGATCAACTTTTTCCACTGCCAAGATGTATTTTTTTCACAATCGTAGTTCCATAGGCTTTTCCCCCGAAAGTATTTTTCTTCTATTATTTTGACCCATATATTATTAGGATCTGCCATAATTTTCCATAGGAGTTTCATTTGTAATGCCTTATTCATATCCTTAGTCTTTCTTATACCTGTGCCGCCTAGGGCTTTTGGTTTACAAATTTTGTCCCAACTAATTAGTGGGTGGTAGTTTGGTCCTTTATTCCAAAAGAAATTTCTGTTGATTTTATCTAATTCATTGATGCTTGTAGGTAGCATAAATGTCTGCATAAGGTAGCTCGTTTGGCATTGAGGTTTGCTTTAATTAAGGTTGTTCGTCCCTCTTGAGGGAGTGTTGATGATTTCCATTTCGTCAGTTGTTGCCTTGATTTTGGATGACTGAGTTGAAAATTTCTTTATCGACCATTCCATTTATAATGGAGCATCCGAGGTACTGTACTAGGCTTGTGGATGATGAGATGCCAAGATGAGCTTGGATTATCCTTTTGTTTGCAGGATCTATATTATTAGAAGTTTGGAAGACGGATTTATGGTAGTTGATTACTTGTCTAGAAATTTCACAGTAATCATTTAAAACCGTCAAGATTTTGTTGCTTGCTTTCGTTGTTGCCTTAGTGAAAATGATGATATCATCCGCAAAGGCAAGAAAAGGGATTATCGACCCGTTTTTTGTTATTGGAAAGCCAATTGATCGTGGATTTTCTCTGCTTATTTTGTGTATGTTTCTTGCTAAATATTTCAGCCCCTAGATTAAAAAGGAGCGGAGATAATGGATCTCCTTGACGAAGACCTCTTTGCGGACAAAATAGGGTTGTTGGTGAGTCATTGATTAGCAAGGAATACGAAACAGTTGTTATACATTCGTTGATCCAATTTCTAAATTTGTCACAAAACCCAAATTTTTGTAGTACCAGCATTAAGAACTTCCATTCTAATTTATCATATGCTTTTTCCATATCCATTTTAATGGCTATATACCTCTCTTTTCCCTTTTTTGATCTAAACCCGTGAAATATCTCGTGGCTATAAGAACATTATCATGTATTGCCCTATTTTTAGTAAAAGCGCTTTGTAGGGGATGAATTAGTTTTGGCAAAACGGAGCTTAATCGTTTTGCTAATATTTTAGATATGATTATATAGACCGTGGAGCAAAGGCTAATTGGTCTATAGTTGGCAGTTGTTGTAGGGTTATCAACCTCCGGGAGGAGGCCGATGAAGGTGTGATTTAATTGTTTGAGGATTTTTTCCAGTTCTGTAAAAACTTTTCACTGCTCTTGTGACGGCTGGTCCAATTATGTGTCAGTACTTCTTGTAGAAACCAACAGCCATTCCATCCAGCCCTGGTGATTTTTCACTACCGATGTCAAACATAGCGTGTTTAATTTCACCGGTAGAGAAAGGTTTACCTATCTGCATGTTCTCATCATTAGTGATTTTCGGTTGTACGACCTCCAACAGTTTTTGGAGTTTGCGATTGTCGATATTTGAGGCATGGAAACGCGTTCTGTAATCACTCAAGAATTTTCAAGTATGTCGCTTTCCTTGGATAGTATGGTCCCATCACATCTTGTTATATTTGCTATCATTTTCTTGTTTCTTCTGCCTGTGGCTTTTCTATGGTGGAATTTCGTGTTTTTGTCCCCTAGTTGTAAGTTTGCCGTTTTGGCTCGTTGCACCTAATATTTTATGTTGGTATTCCAGTGTGCATTCTCTTTTTTATGCATAATCTTGTTATCTTATCATTCAGTTGTTGATCAAAAGTTGAGAATAACTGCTTTTGGAGGGTTTCTATTTGCTCGTCAACCATTTTTAGTTGGGAGTTAATATTGTCGAATTTACGCGACTCCGTTGTTTCAAGTTTTGTTTTAAGAGGTTGGTTTTTTTGACTAGGTTGAACATGTGTTCCTGGAAACTGGGTTCTCCATGATTGTTTAATTATGTTTTCGCAGTCTTTCCGTTGCATCCACATCGACTAAAATCGGAACGGCTTGTTTGTATATGTTGTGACTGTGTTTTGCAAACAAACCGATATCATACAGTGGTCGATGTATTGAATGCATGATTTTCGAGTATGTATACTCGAGTATTCTTGTAGTACTTCTAAAGTTGCCATTGTTATATCAAGTTTTTCATACGTATTATCGTCTCCTTTCTTTTTTTCCACGTATACTCATTCCCTTTGGTTGGGAGATCGATTATTCCATATTGCTCGGCTATATCATGTAATCTCTTATATTTATTATTGGCAATAGGAGCTCCCCCCTTTTTATCCAAAGGGTCCCGTAGATCATTATAGTCTCCTATGACCAGGGTTGGTCTATCTGATGTTTTGAATTCGGAAACAAAATTAGACCAAAACTCGTTTTTCTTTGTTCACTGGGAGGTGCATAGATCTCGAAAGATCCGTGTTTGAAAGCCGAAATTATGTTAATGTGGTTTAGAATGATATATCTACTGTGTGTTCTAATAATCTCTTTTTTCATTTCAAAATTGATATTATTTCCATAGCACACAAAGACCTCCCGAGAAGCCTACTGCCGGTATGAAAAAGATATTATCAAAACCTGCATTTTTTCCATAGTGATTCATCCGGTTCAGTACTAATTTTTGTCTCCGATAGGATCATAACTTGTACCCCCTCGTTTTTGCATATTATGTTTAAGTTAATCCATAAAATTTTTCTTGCGCATTCCCCTACAATTCCAAAATGCAAAATTCATTTATACTTATATCGTGTTTTTGTGGTAGTCTTCCCATTATTCCTACCTTATTTTGGTCAAGTGTAGTCGTACTTCTTCTTGTTATACCATAAGTTATGTATTCAGGTTTCAATTTATTTCATTTTGATGGTTCGGTATTTACTGGCTTTGTGATCAACCATGTATAATTTGAACCGAATTGGTTATTATGGTTGAAATCACAGTTTTGTTCGTTGGCAGCTATGCTATGTTTCATTACCCATGGGATCGTTTCAAGATTTCCGTAAGTTATTAAGTTAAGTGTTATTTGGTTGTAAAAAAATACATGTTGATCGTTTTTCCAATTAAAAAACGTATTTTTTTAATTTTATTTTCATTGTTTTCATCTGATTGAAAATTTAGCGCAAAAAAAATCTAATGTCAATGACAAAAGTATTAACTTATTAATTTATATTTTTACTTATTATTAATTCTCTTATGTGCGTGTTCACGACATATTACTAATAAACTATACAAAATATTGTCAAAAATCACAACACGACAAAATATTTTTAATAAGAAACTTGAACAAGGTGTAAACTATGAACTATTTAACTTCTTAAATAAAGCTCAACTTCAACTTTTAAAAACAACTATAGTTTTTTTATTTATTTTTTAATTTGATATCAATTTTAGAAGAAGTTACCTAAATTATTCAGATTTGAACAAATTTGTTGTATAATAAATTCGGGTAAGTTTTTGTATTAAATTTTTTTATGTCCTTTATTTCCATTTTTAGAATTTTTTTTTTTAAATTTGACATTAATGGAAAAAAAATCTTTTACTCAATAATTGATCGATTTGTACAATCTTTTTCGAAAGCTTCTTTTGAAAAATTAGTAAAGTTTTATATATATCTATGTCATTTATACAATTTTTCATCTCACATCCCTCTCATCTTCGATTCTAAGGTTTGATAATTATTAGTTTCTCCTATTTTTTTGCTATTAATTTACGTCAATTATTTGGATGTAAGTAAGCGCTAAAAGATAGAAGAGGTTGTTGTTTCTTTGCACTTATATCATGTTTTTATAATGGATCGAATCGTGAATAAGAACTTATTAGACCCCGTTGAAAAGTAAGCCTGTAATTCGTTTTTCTTGTCCACAAAACTAGTTTAGTGCCGAGCCTTGCTCGGCATTTTAATTTATATATTTGGTTAGATTTTAATTCGAGAGTAATTTGTTATATGTCTAATAAATATATATTACTTCCACAACTCGCCACTCAGCGTTAATGTGTACTGCTTTATTAGGGTAAATATATTTCAAACCCTCCCTCTATTTATACAAAATTTCAATCTATCAAACTTATTGAATAATCGATGTGGGATTGCAAAACCCTAAAAATATTTAATGTTCCAATAAGAAACTTGAACACATAAAAACTGTTGGAGAGAAGAGAAAAAAAAACAAAATAATTAACTGATATAAAAAAGATTTATTGGCTTTAATTGTGGGAGCTATATTCTAAAATACTACTCACACAGCAGATTAGCGTTAATGTATATTTAGTAGTGTATATCTATATAAATTGTGATATTTAGATCGAGATTATATATGTTCATGAAACTCAGGCTCGAAGCCTGCCCACCGAACGGGAGAGAGTGAAATGTACTAGGCTCTATCTGTTCATGTTCAAATCGAGGGTGCATGCGGTCTTGCAAGAAGCAAGAGAGAATCACACAATTCATCTTCAAGTAACAAAACATAGGCCATGAGATATTTTAGGTCATAAAATATATTTTCCGGTTATAGAATGTATTTTTGGCAACAACATATATGTTTTTGGATTAATAATTTATGAGTTAGATATTAATGGTTTTAGGCAACAAAACTTATTTTGGTAGAGAGAGAGAGTATTTCAGCCGTTAGATAATACAATAAGTTTTACAATAAGCTATTAAAAGGGTGTTCTATTGAATTGTTCATAGGTTATTAATATGCCTATAATAGATTTGTCTTTATGGAAATATTATATGTTATTTTTGGGCCGAATAACTTTTACAAATTTAAAATTCATAGGTTATTAATAAGCTATTAAAGGGGGTGTTCATTGGATTTGTCTTTAATGGTCGTCGATTATGTTCACAAATTTAAAATTATAGGTCGTTAAATTGTATAGGTTATAGTTATAGGTGGTTAATTTACTATGTTAAAATTTATAGGTCGTTAAAATACCTAATGTCGTTAAATTGTATAGGTTATAGTTACAGGTGGTTAATTTACTATGTTAAAATTATAGGTCGTTAAAATACGTATTTTAAATTTATAGGTCGTTAAATGTCTAGGTTATAATCATAGGTGATTAAATTACAATGTTAAAATTATAGGTCGTTCAAATACCTAGTTTAAAGTTATAGTTCGCTATATTGTATAAGTTATACTTATAGGTGGTTAATTTACTATGTTTAAAATTATGGGTCGTTAAAATACGTATTTTAAATTTATAGGTCGTGAAAATACCTAGTTTAAAATTATAGGTCGTTAAATTGTATAGGTTATAATTATAGGTGGTTAATTTACTATGCTAAAATTATAGGTCGTTAAAATACGTATTTTAAATTTAATGGTCATTAAAATACTTAGTTTAAAATTATAGGTCGTTAAATTGTATAGGTTATAATTATAGGTCGTTAAAAAGGTCGTTAAATGTCCAGGTTATAATTATAGGTGGTTAAATTACTATGTTAAAATAATAGGGCTTTAATATACCTAGTTTCAAATTATATGTCGTTAAATGTCTAGGTTATAATTATAGTGGTTAAATTACTATGTTAAAGTTATAGGTCGTTAAAATACTTAATTTAAAATTATATGTCGTTAAATGTCTAGGTTATAATTATAGGTGGTTAAATTATTAAGTCAAAATTACATGAAGTCAATGATTTTAATTTAATTTGATACCTTTATTTGTCAACTTTTAAACTCTATTATATTAAGTCAATGATCTTAAGTATTTTTAATAAAAAAATTACCATTATATAGGTTAATCACGAACGTCCATCTAAATCAATCTAACGGGTATTAAGAGTCCCTACTCCCTACTCCCTACTCTAAGAGAAGTTCCTACATGATCCCCATCCTATATATATATATAAGGTGTAAATAGGATTTTGATTTAAGTTCTTTTCTTTCTAAAAAAGTTATCAACATTTAGAAATTAACGAGCCTAAAATATTTTTTTACACAAGGTCTTTAACATCGCGCAAATTATTTCCGTCATTTAAATCCGAGTATATGTTTAAGAGATATGGGTCTACCTGGAACAATATTGACTTCTTCAAAACCCGATAAACTCTAAATTATGTGAGCCTTAAACTCAAAATGAATATGTCATATATGATAGTGTGTTTCCAATAACAGTTTTTGATTTTTGTACTAGTTAATTTATGTTCTTTTGGAGTCAACCCCAAACACAAATCCCCCAAGTCCAAAGGCTGTAGCGAACTTCTCAATTATTTGCACCAATAAATAATAAATATTTTTCATTATTCAATCAACAAAACAAGTGGGAAACTTCCATTTATTTATGTTTGTTAATTATTCATCGTCCACAACATACATCCACATCTTAATTGCCATTTGGTTGGTAGGTTAATGACGATTATTATAATTTTAATTCATGTTTATCCAGTTTAATCAAGAAGCATGATTTTGCCACCAAATGATGGAGTAGTTTGGTAGTAATACTTACCCAATCCATCACACCTAATCAAACCAACCCATATTTTGATTCATAAAAAAATAAAATTAACACACCTAATTAATTTAATATTATAATATGATATAATATATACTTATTGACTTTGTGATATTTGTTAGATAAGCAAAGGAAGACGAGGACTCTTTTGCCTTTTGACCAAATCATCATTCACAAAACTCCACAATTCTAAGTCTTCTTTCTCTTTACATCACTCCTTGTTTTTATTACTCTTCAAGAAAATTGTTAAAAAAGTAGTTATTGCTTCTAAATTCTAATCATGACAAGCATATATATGGTAAAATATCATTATGGATAATTTCAAGACTTTATAAATAGAAATAATATAATAACAAATATTTTTTCAGATTTAATTGATGTTATAACTAAAATTCGATAATTCGTGTTGTTTTTCCAATATATGTAGATTTACTAATTGTATTATCAGTGTTTGATATTTGCATACTTCTAGTGTAGTTAAAATTACTTTCGGGTAAGTATTAATATGTTTATCTTAGAAAGTTTTTGTTTAGTTAAAATTAAATTTGTGTAGATTATGCAATTTAATGTAGATCTTTGTGTAAATATTATATTTCTAAAAATATTTATGTAATGTATTTAAATCACACTAATTTAGGTAAAGAAATATATATCTAGAAGATATTGTGAAATAATATGGTAGTTAAAATTAATTGTGGGAGGCCTTTAGATGTTTTTTGAGAGCATGCGGTTCATTGTAAAGAACTATCCGACTTCAAATATAGGCACGATCTGGTTCGTGATGTTTTATGTGACGTGTTTAAGAGAGCAGGGATTGCGGCCAAGAAAGAGGCGTCTGTATCCTTCTTGACTGATCCGCGTGAAAAAGGGTCTACGTTGAGGCCCGTAGATGTGTTAGTTTTTGGATGGGTAGATGAAAAAAAAACATGCTTGTATTGATTTGACAGGAGGTTGGTTTGAATAACGGGCTTTTTGTGGTGGGTAAGGCGGCCCTCAACGCGGCCTCTCTGAAGGTGGATAAGCATGAAAAGGCTTGTATTGAAAATCAACATGTGTTTCTTCCGTTTGCTTTCGATACTTTTGGTTTTCTTGCGCCTGATGCCGTCGAGATTCTCAAGAGGGTGCAACGGTCTTGCATGGTAATATTATGGTAATATTGTGTCACCTAGTTCTTCTGATGTAGTGTTTAGGAGAAATCGGATTTGCTATTCAAAAAGGTTGGCAGCACAGCTTGTTGCCCGCCTATCTCATAACTTGATGTAAGACTCAATTCTTTAATTCATAAACTTTTTAACCATATGAATTTACATAATTTTAAAAATTAATGAAGAAGATACTTTTTAATTATTCAAAATCAATATATATATATATATATATATATATATATATATATATATATATCCTAATATTTAGTGTATTTTAAATTATTCTATATAGTTAAGAAAATCGTATAAATAATTAATTGATAAATGCATTTGTGTAATATATTTAAATTGCATTAACTTAGGTAAGAAAATAATCCATCGTGATATTGTAAGGATATATGGTAGTTACACATTAAATAATGAGATATTTTCAATTATTTAAAATTAATAATTTATTTATTTATTTTTACACAAAATAGGTTATAAGAGATAGTATTGAAATTACTTTACAAATTCAACCAAAAAAAAGCAGAAATATAATCGCAAAGTAACAGCATATTTTTGTTTGTTACTCAATTGTTTTCAGGTAAGTATTAATTTAGTTGATTGAGTATTTAAAATGCTTTGAAAATTGACCTATTAAAAAAGAAGAAACTTGAGGGTCATTAGTATAAATTCTTAAAGTTTCAAACCAAGATCAATTATTCTTTATATGATATTATATATTGAGATCCTAATTCATAGTTTTATAAGCAGTCGACCTTTCTCTTACAAAGAAAAATTCAACGATCAACCCTCGTTACATTTATATATAGCTCCAACCACCTTTCGCTAACATTAAATTAAATAAAAAGAAAGAGAAGAATTTTCAATATTTATAAAAAAAATCAAAAATTGAACACTCCTTTAATCCGTTGTCCGGCCGGTCTATAAACCCGCCCAACTCAACCCTTCACACTCTCTTTTCCCACGGCATTTGAATCACCGTCACCGCGCGTCTATCACCGGAAATATCACCGGAAAAATGGGGAACTGTAACGCCTGTATAAGACCGGAGGAAGATAAGAAGAACAAGAATACAAAGAACAAAAAGAAGAAGCCGAACAATCCTAACCGGGCAAATCCCTACGCTCTTTCATCTCCGGCACCGATCAGAGTCTTGAAAGACGTCGGCCACTACCGGACGCGAATCTCCGATAAGTATGTGATCGGGAGAGAGCTCGGTCGTGGAGAATTCGGCGTAACCTACCTTTGTACGGACCGGGAGACGAAAGATCGGTTAGCTTGTAAATCGATCTCGAAACGGAAGCTCCGACAGCTGTCGATGTGAGGACGTTCGGCGGGAGGTCGCGATCATGTCGACTATGCCGGATCACCCGAACGTGGTGCGCATGAAGGCCGCTTATGAGGACGATGAGGCTGTACACTTGGTGATGGAGCTTTGCGAAGGAGGCGAGCTTTTCGATCGGATCGTGGCTCGGGGACACTACAGTGAACGCGCGGCCGCTACTGTAGCGCGTACGGTGGCGGAGGTGGTTAAGGTTTGTCATGAGAACGGGGTTATGCATAGGGATCTGAAACCGGAGAAATTTTCTTTTTGCAAATAAGAAGGAGAATTCGCCTTTGAAGGTTATCGATTTTGGCCTATCTGTCTTTTTCCGGCCTGGTGAGTTATTATACTCGTTGACAGTCTAATATCTAATTGAACTGCTGATTTACTCAATTGAATGATTTCTTCCCAAATTCAATACAAGTATTTTTAGATTTTATTAATCTTGGAGGTACTATTTTTAGCAAGTTTGTGCTTATGGGGATTATAAGGGTAATTAAGGTAATCAAGATTCTAATTTGTTGCAGGTTTGCGGTCTGCCGATTCCTTAGTAGTTTACAGTATAAATTCAACTGAACTGAAATGAATTTGAATGTAGATTCGTTGCTTTATGTTCACGTTTAAGGGTGTTTGTGCTGTTTTAGTTCTTTCTATATCTATGAAGCTTATGATTTGTTACAATGGGATGATTTTGGCAAATTTTGATTGAAGTTTGTTTGTATTTCCATTTGATGATCGAAATTCTCACTGATGGAGTTCATCCTAATTTTAGAATTGTGATTTTTCCGGTTTTGCATTCGAACAGGGAAAGGTTTACAGAGATTGTGGGAGTCCATATTACATGGCCCCTGAGGTCTTAAAGAGAAACTATGGCCAGAGGTTGATGTTTGGAGTGCTGGTGTTATCTTGTATATACTTCTATGTGGAGTACCACCATTCTGGGCAGGTAAGAACCTTTTGTCATGCAAAATGTACTAGGAAGCATGAGAATTGAGTTTAATCATTGTAATTTGTGTGCAGAAACTGAACAAGGTGTTGCTTTGGCAATTTTGAGGGGGGTGGTGGATTTCAAGCGAGATCCATGGCCTCAGATCTCAGACAGCGCCAAGAGCCTTGTGAAGCAGATGTTAGATACGGATCGAAGAAGCGACTCACTGCTCACCAAGTGGTTGGTTAGTATATTGTATTTGTTCAGCTTTTTCGGTTTGCTTTTGGGCTTCTTGGATCAGTGTTGCCTGAGTTCATGCTTTTTGAATTGTTTATAGAACATCCATGGATACAAAATGCGAAGAAAGCTCCAAATGTCCCATTAGGTGATATCGTCAGGGCACGACTCAAGCAATTCGCTGTAATGAATAAATTCAAAAAGAAAGCTATGAGGGTAATTAACTGATATTCCTAGAGCAGTATCTTCAAGATCAGGTTCATGACTACTTAGGAGCTAATAATTTTCTTAACTGAAATTTGATCTGTAGGTGATAGCCGAACATCTTTCAGTCGAAGAGGTGGAGATTATTAAGGATATGTTCACTCTGATGGATACTGACCGGGGATGGTAAAGTTAAATACGAGGAGCTGAGGACTGGACTTCGCAAGGTTGGTTCCCAGTTGGCAGAACCAGAGATAAAGTTGCTAATGGAAGTGGTAAGTTTAGTCTTGAAGCTATCTTGCACACACTTGCGGACAAAGGGCAGCAGGGTATTCATAACCATGATATATGATAATCATGACAACTAGAATAAAACTTTGTCCTGTTAGGTTCAATTGGAATTAGTCTTCACGTTAGGTTAACTATTCCAACTGCCATATATTTAAAATGATTTTCCTACCAAACTCTTATCACACTAAGCAAGGTTTATGTCACAATCTACCAAACTTTTGTAAGTAAACTAATGACTAGAACCATCTTGGATTTGCTTAGGCTGATGTTGATGGAAATGGGTATCTAGACTACGGAGAGTTTGTAGCAGTGACAATCCATTTACAGAAAATGGAAAACGACGAGCACTTTCACCGAGCATTTGTGTTCTTTGATAAAGATGGAAGCGGTTACATTGAATTAGACGAGCTAAGAGATGCGTTGGTGGATGAATCCGGTGAAACCCGAAGCTGAAGTGTTAAACGAGATAATGCGTGAAGTAGACACAGATAAAGATGGGAGGATAAGCTATGAGGAATTCATAGCTATGATGAAAACCGGAACTGATTGGAGAAAGGCTTCTAGGCAATATTCAAGAGAGAGATTCAAAAGCTTAAGTCTTAGCCTAATGAAAGATGGATCATTGAAGCTTGAAGACGGTTTAACAGGTGAATCTGTTGTCGTTTAAGCCTGAATGTTCCGGCTTTTCTCGTTTTTTCGTTCATGCTTAAGTTTCAGCACGACGTCCTCTGTAGTTTGTGGAGAGGATGGGTGGCGTTTGGGGAATCAAGTTCTCGAGCCACGGTTACTGCTGTTTGGAAATTGGAATTTATCAGCAAATATATAGAAGCTCTATCTGTACTTTCTTCTTTGCAG
Source organism: Fagopyrum tataricum (assembly GCA_002319775.1). Lineage (NCBI taxonomy): Eukaryota > Viridiplantae > Streptophyta > Magnoliopsida > Caryophyllales > Polygonaceae > Fagopyrum > Fagopyrum tataricum. The sequence continues at coordinate 3,375,253 of CM008282.1, forward strand.
TGTAAGTTTTTGCGAAAGGGTTTGTGTTTTGTATATGTAAATGAGTTGTTATTTTGCAAAAAGGGGTTTTTATGCACATTGTAAATTTTACTGTCTCTTGTATTTTCTGGTGGTACCACATTCATTCTTTGGGGCTGGAGAATGTTATTGTTGCAGTGTTTTGAATAGGAAATTGGAGCATAATTTTGTTGTAATATCATACTCATGTATCATTTTTGTGAATATCCACTGTGGTGTATATTACCATTTATCTCCAATTTGATCTTCCTTATATTTCTTTTTTACTATTTTCCGTTGTAAATCTACCCTATAAGAAATGTCATGTTAACGGTTTACCTGAGATTCAATAAAAAAAAAAGAAAAAAAAGAAACTGTATTAATCTGTCAATTCCTGTCGTAGTGCTGTGTCATTTTGTGTAAATGTATTGATTAGATAACTTGTCATATTTGTGTTAGAAAAATGATTATAATGGCCGTTTTGCTCACTACACAAGAGACAGTAAAATTTACAATGTGCATAATAATAACAACTCATTTACATATACAAAACACAAAACCTTTTCTCAAAAACTTGTACTGCAAAGAAGAAAGTACAGATAGAGCTTCTATATATTTGCTGATAAATTCCAATTTCCAATTAGCAGCAGCCGTGGCTCAAGAACTTGATTCCCCAAATGCCACCCATCCTCTCCACCAGCTACATAGGATGTGTTGCTAAAACTTAAGCATGAAACGGAAAACCGAGAAAAGCCCGCGCATTCAGGCTTAAACGACAACAGACCTGTTTAAACCGTTTCAAGCTTCAATGATCCATCTTTCATTAGGCTAAGACTTAAGCTTTTGAATATCTCTCTTGAGTATTGTCTAGAGGCCTTTCTCCAATCAGTTCTGGTTTTCATCATAGCTATGAATTCCTCGTAGCTTATCCTTCCATCTTTATCTGTGTCTACTTCACACATTATCTCGTTTAACACTTCAGCTTCGGTTTCACCGGATTCATCCACCAACGCATCTCTTAGCTCGTCTAATTCAATGTAACTGCTTCCATCTTTATCAAGAACACAAATGCTCGGTGAAAGTGCTCGTCGTTTTCCATTTTCTGTAAATGAATTGTCACTGCTACAAATTCTCCGTAGTCTAGATACCCATTTCCATCAACATCAGCCTAAGCAAATCCAAGATGGTTCTAGTCATTAGTTTACTTTACAAAAGTTTGGTAGGTCATGACATAAACCTTGCTTAGTGTGGTAAGAGTTTGGTAGGAAAATCATTTTAAAATATATGGCAGTTGGAATAGTTAACCTAACGTGAAGATTAATTTCAATTTAACCTAACAGAACAAAGTTTGATTCTAGTTGTCATGATTATCATATATCATGGTTATGTTTACCCTGCTGCCCTTTGTCCGCAAGTGTGTGCAACATAGCTTCAGGACTAAACTTACCACTTCCATTAGCAACTTTATCTCTGGTTCCGCAACTGGGAACCAACCTTGCGAAGTCCAGTCCTCAGCTCCTCGTATTTAACTTTACCATCCCGGTCAGTATCCATCAGAGTGAACATATCCTTAATAATCTCCACCTCTTCGACTGAAAGATGTTCGGCTATCACCTACAGATCAAATTTCAGTTAAGAAAATTATTAGCTCCTAAGTAGTCATGAACCCGATCTTCAAATACTGCTCTAGGAATATCAGTTAATTACCCTCATAGCTTTCTTCTTGAATTTATTCATAACAGCGAATTGCTTGAGTCGTGCCCTGACGATATCACCTAATGGGACATTTGGAGCTTTCTACGCATTTTGTATCCATGGATGTTGTATTTACAATTCAAAAAGCATGACCTCAGGCAACACTGATCCAAGTAGGCCAAAAGCAAACCAAAAAAGCTGAACAAATACAATATACTAACCAACCACTTAGTGAGCAGTGAGTCGCTTCTTCGGATCCGTATCTATTATCTAACATCTGCTTCACAAGGCTCTTGGCACTGTCTGAGATCTGAGGTCATGGATCTCGCTTGAAATCCACAACCCCCTCAAAATTGCCAAAGCAATACCTTGTTCAGTTTCTGCAGACAAATTACAATGATTTAACTCAATTCTCATGCTTCCTAGTACATTTTGCATGACAAAAGCTTCTTACCTGCCCAGAATGGAGGAACTCCACATAAAAGACAGATAGGCCAAAGTCGATAACCTTCAAAGGCGAATTTTCCTTATTTGCAAAAAGAAAATTCTCCGGTTTCAGATCCCTATGCATAACCCCGTTCTCATGACAAACCTTAACCACCTCCACCACCGTACATGCTACAGCAGCGGCCACGCATTCGCTGTAGTGTCCCCGAGCGACAATCCGATCGAAAAGCTCGCCCTTCGCAAAGCCCATCACCAAGTGTACAGCCTCATCGTCCTCATAAGTGACCTTCATAGTTCATACACACCACATTCGGGTGATCCGGCATAGTCGACACAATCGCGACCTCAAGCCAAATCGGGCAAACCAACCAATTTTTTGTTTTTGATAAACTAGAACTCGCACGCATGCGAAGCGCGGCAAGCAACTGCTAAAAAGTTAAGATAACATTCATTATCAAAGAACTGTGATACTTATTTGCTGCAATTACAGTAAAGTCAGCTAAACAAAAATGCTCTATTTTTTATCACTGATACAGGAAGTAAGATGATAGATAACAGTAATATGGATATAGCTTATAGTGGTATGAATTCCAAATAGAGCAACCAGGTAATCTTGATAATATTTAGAACTACAGCTGGAAATTATACGTCAATTACATAGAAATAGCAATCAGGTAGTCCTGTAATCAAATAAAATGAAAAGTAGGCTAATGAAACATGTACAATTCTCCTTTTTATGAGTTACATCTGCAGGAGGACATTTTGTTCTATGCTAAGCTCAACAAAAAGAAGGCTTTTATAACTATCATATACAAGAATTACCTTCAGCATCAATGCAACAACAATCTCAGGCTCTTTGGAAATCCATGTAAGAACATTTCAAAAGAAGCATCTGGATTTAACCATCCTAACATAACCCTCAATATAAACAATCAGAATCATAATTTGAGATTTTTATAGTTATTTGAGGTATTCATTTATTACTCTTCAACTCACCTTGTCAGAATCACAATCATCTTCAATGAACCTTCGTTTCTCCTTCTCCAACCTTAATACCTCCACATCCTCATCAGCGTATATCACCTACACAAAATGAAGACATAAAACAACATCAGAATGCTTAATTCAAACAAAGATTGAATGTGGTTAAAAGCTATAACCACCATGTGCTTCTTGCTAGAAGAACTGAACAATTCAACAACTACTTCATTGAACCTGCAATTCCAAAAAAATACAGAAAAATAAGAATTGGGCATGAGGTTATTAGGAATCACCCAAAACAATCTACTGCCTTCCAAAACGGTCCTGATACTAATAATACTCTTATCAGTTTTTTGTTTGGAGTACCATTTACTTATAGTTCACAATCACTAAATACTTTTGTCATATTTTGCCAAAGTAAGCAACGGACTGGAAGAAAGTCATGCTCATAAAAAACCAAGATCCAACAAGAGAGGGGCATATAAAGTGGGAAAACAAGAATGAGTTAGCAACAATGACATACAAGAATAGCATAAAAGGCACATAGTATTTATCCTTCGGCACCACTTCAATCTTGGAACCTACCAAATCTTCACCATGTTTGCCATTCTTGGAAGCCTGAATCATGGTAGTGACTATATTAGAAAAATAACACATGGAGGAGCCAAACAACTTTCATTTTTTTAATAATCATCTCAATTATCTTTCCTTCAAAAGAAAATTTGTTACATCAAAGTTGTTGTCATGTCTAAAGTATGTTTGATTCGAAATACTTGACATCAACTACACAAGCTGCAAAAGCCTCGTGACAACTTGTATAATTAGTCATAAATCCTCAAATAATGTTAAGTACTAATAAGAATACGACGATGACCCTAAAATGCATAAAGTTGTTTCTAATTCATTAAGTGATAATCTCCAATATTTAAATTAGCATATTGCAGCATTTGAGTAGCTTAATGAGTTCAAAAGAATCAAAACTCTAAAATTTTCGTTGATTTATCATTCTTCAACACAAAGAGGGTGCTATTAAGGAGAGTGCGCGAGACTACAACGCAAATTGGATGTCAGCAATTGAGATCCTAGACGACGATGTTTATCTAGGTGCGGAGAACAACTACAATGTATTCACAGTGCGAAAGAGTAGTGATGGAGCCACAAATGAAGAAAGGAGCCACTTTGAAGTGGTAGGGGGATGAGTTGATTTTTTTTAATGTAAACTAACACATCATTTAATCATGGTTGAAGAGAACGGAAAATGTCGGAAAATTGCAACATTGAGGAGTAAAATCCGAACTTTGAAAAAGTTGCAATTTTCCGACATTTTCCCTTCTCTTCAACCATGATTAAATGATGTGTTAGTTTACATTAAAAAAAAAACTCATTCCCCTACCACTTCAAGGCGGCTCCTTTCTTCATTTGTGGCTCCATCACTGTTCTTTCACATTGTGAATAGATTGTAGTTGTTCTCCGCACCTAGATAAACATCGTCGTCTAGGATCTCAACTGCTGACATCCAATTTGCGTTGTAGTCTCCCGCACTCTCCTCAATATCACCCTCTTCGTGCTAAAGAATGATAAATCATATGAGCATGAAGGTGCACATAAAGCAAACACTAGAATCAGTTATAGAAATTTAACAGTAATTAGGGCAAAGAGAGGCAATGGTCATCTAACTCAAAAGCATTGACATCCAACGAGGAAACAAAATGGACTTTGGACTGATTTAAACCAGCTTAGACCAAAAATGATTTATTGATAATATGAAAAATCAATTCATTCCAAACTATTGACCTTGTAAATTAGCAAAGAGATTGACTTCCTCAAATCACCAACAACGATGAAATCGCCACAAGTCTGCACATACAAGGCAAGAATATGGCCATGATGCCCGCACTCGGACTACAATTCACGAGTACTATCGTCCCGAAGCACCCACTTATACAACTGAAATTTCTGATTAGTGGCAGCAAGCAGTTTCCATTGAATGAGTTGAGTGAGTACAACCCCTTTAGTTTCCTCTCAGCTATCAGCTGCAATTTTCCATCTTCTACAACAAACACTAGAATTCTCCCCTGCATTTGTCAATAGAAGAATAGTTTATCAACAGGAAAAGTTGTGGGTAAAATTCAAAATATCCCATATCACAGGGATACAATCGGAAATTCCCTAAATTAAAATTTTGGGCAATCTTGACAAATTTGTTAAAGCTTCTATGCTTATACCACAATTTCTTTCTAAGAAAAATACACTCTTGAATCAACAACTAGAAAAGGAACATTCTCCATGAAAAATCCTATATGCACTTCTACCGCAAATTTCTAAATCCAAGAATGAAAATATCCTTCTTTATCTATTAATGATAATAAATTCTCACGTAAAGCGAAGAGCTAACTTCACTAAAATCCAGATCTATCAATAAACACCATTGGACATGATGTACACGTACACTTGTGTACACATGTGGGATAATCCATCGTCACTGAGATCCGAATCAATATCGTCCAACTCCTTTGTTTGCCATGAGCACCCCCTTGGCCCTCGATTCTTGGTAATGTTATAAATTCATGTATAAACCCAAGCCCATTATATTCACAAGCTTGTTTCAACATTTGGATGAGTAAATTAGCAAAAGAAGAATAAAAATTGAAACAAATAGCATTTTACTTGAGCTACAATGTGCATGGTTCACAAACTAAAAATAAAAATATTGTAAGCAAAAAGTTGGTTTCAGTCCAACTTGTTTTGAACCAACCAGTAAATTGTAGTATATTTTGAGGATTTTCTGATTTGTATGGTTTAGGGTAGGGCTGTTCATAGGTCCGGACCTAGACCGGACCTGAACAAAGAGGACCGAATGGACCGGAAATTTTTTTATAAAATTTTTATAAATTTTTTTATAAATTTTTTTTAATACTTTTTGTTAAAAAAATTTCGCACAAAGTCTAGTGCGGACCGGACCGGACTGAGAGTTAATTAATTAATTTTAATATTTTTTCACAAAAAATTTTAATTAATTAATTTTTTTTTCAAAAATTTCTTTTTTAAAAAAAATCGGTCCCGGACCGAAATTCTTGGACCGAAGACTGGACCAGAAAATGAACTGTCCTAGTTTGGGGTTTGATCGTTTGTTTGCGGCTGGATCGAGTGTGTATGATTAGAGGAATCATGGATGTCTGATGAAACAGGACGGCTAATGATCAGTCCAAATATGATGTTTCTAGTTATTGTTGTTTTTAAGAGTTTCGATCATGGATGTCTGATGAACGTTAGTAAATTTAAAATTGGAGTAAGTGATACAATAATCATCTATACATTCGACTAAAGTAGTATACATTGCATTGTCGTGGGCACTGTTGGAGTGGTATTTTGAAATGGAGATCTCACAATTAACGCTAATAAATTTTTATTTTTAAATTCGATAATTTTTTTTCTCCCACCGATTTTAAAAGATCTTCTTGGAACTTAAAAATTTTTCAAGATTTTGCTATTCCACGTCGATTATTCAGTAAGTCTAATAGTTTGAAATTTTGTATAAATAAAGGGAGAGTTTGAATCTATATACTCTACTAAATCAGTATACATTAACGCTGACGTGACGCGTATATATATATATATATATATATATATATATATATATATATATATATATATATATATATATATATATATATATATATATATATATATATATATATATATATATATATATATATATATATATATATATATATATATATATATATATATATATATATATATATATATATTATATATATATATGAAAATACCCGAGCAAGGCTCGGGCACTATATACTCTACTAAATCAGTATACATCGATTATTCAGTAAGTCTAATAGTTTGAAATTTTGTATAATGTTAGTTTTCAGATGATAGAAGGGTTCACATCCTTGAGATTTTAAACCTTATTCACGTCGTTAATTTTTCCCTTTTTTTTTGCTCGGATTCACCGAAAACGCTTTTGAGGGGTGATTTTCCTTGAGCTATTCTTTCGATTGTTGCTTTGTTTGTCTCGTTGTATACATTGGATAGTTTGTTTGAAGTGTTCCTTTTGTTTTATTTGTTTTGAAATTTATGTTTTTTTCCTTTCCTATATTGTTTTGCTACTTGCATAAAGTTTAGTCGGTTTTCTTATTATCTTAGGGGTGGTTGAATCCTATAATTAATTGATTTATGATTATGTATAAGAATTGTTGAACGGAAATCATATGATTGTGTTTTACCTTAGTGACCTCATTCATACCTCTTTGTTGGCATATATTGAGAAACATTGTTTACTTTTGGAATAAAAATAGATCAGTTTTCTACGAGAGTGTGTTGATTCTATTGGACCTTCAAGATTCAACCTGGGTTTTGGGAAATACGTCTATATTTACCTTGATGATTCATGACTATCATATTTTAACCGGTTTTTGTTACCTTTTTGCCTTTTTGCGAGAGTGTGGTCTTTTGGGTCTTCAACCTGTTTTATATACTCTTAATGTAAGATTCATCACAATTAAGTTATTGTGTGGATGACCATTTTTACTATATACCTTAGATGAGGCAATGCTTGTAGATCAGATGAGGAAGGTAGAACCGATCGTTCTGGATCTTCTTGATGTTGGGATCAAAATGCTCGCATTCGCAGGATAACATGATTTCTTGTTCATTTGGCTCGATATTTATCACTCGAATCGAGTATATAGTTCCTTGTTATGAAGTTCTTTTTATTGCTGGAATATAATATGTGGAGGATTAAATGTTTCACACATATATAATTAAAGGGATTACGAATCTAATTTATAAGGTTGGTGAGTTATTTCTCATACTGTCAATTGATATTAGGATGAAACCTCATTGTGTTAATGTGTTGGACTTGGGTATATCGCGCATAATTTGCGCCTGTGAACATGTGGACCATGTTGGAATACTTTTTTAAGAACATGTGCCGGAGAGAATTTTTGGGCACATTTTCGGTGGACTCCGGCCAAAACTAACGCCGGAAAACCGGAGTGTTTTGTGGTTTCAAGTACTATAACTTGGTGTACATATATGTGTAAAATGATGTTCAAATGAATAGCATTTAATGCAAAAAAATAGTATATTAAATGCATATTACGAGGTTTTATCGTGCATCAAAATGTCCCACATTGAAAGTGGAAGGCTCAAGGAACATCATGAAAATAGAGATATGTATCATATGAATAACAAAGTCTATGGAGAGACACCTTAATTTGGCTAGACCACACGTGAACGCCGAGCCAAGGCATGGTCGCGGCTCGCTGGTTCAGGGATCGCTTTCGGACTGAGTACCTTACAAACACGTTGTTGGATGACATAAATTCCATCTTCAAAAGATGGTATGAATTAGTCGAACGTAGGCCCAACAATTGAATCCGATCCACTCCCACGTGCCTAATCAAGATTTGATGTTATTCCCTCCAAAGATTTTACTAACCTATTCCTACAAGATTGAAAGGTGGAGAGTACGTGACTCTCTCCTGGTGAAGTTACATTAATAACTCACTCTTAACCCCTATAAAAGAGACCTCCTCTACTTTATTCTACACACATAGATCATCGATCTCCTCGTAGGCATGCAAATCTGGCTACGTAGTATGAAGCACAACATCAGTTTGTATCTTGGGATTCTAATCGATCAAATCCTTCATAATATGTATGCAATGTAGCTTGCTTGGTTTGTATTGACAGAATGGTAGTAGTGATAATGTCAATGTGTCGATCGATAGACAAGTGGATTATCAAACCTATCTCGCCACCGTTGGGGTATATATGACTACGCCATTCCGGGATCTGATCAAATGGGACACGAGGAGTTGGAGATTAGATATTCTTAAGCGATCTTTTGCACGCGAGGATGTTATGACTACCCAGGGTATACACCTTTTGCATAAGGGAATGATGGATATGTTATGAGATTGGTAGGAAATATAAGTTAAACCTGATTACCATCTTGTGTTGACTAGAAGTGATGAGGTGTGTTCTTCAGTTTATATGATCGAGTTCCTTGCCTTCTTTTTAGAGGAAGGTTTGGTTTGTTTCTAACATTTCAAAGGATTAAGGAATTTCTTTTACGTCTTTGTCGGGGCATTCTCCCTAGTAAGTATCACTTGTTTCAAAGGAAGTGTGTTATGGATTCTTGTTGTTTTTGCTTATGGTCGATGGATGATAATGAACATGTTATGTTTGGGTGTATCTTTGCTAAGGAAGCTTACAAGTTTAAAGTGTTGATATCAAAGATCGATGGTGACCGGTGATATTAAAATAGTTGAGAGATCTCCAATTAAAAATACTATTTGCACGAGATCTTTGATTAGAGTGAGAAATTTATTTATGAACATGCATGAGATTAGATCCTCCATAATGGAGGGATTGAGGCTACTAAGTCCAACCATTTATGAACATGCATAGATTTTGTTTTCTTAATTTTTACTTATCAAAACGACGTCGTTTTGGTTGAACCTCACCATTAGACGCACCACATGGCGCATCCTCACTGGCTGAAATCTAGCAGCACCATGTGGTAGGGGGTAGCGATGACAATCATACCCACAACCGTGCCTACCCGAAAACCGGAATCACTCAAATGGTCGAATACCCGATAAAATACGGTTGGAATGCGGGTGATGGTTGATCGGTTGATGGTCCGGTTACGGTTTAGGGTGAGAATATTAAAAACCATCACCCGAACCACCACCCGAGCCATCACCCGACCCGGTATTCACCTGAAGTCCACTCGATATCACCTAATGTTCAAATTGCTTACCAGTCTCTCATAAACCTTAGCCACCAAAATTTGTGTTTCTATGCATCGATTTAATCGTCATCTCCGACGGATCTTAAACATTGGCTCCTCGTGAAACCCCACATCTAGCTTCTTCTCTTGAACGTCATCACCTTCTTCAACAATACCTTTTTGGCGCCTGCCATCTCCACTGCCTAGACCCGTCACCCCCACCAACGTCTCTTGAACAACAACCCCACCAAACCTTTTGAATTTGTTTATGTGAACCCTTAACAAATTTCTACGCAATTTCATCGTGGTGCCGGTGCTTTTTTCCCATTAACCTTCGTTTAATAATAAATCGTATCTTTATACTGTGATAGCTATGGGCAAATAATAATGATTCCAAATTAGGAAAAAAATGCGTCAACAATCTCGACTTTTGTAGGAGGAAAACCTCTCTATTGTTTACAACAATTTCGACTTTTTTAAAATTCATGACTACCATAGTTACGATTTGTTGGATGGTTGTATATGGATCGTTTGACTATCATAGATGCTTATTTATTTATTTATTTATTTATTCATGACTATCATAATTGCGTTTTTTAAAAAATTAACAAATGTGTAATTACAATTTACTAGTTGACTTTGTTGGTTGAACCCGAAAAAACCCCGACCCACCCGATCAACCGCGGTTATGATTTAGGGTGGAGGGAAGCTTGGGTGGTTGATGGTTCGGTTCAACGGTTTTATAGTACGGTTCGGTTGATGGAAGTGATACAACCACCCACCATCTGAACCATTGACATCCCTAGTAGGGGGTTTTAATTCAATTCAATTTAAAACCTCCTTTTTCCATATAATATTAATTAAAAAAAATTGATTTTTTTTATATTAAAAAATACAAGTTGAAATAGATCTTAGATATATAATGAGACATTAACTTACAATAAAAATCCAATTTAATTTAAAAAAAACAAATTAAAGAGATACATTACCAACCTTAAATAGATCTTAGACATACAATGAGACATTAACTTCAACATACACATAACTTATAACATAAGATTGAAATAAAACACAAACGATAATTGTAAACATACAATACCAATTAAATGAGTCTTAAACTTAAACATAAACTCTAGTAGTAATGTTTTTGAGCAACTGATCATTCACCTTCAATTCGTCGGGAGTGAAGGAACCTACCCTCGCCATCAAAGTAATAAGAATGGTTAACTTCCTTTGTCTCTACGTCTCTTTGACCTTCTTTTCCTTGATTTTCACTATTTTGTCCTTCCTAGCTTCGGAAATGGCATACTAACTCAATCTTTCCTTCTTTAGTTTCAATCCTTGGAGGAGAACATCAAGCTCTCTAATTTTCAACTTGTCCAAAGTTTCAAGTGACATTGAATCATCAAAGGTCTCTATTGTACTTACCGGTCTCTTTCCCGCCCTCTACGAACTAGTTCGTCCTAGAGGACGGACAAATGAGCTATTTGGGGTTTCACCTCCACTTGATGGAGTTCCAACATTTGAGCTTGATGTGTATGTTCCAAACTCGTTTATCTTTGTCCTCTTGGAGCTATCCCCTTGTTTTGATGATGTTGGTTGAATACTGCTTTGCCAATTTGGAAGATACTTAAGCATGTGCCAAATGTTATCATGATTGAACTTTGCTTTATATTATTTTGTATACAAAACATGAGCTCTCGCAAGGACATTGTCAGTGGATTCCTAACTTACTTTTCCCCCTTTCTGATGTTGCATAAACACCTATAAATTTAGAAGTAAGTGAATTAAGCTTTTGGTAGCAATTCTTACATTGTTCCATTAGCGAGATGCTAAATCTCCCACCTTTCGTTGTAATAGGACGAAACTCGATTCAAAAACATGTTGTTACACTAGTTGGTTCCTTGGATATCATCTTTGCTCGTGTTCATCATCCATCCACTAATAAGCAAAGTGTCTTCGACTCCCCCCAACACAACCTTCTAACAACTTCTTCGGTTGTCACTTGAACTTCATCTTCATCGCCATTGTCTAGCTCAACGGCCAGTTCATGAGACCCAAATTAAAGACGGGATGGTGAGCGTTCAATTGGGTTTTGAGTTTGGCAGTCTTCCGGAGCATTCGTGTATTGTGGGTTTTTAGTTTTGTGTTATTGCACATAATTCATGAATTGTTGGTTTTGAGTTTGGGGTGTGGAAGATATATTTGTATTGTGGGTTTTGATTTTGGGGATGTTACGGATAATTCATGTATTGTGGGTTATGATTGTGGGGGTGTTGTGGATAATTAATGTATTGTTGGTTTTGAGTTTGATTCGGTTCTTGTGTTCCCAAACCTTGGATAAAGTTTTGATGGAAAAACAAAGGATTTGGAAGGAAATTTCCATTATGATCCATTATAGTGAACAATAGAGAAAGAGAGAAGTCGTGTTCATAGAACGAGATGAGGGTAAAAGATGAATTGTTAGTGTGATAGTCTTTTCTCTTTGAACCCTTTTTATAGAATGTAGAAATGAGTATATGTCTCCTTTACACAATAACCAAGCCATGAAGTGACAACTCAATCACGGTTTCTTTATACACAATAAATGAGCATGAAATGAGAACTCATTTATGGGTCTATTGTACACAATAAATGCCATCTGACGTTGCATTTGAATTTTGAATCTTAAAAATACAATAACCGAGCATGAAATGACAACTCAGTCACGAGTCTATTGTACATAATAAATGACATTCGACATTGCATTTAAATTTCAAAACCTTAAAAACACAATAACTAAGCATAAAATGACAACTCAGTCACATGTCTATTGTACACAATAGATGACATCTTACATTGCATTTGAATTTTGAATCTTAAAAACACAAATAACCGAGCATGAAAAGTCAACTCAATTACGGGTTTATTGTACACAATAAATGACATCTGACATTGCATTTGAATTTCGAATCTTTTTTTTTGAAAGAAAAACTGAATTATATTAAGTCATTCTACCAATGTAGAAATGTCAGAAGGAGGACTACATAAATTTGTTCTACACCAAACTCGGGAATAATCCTAGTAAGATGGTGAGCAAATTTATTAGACCTGCGATTAACGTAATTAAACGAATAAGAGGCGAATGTAGAGCAGAGACATCTAATGTCATCAACCAATCATCCCTAGTTAGTCGGAAAGGACATTCCAGATGTAAGATAGTGGCATGCCATGTAGCAATATGATACGAGAATTACATTATGAAATCCACCCTTCAATATCACTTCAACCCCCAACTTGATGGAATAGAGCTCCGCTAGCATGGGATCCATGATCGTGAGCCATCTTTTCACTCTCGCGCTCACAATAGAGCCCCAACGGTCCCGTACCACCACTCCCAAACCCACCTCTTCATTGTGTACTAATGAAGCATTTGTATTGATTTTGTGTGAGTCCATTGGTGGCCTTAGCCAACCATCGCCCTCCAACGGTGAAGAGCGGAACAAGCTAGTTTCCTGAATACATCCTTGATAAGGCATGTATTAACCGTCTCCTCACTGAAAAGGACTTTGTTTCGAATGGTCCATGCTAGTTGTCCAAGCAACACAACCACATTTTGTATCGAAGAGCCCTCCCATACAATTGACCCATCAATGCACCCCATGACAACGTGCATTATAGTCTCCTCGCAGTTCCGCTTTTGTCGCATACTGAAGAGTCCAGAACTCTGCGCCTAAATAGTTCAGTTTTAACACTCAGAACTTCATTGCAAAGCTTCCATACAAAATTCAATAGCTTCGGAGAAGATTGAGATTCCAAATGAACTTCCAGTCCGTAACCCTACTTGCCTGAAGCCGACTCCTCCACCTTACTAAATGCCCGCATATCCCCAACTAATACGTTGTCCGAGTAGAGAACTCCCATTGTTGTTTGGCCACCAGTATTGTATATCATCCGGTCATCTCGGGATGAGAGGTATAGCGCGAATAATCGATACCACCTCTGAGTAAAAATTCGTCAAGGCACTCTACATTCCAGCAACCGTTCTCAATAAGGCCACAAACCATATGTGTTAGGTCTAGATATATCATTTCCCACCAGAGGCATAGGCTAGTGGAAACCATCAGTGAGATTGAGTAGCCATGCATCAGACCTTTATAGATTGACCAGAGCCCACTCTCCAAGTCAAACCTTCCAACAACAAGGACTTGGTGCCCCAAATACTTTTCCATACGTAACTTGGAAACCATCTCAGGGAAACTTCAATAAAGGAATCATTCCTGATAGATCTAGCCTTGAAAATCTTTGCAGCTAGTGAATCCAAACAAGAGTGTAGACACCATGCTTGTTTTGCAAGGAGCACCTTATTGAAAAATCTCAAGTCCCTAAACCCCATTTCACCCTAACTCTTGGGGAAGCACAAAACCTCCCAAGACTTCCAATGTACCCGTCTTCTTTCATCCGACGAACCCACTAAAATCTAGCCATTAGGGAATGTAACTATTCCACGACCCATCGGGGACCTTAAGAAGACTCATTACATAACTTAATAGGCTTTGATGACCGCCTTAAGAATAACCTATTTCCCCACTTGTGATAACGGGAACTCCTTCCAGCCCTACAGTCTCTTGCGAACCCGATCAACAAGGCTCTCAAAAACAACCTTCTTAGACAATCCAAATAGGTCGGCAAGCCCAGGTATTTGGTATGTCTTTCCACTTCAATAACACCAAGGTTGGTAGAAAGACTCGCTGTAGTTGCAACATCTACAATTTTGGAGAAATACACAAACCGACTTATGCTTGTTTACTCTTTGACCCGAGTAGCCTCATAAGTGTTAATACTCTCCATAAATTGGCAACAATTATCCTCTCTTGCTTTAGCAAACAAGATATAATCATCCGCAAATAATAAGTGCATTAGAGTAGGACCATTAGCCGAGAGTTTAATCCCATGTAGTGTGCCCACATCCATTCTAGTCTTCAAACAAAGTGAAAACAAGTCAGCACAAAGAATAAATAGGTATGGCGAGATAGGGTCACCTTGCCTTAGCCCTCTAGACGGAACGCCTCCATGGTAGTCATAGTATTATCTGAGATCAACCGACTCACTATAAAGGCATTATGCTCAGTGGAGATCAACCCATTCAGATATCTCTTTATCCTGTTAGCCATCACTTTCGATAAAATCATGTACAACACATTGCATAGACTGATAGGACGGAACTCAAACAAATTTACCGGATTCTTGACTTTGGAGAGAAGAGTAATAATAGTCTTATTAACTTCCTTTATGTAAGAGCCGTAGTCTTTCGGGCCGAGACCGGACCTTGACCGAGATTAGCTTTGGCCGAGGTTGGTCTTGCCGCTCCCCGGTGAGTGGCGGCCGCCCCTGCGGCTGCTTGGACCGCCCCTGCGGTTTCGCGGCGGCTGCAGCTGTCTTCTTCACCTTGTTGACCCGTGCTTTACCATTTACTTTGCTCCTTCTTACCTTTTGGCTGATCAAGGGTTTTTTCTTCATCTTCTTCTCCAGCTTCTCTCACGTTCTTTGCTTCCCTTGCTCCCTTGGATCTTGTTCTTGAGTTGTGGAAGAGTTTTGTGAGAGTTTTGTGTGTGTGGTACCTTGTGTGATTGTTGGCTGAGGTTATGCTGGGCTTGGAAACCATCCTTGGTGTATGTTGAGCTCTCCTGCAGCTTAGACCACAAGTGTGGTAACGTTCTTCTCCTCTCTTCTTTCTTTCTTGCCTTCCTTCATAGCTTAGGATTAGATGATTGCCTAGGCACGTTTTGATGTTGGTATGTGTATGTATGTGTTTGGGATTGGCTTTGGATGAGAGAAGACGGGAATTGATCACGTGAAGGACCGAGGAGAAAATGCAAAATCACGCTCTGCGCAGTCGCCGCCCGCAGGCCGTGAGTCACCGCCCGCGGCGACATTTGTCCAGGCGCCAGCGTTGCGCCAGAGGCGTGCCAGCGGCCGCCCACGTTCCGTGTGACCGCCCCGCGCGGCCACATCCCGCCCGCCCCGCGGCCACCTTACTTTCGCCCTGCGTCCCTTGTGACCCGCAGGTGCGTTTTGTCCCGGATCTACCTAAAGCTAGGTAGATCATTTTCCTTCCTAGTATGAGTGTTAGTAGCATGCTAGGTGCGAGTTGAGGTTAGAATGAGTTGAGTATGGAACTGTTATGCCGGTTACGGCCTTGAGGATTACGAGTTGGAATATGATCCGTATGGATCCCTTGGGTCTAGGTGTGACCCCTTGTATGGATATGTATATGATGTATGAGTTATACCTTGTTTAGGTTGAGTTGATCTCCAGAGCGGAGCCGAGTATTCTGAGTCTGTGACTCCCGAGGTTGAGGTAAGTCCATAGTACTTACTTAGCTGCCTCCATATATTGGATGTATGCTTGAGTGGTGGATGTTATGTTTTAATCGCCCTATCCCTTAAATTAAGCCCAACAACCTAGCTTGCTTACTAGTAAGCAAGCAATTTGCGTACTGTTCCCACTTCCCACCAAATTTACTAAATTAAGTATTTAAGATAACATTTTACCTTTGCCCAATATCGCTCCTAACAACCCTAGTAGGCTAGTCCTAGTACCGTACCTTTGCCCAATAATACATTAACTTATAAATGTACGATTCATCAATTTACGTACTGTTCCCACCAAATTAATTTTACACACTGTAGCCAACTAAATTAAGCTAGCAAGTCTACGTACTTGAATTTATGCTATTCCGATAGCTAGCTTACTGAAAAGGTCTAAATTAACCTTCTTCTTCCTATATATATTTGCTTTCCCAAACACTAAAATTCTTGCAATGTACTGTATACAGTAGAGCAATATGAAGAGAAGAATCAAATATTTATAATGCTCTTAGTCATCCTCTTTCGTTTATCCTCGGCTAAAACCTCAATGTCGCCCTTGTCCAAATCGCCCCGGCTTTTCGAGAAGAGGCTCGTGTTTCCTGTTTCGAAACTTGCCGACAATGAGTCTCAAGAAGAGCTGGGTCAGTATGCTGGCTCGTTCAAGCTCCGCGCCGCTTATGATGCTATTTATGTTTTGATATTTATAATATATAAGTTCTTCTTACAAGATTTCCGACATACCATGCCAAATGAGCCGTACGTAATGCTTTCCTCGTAATTTATAGGTTGTTTTACTTCTTTTTTCGAGTCACGCAACAAGGAAGAGGACCCAATAATAATCTGGTTTAATGGAGGCCCTGGTTGCAGCAGTTCAGTAGCCGTCTTTTATGAAAATGGACCTTTCTTCATTTCTGATGATCTTTCCCTTTCCAGGAATGACTACGGCTGGGATCAAGTACACCTTTCTATCTATTTCCATTTTAATTTAAGTTTATGAGCTATTCATATTCTCACATATATATATATATTTATTTATAAGTTTCGGTTCCGGTGAGTAGTCTCCTTGTAGAGGAGTGATGAGAAATTTTGTTATTTTTTTTATACAATGATTTCATTTTATTTAACATCACTATATTTATAAGTTTTGGTTCCGGTGAGTAGTCTCCTTGTAGAGGAGCGATGAGAAATTTTGTTATTTTTGTTATACAATGATTTCATTTTATTTTAACATCACTTTTTAATTTTTAGATTACATAAAAAAAATGGTTTACTTTTAGGTCGAAAGTACATTTTAAAAAAATTTAAAAAAAATAAAAACTCGGTTGTAAAAAAAACTTAGTATAAAAAGGGAACACAATTTTCTACAAAGAGCTTCCTCACCCGAACTATATATATATAAGTTTTGGTTCGGTGAGTAGTCTCCTTATAGAGGATCGATGAGAAAAAAATAATTATTTTTTTTATACAATGATTTCATTTTATTTTAACATCACTTTTTAATTTTTAGATTATATAAAAAATGGTTTATTTTTTAGGTTAAAAGTACATTTTAAAAATTTTTAAAAAAATAAAAATCCGGTTGTAAAAAAAAACTTAGTATAAAAAAGGAACAAAATTTTCCTCACCTCCTTTTTACAAGGAACTTCATCCCCAAAATATATATATATATATAATTTTTAATATTTAAGTTTATGATTATATAATACGTGTGTATATTTATATATATGTTTAGGTGTCAAATATCATCTTTATAGATCAACCCATTGGCACTGGATTCAGTTACACCAACGACGAACGTGACATTCGCCATCGTGATGAAGAAGTCATCGATGACCTCTACGACTTCCTACAGGTTTATAATCAAAACCTGCAACGAAACTAGTACTAGAGTATGTCGAGTCATTTCGGATTCACAAAGTTTCTTGAGTTTAAATGTGTTTTGGGTACAGGTATTTTGAGTTTAGATATGTTTAGGGTGGGGTTAGCGTGGGGTTGAAAATTCAACTCAACATTTAGATGTGTATCCCACGTCCATAACTTTTTAGACGATTTCTTGATTTAGATACATTTTATTAATCAAGTTCTTTACGTGAAGATATATGAAATAATAGATCTACAGTTGATTTAGGTTTTTAAACCGTCGGATTAGGTTTGACGTAAGGCTAAACCTAAACCAACCTATTGAAAACCGACAGTTTAGGTTAAACCTAGCCGGTTTGTCGTTTAGTCACGGTTTATTTTAAAAACACAATAATAATAATAATAATAATAATAATAATAATAATAATAATAATAATGACAAAACCAGCTCTGAAGCAAACTGTCGGTTTACGTCGGCATGAATGCTTTTTTAAAAAGCCTAAACCGACGGTTTTACCAACAAAACCGTCGATTTAAACTGTCAGTTCAAACCAACGGTTAGGCTGGTTTAAACCAGCGGTTTAGATTTTTAATTTTCACAAACCTAAGCCGTAAACCGACGGTTTGAATCAAACCGAGTCTATGTCTAATATGGATGAATCATATTTAAGGTAATAATTAACGAGTCTAACATATAATTCTGGTGACTATTACGTCTATTGTCATTTACTCAAATCTAACTTGCAAGTACGTAGGTTTGAGCGTGTAGATCCCAAGTTATATTCGGTTAACCGGAATTTATTACTTTATTACTAAAATATGTTATTTTTGTATGAAATTAGGCCTTTTTTGAGGAGCATCCGCAGTATGTAAGCAATGAGCTCTACCTTGTTGGGCAATCATATGCTGGTCATTTCAATTCTGAGCTTGCTGCGAGAATAGTCAAAGAAAACAAAGTCAAACAAGGAATTCATATTAACCTAAAGGTAAATTAAGTCTTGAAGCAATTCATCGTATGCTACTAGATTTTGTATAAAACTTATGGCTTCCAATATACATTAGGGCTTTGCGATTGGCAATGGACTAGTTAATCCATCAATTCAGTTTAAAGCTCAGACTGATTATGCATTGGAGATGGGAATGATCCAAATGAGTGACTATCTTCGTATCAACAACTTCTCCCTGCTTGTCAAATGGGAATTGAGCTATGTGGTATGTATTGCAATAATGATCTTACATCGATTATAAAATAAAAATAATCTAATGTATAAACTTATTAGACCGTGCCTCACATTGTTGATAAGTTTAGGATGTAACGTACCAAACTTATATATATGTTGTATATAGATCTAACATACGTTCATTAGAAGTTTGTACATTGTACTCTCTTTTTTTTTTATTTCGATTTATTTTCTATTTTACACAGATCCAGTTAAAACGTTATCTTGTGCCCCGTCGTATTGGTTCTGTCTGCGTACAATTTTCTACGGTGTCATGGACATTGTCGATAATGTCATGTAAGACTCGTTACAATTAAGTCAATGTGGACTCCATTTTTTTTAGTAATTGATATGTTATAATTTTCGACAAATTTGTTGATAGTACCACGACATAAGAAAGAAGTGTGAAGAGGGGTTAAGTTGTTACGACTACTCAAAAATGGAGCGATTCTTGAACCAAGAAGACGTGAAAACTTCTCTTGGGGTCAATGGTATTAGCTTCTCCACTTGCAACTATACCTTAGACGAGGAAATGCTCGTGGATCGGATGAGGAACGTAGAACCAATCATTCCGGACCTTCTTGAATCCGGGGTCAAGATGCTCGTATACGCGGGAGAACATGATTTCTTATTCAACTGGCTTGGTAATTGGAATTGGGTGCATGCCATGAAATGGAGTGATCAGAAGTTTTTTGTAACGTCTCCAAATATTTCCTTTATTGTTGATGTGCTGAAGCAGGAAGTATGAAGAGCTATGGTGTTCTTTCTTTCTTAAAGGTACCATATATAATTCATGTCAATTACATAGCGAACATAAGTATGTTATAAGCTTTCGTGTTTCTAATGCATAGCGAACATAAGTACGTTATAAACTTTCGTGTTTCTAATGCTAAGTAGTTTAGGAATTATATCAATGAAGAAATAGATGAACTTCAGAAGAACGTCATCTAGAACTAGCATGATCCTCTTCATTCTTAGGGTAGTAGACTTTACAAATCTGAGTTGGCTCATCCCGACCCGGACGTCAGCCCAAAGAAAATTTAGGGTATGTGCCAACTAGTTTAGTCCGTTTGGATTTGACCTAGTCTGATTCCTATTTTAATGGGCGGGTTAGGTTTTAGCCCGAAGGGTAGTTCGGCCCGACCCGTATATATATATAGAGAGAGCTGAGCCTAAATTTCTTACGAGCTTAAAATGTGTTATATTCGTCTTGTTTAGAAAGTGTCCGTGCTCGATCCGAGCCCGAGTAGCCCGGCTAAAATGATGCGCATATAGTGTTATACCAGTAGAACGAGTTGGGCTAAACTTTATAAGAGCTTTAAAAATGTGTTCATATTCGACTCGTTTAGAAAATGAACGAGCTCGAGCCGAACTTTTGACGAACCGAAAGCGAGTCGAGCTCGAGTGTGTATATATATATAAACCAATAAAGGATAAACCTACTTAGCAGGGAATCAAGGCACATTCAACCAATAAAGGATAAACCTTCATTACCTATCATCAGTTCTCTAAGGTATCTAAGAAGGGATATCACCGGGTAAGTCTCAATTCCAACTTAGGTTACTAGCTAGAAGGATTCTAACTAGATTCAAGTCCAAACTAACCACTAGGATTTCAAGGCTAAATAAACCAAACATAAACTCAAACTATTCCATCATAATTCAAGACATAAACAAATCTCTGTCAACCTTGGAACCACAAAGTTCTAGCCAATAACAATCATATCAAAAGGCAAATAAAGAAATAACAAAAGGGAATAAAAAGAACTCAACTTCGTTGGTTGAATGTGCCTTGATTCCGTGCTAAGTAGGGTGATTCCCGAGACTTACCCGGTAAAGGTTTACCTGATCCTTAGTTTGTAATCTGGTTTGTTTAGAATTTTCTACCTCTTTACCTTGAGACTTACCCGGTAATAGGTAGTTGGGTTTGGAACTAGATGGTCTTGAGACTTACCCGGTAATAGACCATCAGCTTAGAAATGTTCATCTCTATGCTTGTCAGTCATAGATACCTTATGAGTTTTCCAGAATTCATATGTATAGACAATGATCTTGAACTCTTGGAATCTTTTTTTTCTTTCCTTTAATTCGATTATCTTTTCTCGTATTTGCTTTTATAAAACTGCTCTTGATTGAAGGTGACATTCGATTGAAAGCAGCCCAAAATCCTTTCCAAAACCTTTTTGATTTCTTTTCTTTATCTTTTACAACCCCCTTTCTTATTTGAGATCTATCCTATTTATAATCACTGCTGCAGATTAATCCTCCTAGTCCTTGTGTTCGACCCTAGAATACTTGTCCTACTTCGTACGATCCATACATTGTGGGTTCGTTGCTATTTAGGGGAATTATTCATAGGTTATAAATTTAAAATTATCCCTTCCTAATTTTGCTATCATGTGAGTTTCTATCATAATTGAAAGGGATTTATATGGGTGTAAAACCAGCGAACACCGTTCTCCTGTGTTTGTTGATGTTTTACATGGTTGAGCATCCACATCAGATTTTGTTGTAAATGGTAATCATTACAATATGACGTATAACCTCGCCGATGACATTTATCCCGCATGGGCTACATTTGTCTTGTCGATTCGACACCCATTTGGTGCAAAAGATGTCTTCTCATCCAAGATGACTCAAGAAGTGGTGGATGCATTGTGTTCCCAACGGCAAGTCATGACGTAAAAATGTGGAGTGAGATTTCAGTGTCTTGCAAGCTCGTTTTGGCTATTATACATCATCTTGTGTTTTGCCCAATATCGCTGCTAACAACCCTAGCTTATTAAAATTAAGGGATTTCGTATGGTGTCCCTGTGATTTGGGATTTTCCAGATATTGCCCAATAATTTTTTTCTAGTTCTAATGGTACCCTTAAGCTTTGCATTTTTCCGGATTTTGTCCACTTTCATTACCAAAACACTACTTATTTTTCAATAAATAAATCAATAAAAAAAACAAAAAAAACTAAAGAATAAAAAAAGACAATAAATAAATAAACAATTTAAATTAAAAGCATAAACAAATCGAAAAATTGGAGGAATTGTTTTCAATGATCCCCGGCAACATCTTCGTTCCACGTCGTCTCTTTTTTGACCGACGCTGGCGGCCTAGGGTTCTTCTGGTGTAATGGAAATCTTCGAACCCTGATTCATATTTATGTTTGTCAAAGATTCAGATGTTTTGTGTGTATGGATACAAAATTTGAATTAAAATTGAAAATTTCCCATTAAGATATCTATGTCTCTGGGTATGCATTATAATTGAATTTAAATCAATTCAAATTCATTCTGTTACTCTTAGAAAATTTATGCTCTAGAACTTCAATTCAAAATTTGTACCCATAAACACAAACATCATAACCCTTCTAGGTTGCCGCCGCCACCGCCCATCAACAACGAGACGGTATGGAACGAAGATGTTGTCGGCAATCAACAATGATTTCGCCGGCGATCAACGATGACGTCGCGGCTGCTCTTCGCTGGAGGGTAACGAACCTTGTCGAACGATGGAGAGAAGAAGCGATGGAGAAGAAACAAATACTCCATATTTTGGATTTTTTCTCCGTTTATTTTTAATTTGTTTATTTGATTTTATTCTTTAGCATTTTTAGTTTATTTTTTTATTAAAAAAATAGGTAGTGTTTGATAGTTATATGAAACTGTAAAATCTAGAAAAACGTAAAGTTTAAAGGTACCATTCGAACTAGAAAAAATTCGTGTGCAAAACCCAAAAAATCTCGAATTATAGAGGTAAAAAATCCCTTAAATTAAGCCAACAACCCTAGCTTGCTTACTAGTAAGCAAGCAATTTGCGTACTGTTCCCACTTCCCACCAAATTTACTAAATTAAGTATTTAAGATAACATTTTACCTTTGCCCAATATCGCTCCTAACAACCCTAGTAGGCTAGTCCTAGTACCGTACCTTTGCCCAATAATACATTAACTTATAAATGTACGATTCATCAATTTACGTACTGTTCCCACCAAATTAATTTTACACACTGTAGCCAACTAAATTAAGCTAGCAAGTCTACGTACTTGAATTTATGCTATTCCGATAGCTAGCTTACTGAAAAGGTCTAAATTAACCTTCTTCTTCCTATATATATTTGCTTTCCCAAACACTAAATTCTTGCAATGTACTGTATACAGTAGAGCAATATGAAGAAGAATCAAATATTTATAATGCTCTTAGTCATCCTCTTTCGTTTATCCTCGGCTAAAACCTCAATGTCGCCCTTGTCCAAATCGCCCCGGCTTTTCGAGAAGAGGCTCGTGTTTCCTGTTTCGAAACTTGCCGACAATGGAGTCTCAAGAAGAGCTGGTCAGTATGCTGGCTCGTTCAAGCTCCCGCGCGCTTATGATGCTAGGTTCGTTTATGTTTTGATATTTATAATATATACAGTTCTTCTTACAAGATTTCCCGGACATACCATGGCCAAATGAGCCCGTACGTAATGCTTTCCTCGTAATTTATAGGTTGTTTTACTTCTTTTTCGAGTCACGCAACAAGGAAGAGGACCCAATAATAATCTGGTTTAATGGAGGCCCTGGTTGCAGCAGTTCAGTAGCCGTCTTTTATGAAAATGGACCTTTCTTCATTTCTGATGATCTTTCCCTTTCCAGGAATGACTACGGCTGGGATCAAGTACACCTTTCTATCTATTTCCATTTTAATTTAAGTTTATGAGCTATTCATATTCTCACATATATATATATATTTATTTATAAGTTTCGGTTCCGGTGAGTAGTCTCCTTTGTAGAGGAGTGATGAGAAATTTTGTTATTTTTTTTATACAATGATTTCATTTTATTTAACATCACTATATTTATAAGTTTTGGTTCCGGTGAGTAGTCTCCTTGTAGAGGAGCGATGAGAAATTTTGTTATTTTTGTTATACAATGATTTCATTTTATTTTAACATCACTTTTTAATTTTTAGATTACATAAAAAAAATGGTTTACTTTTAGGTCGAAAGTACATTTTAAAAAAATTTAAAAAAAAATAAAAACTCGGTTGTAAAAAAAACTTAGTATAAAAAGGGAACACAATTTTCTACAAAGAGCTTCCTCACCCCGAACTATATATATATAAGTTTTGGTTCCGGTGAGTAGTCTCCTTATAGAGGATCGATGAGAAAAAAATAATTATTTTTTTATACAATGATTTCATTTTATTTTAACATCACTTTTTAATTTTTAGATTATATAAAAAATGGTTTATTTTTAGGTTAAAAGTACATTTTAAAAAATTTTTAAAAAAAATAAAAATCCGGTTGTAAAAAAAAACTTAGTATAAAAAAGGAACAAAATTTTCTCCTCACCTCCTTTTTTACAAGGAACTTCATCACCCAAAATATATATATATATATAATTTTTAATATTTAAGTTTATGATTATATAATACGTGTGTATATTTATATATATGTTTAGGTGTCAAATATCATCTTTATAGATCAACCCATTGGCACTGGATTCAGTTACACCAACGACGAACGTGACATTCGCCATCGTGATGAAGAAGTCATCGATGACCTCTACGACTTCCTACAGGTTTATAATCAAAACCTGCAACGAAACTAGTACTAGAGTATGTCGAGTCATTTCGGATTCACAAAGTTTCTTGAGTTTAAATGTGTTTTGGGTACAGGTATTTTGAGTTTAGATATGTTTAGGGTGGGGTTAGCGTGGGGTTGAAAATTCAACTCAACATTTAGATGTGTATCCCACGTCCCATAACTTTTTAGACGATTTTCTTGATTTAGATACATTTTATTAATCAAGTTCTTTACGTGAAGATATATGAAATAATAGATCTACAGTTGATTTAGGTTTTTAAACCGTCGGATTAGGTTTGACGTAAGGCTAAACCTAAAACCCAACCCTATTGAAAACCGACAGTTTAGGTTAAACCTAGCCGGTTTGTCGGTTTAGTCACGGTTTATTTTAAAAACACAATAATAATAATAATAATAATAATAATAATAATAATAATAATAATAATGACAAAACCAGCTCTGAAGCAAACTGTCGGTTTACGTCGGCATGAATGCTTTTTTAAAAAGCCTAAACCGACGGTTTTACCAACAAAACCGTCGATTTAAACTGTCAGTTCAAACCAACGGTTAGGCTGGTTTAAACCAGCGGTTTAGATTTTTTTAATTTTCACAAACCTAAGCCGTAAACCGACGGTTTGAATCAAACCGAGTCTATGTCTAATATGGATGAATCATATTTAAGGTAATAATTAACGAGTCTAACATATAATTCTGGTGACTATTACGTCTATTGTCATTTACTCAAATCTAACTTGCAAGTACGTAGGTTTGAGCGTGTAGATCCCAAGTTATATTCGGTTAACCGGAATTTATTACTTTATTACTAAAATATGTTATTTTTGTATGAAATTAGGCCTTTTTTGAGGAGCATCCGCAGTATGTAAGCAATGAGCTCTACCTTGTTGGGCAATCATATGCTGGTCATTTCAATTCTGAGCTTGCTGCGAGAATAGTCAAAGAAAACAAAGTCAAACAAGGAATTCATATTAACCTAAAGGTAAATTAAGTCTTGAAGCAATTCATCGTATGCTACTAGATTTTGTATAAAACTTATGGCTTCCAATATACATTAGGGCTTTGCGATTGGCAATGGACTAGTTAATCCATCAATTCAGTTTAAAGCTCAGACTGATTATGCATTGGAGATGGGAATGATCCAAATGAGTGACTATCTTCGTATCAACAAACTTCTCCCTGCTTGTCAAATGGGAATTGAGCTATGTGGTATGTATTGCAATAATGATCTTACATCGATTATAAAATAAAAATAATCTAATGTATAAACTTATTAGACCGTGCCTCACATTGTTGATAAGTTTAGGATGTAACGTACCAAACTTATATATATGTTGTATATAGATCTAACATACGTTCATTAGAAGTTTGTACATTGTACTCTCTTTTTTTTTTATTTCGATTTATTTTCTATTTTACACAGATCCAGTTAAAACGTTATCTTGTGCCCCGTCGTATTGGTTCTGTCTGCGTACAATTTTCTACGGTGTCATGGACATTGTCGATAATGTCAATGTAAGACTCGTTACAATTAAGTCAATGTGGACTCCATTTTTTTAGTAATTGATATGTTATAATTTTCGACAAATTTGTTGATAGTACCACGACATAAGAAAGAAGTGTGAAGAGGGGTTAAGTTGTTACGACTACTCAAAAATGGAGCGATTCTTGAACCAAGAAGACGTGAAAACTTCTCTTGGGGTCAATGGTATTAGCTTCTCCACTTGCAACTATACCTTAGACGAGGAAATGCTCGTGGATCGGATGAGGAACGTAGAACCAATCATTCCGGACCTTCTTGAATCCGGGGTCAAGATGCTCGTATACGCGGGAGAACATGATTTCTTATTCAACTGGCTTGGTAATTGGAATTGGGTGCATGCCATGAAATGGAGTGATCAGAAGTTTTTTGTAACGTCTCCAAATATTTCCTTTATTGTTGATGGTGCTGAAGCAGGAAGTATGAAGAGCTATGGTGTTCTTTCTTTCTTAAAGGTACTATATATATTCATGTCAATTACATAGCGAACATAAGTATGTTATAAGCTTTCGTGTTTCTAATGCATAGCGAACATAAGTACGTTATAAACTTTCGTGTTTCTAATGCTAAGTAGTTTAGGAATTATATCAATGAAGAAATAGATGAACTTCAGAAGAACGTCATCTAGAACTAGCATGATCCTCTTCATTCTTAGGGTAGTAGACTTTTACAAATCTGAGTTGGCTCATCCCGACCGGACGTCAGCCCAAAGAAAATTTAGGGTATGTGCAACTAGTTTAGTCCGTTTGGATTTGACCTAGTCTGATTCCTATTTTAATGGGGCGGGTTAGGTTTTAGCCCGAAGGGTAGTTCGGCCCGACCCGTATATATATATAGAGAGAGCTGAGCCTAAATTTCTTACGAGCTTAAAATGTGTTATATTCGTCTTGTTTAGAAAGTGTCCGTGCTCGATCCGAGCCCGAGTAGCCCGGCTAAAAATGATGCGCATATAGTGTTATACCAGTAGAACGAGTTGGGCTAAACTTTATAAGAGCTTTAAAAATGTGTTCATATTCGACTCGTTTAGAAAATGAACGAGCTCGAGCCGAACTTTTGACGAACCGAAAGCGAGTCGAGCTCGAGTGTGTATATATATATAAACCAATAAAGGATAAACCTACTTAGCAGGGAATCAAGGCACATTCAACCAATAAAGGATAAACCTTCATTACCTATCATCAGTTCTCTAAGGTATCTAAGAAGGGATATCACCGGGTAAGTCTCAATTCCAACTTAGGTTACTAGCTAGAAGGATTCTAACTAGATTCAAGTCCAAACTAACCACTAGGATTTCAAGGCTAAAATAAACCAAACATAAACTCAAACTATTCCATCATAATTCAAGACATAAACAAATCTCTGTCAACCTTGGAACCACAAAGTTCTAGCCAATAACAATCATATCAAAAGGCAAATAAAGAAATAACAAAAGGGGAATAAAAAGAACTCAACTTCGTTGGTTGAATGTGCCTTGATTCCGTGCTAAGTAGGGTGATTCCCGAGACTTACCCGGTAAAGGTTTACCTGATCCTTAGTTTGTAATCTGGTTTGTTTAGAATTTTCTACCTCTTTACCTTGAGACTTACCCGGTAATAGGTAGTTGGGTTTGGAACTAGATGGTCTTGAGACTTACCCGGTAATAGACCATCAGCTTAGAAATGTTCATCTCTATGCTTGTCAGTCATAGATACCTTATGAGTTTTCCAGAATTCATATGTATAGACAATGATCTTGAACTCTTGGAATCTTTTTTTTCTTTCCTTTAATTCGATTATCTTTTCTCGTATTTGCTTTTATAAAACTGCTCTTGATTGAAGGTGACATTCGATGAAAGCAGCCCAAAATCCTTTCCAAAACCTTTTTGATTTCTTTTCTTTATCTTTTACAACCCCCTTTCTTATTTGAGATCTATCCTATTTATAATCACTGCTGCAGATTAATCCTCCTAGTCCTTGTGTTCGACCCTAGAATACTTGTCCTACTTCGTACGATCCATACATTGTGGGTTCGTTGCTATTTAGGGGAATTATTCATAGGTTATAAATTTAAAATTATCCCTTCCTAATTTTGCTATCATGTGAGTTTCTATCATAATTGAAAGGGATTTATATGGGTGTAAAAACCAGCGAACACCGTTCTCCTGTGTTTGTTGATGTTTTACATGGTTGAGCATCCACATCAGATTTTGTTGTAAATGGTAATCATTACAATATGACGTATAACCTCGCCGATGACATTTATCCCGCATGGGCTACATTTGTCTTGTCGATTCGACACCCATTTGGTGCAAAAGATGTCTTCTCATCCAAGATGACTCAAGAAGTGGTGGATGCATTGTGTTCCCAACGGCAAGTCATGACGTAAAAATGTGGAGTGAGATTTCAGTGTCTTGCAAGCTCGTTTTGCTATTATACATCATCTTGTGTTTTGCCCAATATCGCTGCTAACAACCCTAGCTTATTAAATTAAGGGATTTTTCGTATGGTGTCCCTGTGATTTGGGATTTTCCAGATATTGCCCAATAATTTTTTTCTAGTTCTAATGGTACCCTTAAGCTTTTGCATTTTTCCGGATTTTGTCCACTTTCATTACCAAACACTACTTATTTTTCAATAAATAAATCAATAAAAAAACAAAAACTAAAGAATAAAAAAGAAAGACAATAAAAGAATAAATAAACAATTTAAATTAAAAGCATAAACAAATCGAAAAATTGGAGGAATTGTTTTCAATGATCCCCGGCA
Organism: Fagopyrum tataricum; assembly: GCA_002319775.1. Taxonomy (NCBI): domain Eukaryota; kingdom Viridiplantae; phylum Streptophyta; class Magnoliopsida; order Caryophyllales; family Polygonaceae; genus Fagopyrum; species Fagopyrum tataricum. The sequence continues at coordinate 3,404,420 of CM008282.1, forward strand.
ACATCTTCGTTCCACGTCGTCTCTTTTTTGACCGACGCTGGCGGCCTAGGGTTCTTCTGGTGTAATGGAAATCTTCGAACCCTGATTCATATTTATGTTTGTCAAAGATTCAGATGTTTTGTGTGTATGGATACAAAATTTGAATTAAAATTGAAAATTTCCCATTAAGATATCTATGTCTCTGGGTATGCATTATAATTGAATTTAAATCAATTCAAATTCATTCTGTTACTCTTAGAAAATTTATGCTCTAGAACTTCAATTCAAAATTTGTACCCATAAACACAAAACATCATAACCCTTCTAGGTTGCCGCCGCCACCGCCCATCAACAACGAGACGGTATGGAACGAAGATGTTGTCGGCAATCAACAATGATTTCGCCGGCGATCAACGATGACGTCGCGGCTGCTCTTCGCTGGAGGGTAACGAACCTTGTCGAACGATGGAGAGAAGAAGCGATGGAGAAGAAACAAATACTCCATATTTTGGATTTGTTTCTCCGTTTATTTTTAATTTGTTTATTTGATTTTATTCTTTAGCATTTTTAGTTTATTTTTTTTATTAAAAAATAGGTAGTGTTTGATAGTTATATGAAACTGTAAAATCTAGAAAAACGTAAAGTTTAAAGGTACCATTCGAACTAGAAAAAATTCGTGTGCAAAACCCAAAAAATCTCGAATTATAGAGGTAAAAAATCCCTTAAATTAAGCCAACAACCCTAGCTTGCTTACTAGTAAGCAAGCAATTTGCGTACTGTTCCCACTTCCCACCAAATTTACTAAATTAAGTATTTAAGATAACATTTTACCTTTGCCCAATATCGCTCCTAACAACCCTAGTAGGCTAGTCCTAGTACCGTACCTTTGCCCAATAATACATTAACTTATAAATGTACGATTCATCAATTTACGTACTGTTCCCACCAAATTAATTTTACACACTGTAGCCAACTAAATTAAGCTAGCAAGTCTACGTACTTGAATTTATGCTATTCCGATAGCTAGCTTACTGAAAAGGTCTAAATTAACCTTCTTCTTCCTATATATATTTGCTTTCCCAAACACTAAATTCTTGCAATGTACTGTATACAGTAGAGCAATATGAAGAAGAATCAAATATTTATAATGCTCTTAGTCATCCTCTTTCGTTTATCCTCGGCTAAAACCTCAATGTCGCCCTTGTCCAAATCGCCCCGGCTTTTCGAGAAGAGGCTCGTGTTTCCTGTTTCGAAACTTGCCGACAATGAGTCTCAAGAAGAGCTGGGTCAGTATGCTGGCTCGTTCAAGCTCCCGCGCGCTTATGATGCTAGGTTCGTTATGTTTTGATATTTATAATATATACAGTTCTTCTTACAAGATTTCCCGACATACCATGCCAAATGAGCCCGTACGTAATGCTTTCCTCGTAATTTATAGGTTGTTTTACTTCTTTTTCGAGTCACGCAACAAGGAAGAGGACCCAATAATAATCTGGTTTAATGGAGGCCCTGGTTGCAGCAGTTCAGTAGCCGTCTTTTATGAAAATGGACCTTTCTTCATTTCTGATGATCTTTCCCTTTCCAGGAATGACTACGGCTGGGATCAAGTACACCTTTCTATCTATTTCCATTTTAATTTAAGTTTATGAGCTATTCATATTCTCACATATATATATATATTTATTTATAAGTTTCGGTTCCGGTGAGTAGTCTCCTTGTAGAGGAGTGATGAGAAATTTTGTTATTTTTTTTATACAATGATTTCATTTTATTTAACATCACTATATTTATAAGTTTTGGTTCCGGTGAGTAGTCTCCTTGTAGAGGAGCGATGAGAAATTTTGTTATTTTTGTTATACAATGATTTCATTTTATTTTAACATCACTTTTTAATTTTTAGATTACATAAAAAAAATGGTTTACTTTTAGGTCGAAAGTACATTTTAAAAAAATTTAAAAAAAATAAAAACTCGGTTGTAAAAAAAACTTAGTATAAAAAGGGAACACAATTTTTCTACAAAGAGCTTCCTCACCCGAACTATATATATATAAGTTTTGGTTCCGGTGAGTAGTCTCCTTATAGAGGATCGATGAGAAAAAAATAATTATTTTTTTATACAATGATTTCATTTTATTTTAACATCACTTTTTAATTTTTAGATTATATAAAAAATGGTTTATTTTTAGGTTAAAAGTACATTTTAAAAAATTTTTAAAAAAATAAAAATCCGGTTGTAAAAAAAAAACTTAGTATAAAAAAGGAACAAAATTTTCTCCTCACCTCCTTTTTACAAGGAACTTCATCACCCAAAATATATATATATATATAATTTTTAATATTTAAGTTTATGATTATATAATACGTGTGTATATTTATATATATGTTTAGGTGTCAAATATCATCTTTATAGATCAACCCATTGGCACTGGATTCAGTTACACCAACGACGAACGTGACATTCGCCATCGTGATGAAGAAGTCATCGATGACCTCTACGACTTCCTACAGGTTTATAATCAAAACCTGCAACGAAACTAGTACTAGAGTATGTCGAGTCATTTCGGATTCACAAAGTTTCTTGAGTTTAAATGTGTTTTGGGTACAGGTATTTTGAGTTTAGATATGTTTAGGGTGGGGTTAGCGTGGGGTTGAAAATTCAACTCAACATTTAGATGTGTATCCCACGTCCATAACTTTTTAGACGATTTCTTGATTTAGATACATTTTATTAATCAAGTTCTTTACGTGAAGATATATGAAATAATAGATCTACAGTTGATTTAGGTTTTTAAACCGTCGGATTAGGTTTGACGTAAGGCTAAACCTAAACCAACCTATTGAAAACCGACAGTTTAGGTTAAACCTAGCCGGTTTGTCGGTTTAGTCACGGTTTATTTTAAAAACACAATAATAATAATAATAATAATAATAATAATAATAATAATAATAATAATAATAATGACAAAACCAGCTCTGAAGCAAACTGTCGGTTTACGTCGGCATGAATGCTTTTTTAAAAAGCCTAAACCGACGGTTTTACCAACAAAACCGTCGATTTAAACTGTCAGTTCAAACCAACGGTTAGGCTGGTTTAAACCAGCGGTTTAGATTTTTTAATTTTCACAAACCTAAGCCGTAAACCGACGGTTTGAATCAAACCGAGTCTATGTCTAATATGGATGAATCATATTTAAGGTAATAATTAACGAGTCTAACATATAATTCTGGTGACTATTACGTCTATTGTCATTTACTCAAATCTAACTTGCAAGTACGTAGGTTTGAGCGTGTAGATCCCAAGTTATATTCGGTTAACCGGAATTTATTACTTTATTACTAAAATATGTTATTTTTGTATGAAATTAGGCCTTTTTTGAGGAGCATCCGCAGTATGTAAGCAATGAGCTCTACCTTGTTGGGCAATCATATGCTGGTCATTTCAATTCTGAGCTTGCTGCGAGAATAGTCAAAGAAAACAAAGTCAAACAAGGAATTCATATTAACCTAAAGGTAAATTAAGTCTTGAAGCAATTCATCGTATGCTACTAGATTTTGTATAAAACTTATGGCTTCCAATATACATTAGGGCTTTGCGATTGGCAATGGACTAGTTAATCCATCAATTCAGTTTAAAGCTCAGACTGATTATGCATTGGAGATGGGAATGATCCAAATGAGTGACTATCTTCGTATCAACAAACTTCTCCCTGCTTGTCAAATGGGAATTGAGCTATGTGGTATGTATTGCAATAATGATCTTACATCGATTATAAAATAAAAATAATCTAATGTATAAACTTATTAGACCGTGCCTCACATTGTTGATAAGTTTAGGATGTAACGTACCAAACTTATATATATGTTGTATATAGATCTAACATACGTTCATTAGAAGTTTGTACATTGTACTCTTTTTTTTTTTTTATTTCGATTTATTTTCTATTTTACACAGATCCAGTTGAAACGTTATCTTGTGCCCCGTCGTATTGGTTCTGTTTGCGTACAATTTTCTACGGTGTCATGGACATTGTCGATAATGTCAATGTAAGACTCGTTACAATTAAGTCAATGTGGACTCCATTTTTTTAGTAATTGATATGTTATAATTTTCGACAAATTTGTTGATAGTACCACGACATAAGAAAGAAGTGTGAAGAGGGGTTAAGTTGTTACGACTACTCAAAAATGGAGCGATTCTTGAACCAAGAAGACGTGAAAACTTCTCTTGGGGTCAATGGTATTAGCTTCTCCACTTGCAACTATACCTTAGACGAGGAAATGCTCGTGGATCGGATGAGGAACGTAGAACCAATCATTCCGGACCTTCTTGAATCCGGGGTCAAGATGCTCGTATACGCGGGAGAACATGATTTCTTATTCAACTGGCTTGGTAATTGGAATTGGGTGCATGCCATGAAATGGAGTGATCAGAAGTTTTTTGTAACGTCTCCAAATATTTCCTTTATTGTTGATGGTGCTGAAGCAGGAAGTATGAAGAGCTATGGTGTTCTTTCTTTCTTAAAGGTACTATATATATTCATGTCAATTACATAGCGAACATAAGTATGTTATAAGCTTTCGTGTTTCTAATGCATAGCGAACATAAGTACGTTATAAACTTTCGTGTTTCTAATGCTAAGTAGTTTAGGAATTATATCAATGAAGAAATAGATGAACTTCAGAAGAACGTCATCTAGAACTAGCATGATCCTCTTCATTCTTAGGGTAGTAGACTTTACAAATCTGAGTTGGCTCATCCCGACCGGACGTCAGCCCAAAGAAAATGTAGGGTATGTGCAACTAGTTTAGTCCGTTTGGATTTGACCTAGTTTGACTCGTTTTTTCATGGGACGGGTTAGTGCTTTAGCCCGAAGGCTAGCTCGGCCCGATCGACCCGTATGTGTGTATATATAGAGGGTGTAATACGAGTCGACTCAAAATTTCTTACGATCTTCATATTTGTATTGTTTAGAAAGTGTACGTGCTCGAGCCGAGCCCAAGTAGCCCGGCTAAAATGATGCTCATTTAGTATTAGTTTAGCCGAACGAGCTAGTTGAGCCCGAGTACCTCAGATAAAATAATGCGCATATAGTGTTATACTAGCCGAACGGGCCGAAGCTAAACTTTATAAGAGCTTTAAAAATGTGTTCATATTCGACTCGTTTAGAAAATAAACGAGCTCGGGTCGAATTTTTGACGAGCCGAAAGCGAGTCGAGCCCGAGTCCTCTTATATATATATATATATATGTATGTATTTGTGTGTATGTATAGTAAAAATGTTAACGTTTTCGACGTATACAAAGCTCGCTTGACTCCCTCTCGTCCGTTTGTAATACAAGGATAATTTGGCTTGGTGTTTCCATGTGTTTGGATTGTGATTTTTTTTAGGTTTTGCATGTGTTGAACTCATTTATAATTCAATTTTAATTGGATTGTAATTTTATATTGAATTGTTATTGGCTATTTATTTGAATTTTTTAAATCATGGAGTAAATTGATAAAATCGTCGAATAAGGTACATCTGGGTTGGCTAAATAACCCATCTGATTTTACTATTTTAGTTGTGTGAGAACATGGATAGCATTGGAGGTTTGGGTTATGTGGGTCAAGTTGGTATATCCGATACATTTTGGACACAATTTTAATTTTAGCCCGTTTGAACCCACATTTATACATGTCTAATTGGTAGGAAAAAGACGTACTCTTGTAATCATATAGGATAGTGTTAGAGATTTCCAAAAAAACAAAGGATAGTGTTAGATAATAGAGATAATGGTTTAAGAGTTTTGGATAATTATGTGAAAATTGACAATATTAATAGAGTTTTGCAAGTTCATCGTCCCTTAATTTTATTTTATTATATATTTATTTATTGCTTCTGATAAAACTATACATGTTGAAATTTACGACAACTCTTATATAAAAATACGATAAATTGACAGATTTATGAAGCCGGGAACATGGTTCCGATGGATCAGCCCAAAGTTGCACTAGAGATGATCAAGAGATGGATTCGGGGCACACTTTCTCTCGATAAGTCTACCTACCAAGCATAAAATCAAATAAGTCAAACCGTTATGTTGTACTACAAAGTGTTGTCATGTTTTGCAAACAATTAATAAGGTTGTTTTTATTTTGTTATCCCATAATAAATAATAATACGGATTGAATGACCCTCATATATTCCATGTTGATCTTTTTTGTAGATAAAATATATAAAATTGCAGAAAGTAGCATTTATATGTACTGATGAATGAAAAAAAAACATATCTATATATAGAGATGTCCAATTTCTATGTAAATGGATCATCTTGATATTGTGATCAAGATGCTCGCATTCGCATGATTTCTAGATCATTTGACATGATATTTATCACTCGAATCGAGTATACAGTTCCTTGCTCATAACAAGTTCTATTTATTGATTGAATATAATATGAGGAGGATTAAATGTTTCACACATCTAGAATACAAAGGGATAACGAATCTAATATATAAAGGTACGTTGTCGGGTAATTTCTCGTATTGTTAATTGATTTTAGGATGAAACCTCATTGGGCTAACGTGTTGGATACGGGTACGTATATCGCGCATAATTTGCGCCTATGAAGCTACATCTGGACCTGGTTCGAATGCTTTTTTAGAACATGTTTTCCGGGCACATTTCTGGTGGGCTTCGGTCAAAATCAACGCCGGAAAACGGGAGTGTTAGCTTGGTGGTTTCAAGTACTATACTTTATTATACTCATATATACTTTATTGTTGAGGAAATTGTTCCATATTAAGTGTCTGTTTGGTTGGAATGATGAAATGGAAACGGAATGGAATCGGTTAAGGTAAAGGAATGGAAATGAAAATGATTAGGTTAGTTTCATGTGTAAAAAGACTTCTAAACAAACATAGTTTTTTATTTATTCGAAATCATTTCGTTACTGAAAATGATTCCTAGCGATACCAAACGAGCCCTTAAAGTGAGAAGGTTCAAAGGAATACCACATATATATATATATATATATATATATATATATATATATATATATATATATAAATCATATGATTAACTAAAGTCTATGTAGAGACACCGTAACTTGCCTAGACTACATGCGTGCGACGAGCCGAGATATGGTCGTGGTTTATCGCTTGTTTTAAAGGAAGTGTACGTGTCATGTTCCTTGTTGTTTTGCTTATGCTGGAGAAAAGAGAAACATAAGGTTAAAGGTTTCCCTTTGTCCACCACTGCTGCTAACATCCCTAATAGAAGTTCCAACCTCCAACTTCCATTAATGCTATAGCTAATTAAAGTCTACGTACTTGCATGCATGGATTACAATTAAGATTTCCAAAATCATTGATACATATATCCTCTCTCATGTGATTGGTTGAAGCTAAATAAAAAAAAGTAAAAATTAATAATATTTTACGAAAAAAATAATAAACAATAACAATTCCACCAATCATGCAATAGGGATACAAGGATACATGAAGTGAGTGATATAAAAGATATTAACCGCATGGATTTCATGTTGTTCCGCTAGCTAACTTACTAAAGGTCTAAACTACCCTTCTTCTGCCTATATATTATTATATTTGCTTTCCCAAATTATACGTACGTACTTGCATTCACTGTATACGGTAGAGCAATAAGAGCATTATTAAAAGTATTTTAATTCTTCTCCATATTTTTTTTTAAAACGTACCTTTTCAAAAAAAAAATACAGAGAAGAATCAAGTATTTGTATCACCCGGCTTGTCGAGGTTGACGTTTCCTGTTTTAAAACATGCCGATGATGAGGATATCGGTCACTATGTTGGCTCGTTCAAGCTCCTGCGCGCTTATGATATATGCTAGGTTCGTTATGATAAATTTAGTATGTACATAGTTCTAACAAGATTAGTTTCTTGACATACCAAACGAACCATAGGTGCCTTCGTCGTATTTTACTGGTTGTTTTAATTCTTTATCAAGTCACGCAACAACAAGGAAGAGGACCCAATGATAATATGCATGGTTCAATGGAGGCCCTAGTTGCAGCAGTTCAGTGACAGTATTTTATGAAAATGGGCCTTTCTTCATCTCCGATCCGACGATCTTTCATGGAATGACTATATGGCAGGGATCAAGTACACCTTTCAATCTATTTCCATTTTCATATAGTTTACTATTCTATGATCGATGTTTTTATGATCAAGTAACAAGTTCAACTATATATATATATATATATATATATATATATATATATATATATATATATATATATATATATATATATATATATATATATATATATATATATATATATATATATTGTTTATCTATATCTCAAATTGTTCAAATATATTTTTTTTGGTAGACTTTTTGTTCAAATATATGATAGTTATTCAAGTGTTACTTTATAAATGAAATTGTAAAAAAAAAAAAAAAAACTTTTGTTTAAATCCATATATAATCTATTTTTATTTTCATAAAAGTTTATGATTCTTTAATTTATTTCCATTTTCATATAAATTTATGATTCTTTAAGCTATTTCCATTTTCATATGTGCTTTGTTTAGGTGTCAAATATCATCTTTCTAGATCCACCATCGGCACTGGATTCGGTTACACCAACGACGAACTTGACATTCGTCACCGTGATGAAAAAGTCATGGATGACTTCTTACAAGTTTATAATGAAAACCTACAACAACACTATGGTTGGGTCGGGTTAGTGTAGAGTTGATAACTCAAAATCCACTTTGAGATGTGTTTCCCACCTCAATACTTTTGGGTGGTTTCTTGATTCAAATACATTTTATGAGTTTTTTACGTTAAGATCGATGTGAATATCGTCGTAATAAGTAGCGTAATTTTTGTGTTTTGTATGGATTTTTTTAAAAAAAAATAACGTAAAATACATTATTATATTTATATTTTTAATTATTAGAATTAAAAAATTACAATTTTTTGGTTTGTTATAAGATAACATATTGCAATTTTGATTTTTTGGTGATTTTGAAATATTAAGTTTGAAAATATCTACCCAATCGGTTAATATTAAGAAAGGAATACATGATAAAACTTTGTACTTAGAAGGTAAGAATAATTAAATATGGTAAAAATAGTTATAGTTAATGAAATAAATATAGCTAGTTATTAAAAGATATAATTAATTAATAATAAACAACATCAATTACAGTGACAAGTGACAGTGTTTTACAAAAAAAATAATAAACAACAATAATTACACCAATCACTAATAGAGATACAAGTAATACATGAAGTGAGTGATACAAGAGATCCTAACTGAAAAAACAAATAGTATAGTAAAAGGGATTTGAACTCTTGACTTTTTAAATAAAAAATACATTAAAAAAAGACAATAAAAAGTAAATCAAGACCAAAAAGGAGAAAAAAAAAGTTTATAAAACATGTATGAAATTTTTTTTTAAAAAATGACAATAAAAAGTAAAAGAAGAACAAAGAGGAAAAAATTTATAATATATGGATGAAAAAAAAAAAGAACATGGTGGAAAGGAATTTGAACTATTGACAGATGCACCAAATATTGAATTATAACTAACTATTATGATAAATGTTTTTTTTATTTCTTAAACTAACTAAAAATAAATATTATAGACCTATAAAACTGAAAGTTTGTATTATTGGACCAAATAACACCTTTTGTTACATAAAGATGGTGGTATTAAAATATTTGAGAGATTTCAAATAAAAATACTATTCGTATGAGATCTATAATTAATTAGAGTGAGAGAAAAAAAATGAACATGCATGGAGTTTATAAGGTTTGATGAAGAAAAAACATAAGGTTAAAGGTTTCCCTTTGTCCAATACCGGCATACCGCTGCTAACAAGTAACAACCCTAGTATTAAAAAATAACCACATTAGTTCCAAGTTCCAACTTCCATCAATTTACGTACTGTAGCTAACTATATTAAGCCAGCAAGTTTACGACTTGCATGCATGCTGTCCAATAGCGAGCTTACCTAAAAGGTCCAAACTACCCTTTTTCTTCTTATATATTCTCTTTGTTTTTTAATAGATGTCATTAGGATTAAAAAAACACACGTATTAAAAAATTTAAAAGTATAAACTATAATATTTAATGATTCATGATAATTTTAAAAAAGTGTATAAAACGATGGTATAATGTAGATCGAGAGTTGTATAAAAAGAGATGAAATATTACTTTGAGAATATAAAAATAAATAAAAATGTAGTTATAATTATATTTATAGAAAGTTTGAGTATTCATATTATATGTCAAATATTATAAAATAAATTTTTAGAATTCAAATGATAAATATTACAAAACAGAGGGAGTATTTGCTTTCCCAAACTCTAAATTCTTACAATGTACTATATACAATAGGCAAAGCTTCTTTTTTCTTTCTCGGCCCAAGACTAGTAGATGTGGGCCTTGGCTTGGCTCCTTCTTCTATTCTTCTCGGCCCAAAGCTTCTTTTTTCTTTCTGGGCCAGCGGGGTGACAGGCCGGCCCGATTTCTTCCTTCCTCTAGCCCACCTTCAAAATTTGCAGCTGGGATTACACCGTCTTGCTCACGTGTCAAAACAACCGTCGTATCTGAACCACTCTTCGGCAATCTGAACTACGTAGCTACAATCTCGCGCGGAGTTCGTCTCGTTACAGAGCAGACCGGAGAAGAATCGACATTCCGTTTGATCGATCCAACGTCGAGGAAGGCAGCAGCGTCTTCCTCAGCTTCTTCGTCCCCATCACAAACAACGTAGCATCTTGCTTCTCCCTAGAACAAACCGCCGCCTTCGGCATTGAAGCGGCCTTGAACCAAGCGTGGCTATGGGACATTGCAGATCACTGGCGCTGAAGATGAGAGTGGCATGGAATGCGGTCGACCACGGAAACGAGCAGCACCTTCCCCTCCTGTCACAGCTCCTTCACCTTTTTCTGCACGCCATCGATTAGCCTTTTCCTCCAGCACCAGCGCAGCTCTGATCTCTGCCGTCGAACCACCGGGAGTGCAGCGGCCGAGTCACCTCTTTCCTCCCCTCCGGCCGGGCCTGGTGAGCAACTGCACGATTTCTATGTCCCCTTCTTCTTTCCTGCTTTGCTGACAAAACAAAGAAACATGAAATCATAACTTATAAGATGTGATATGTTGTCCAGGGGTTTCGAACCTGAGATGTGCAAGTTCGGTATTCTACTCAACGTGATGTTAATGAATCTCGAACTCTAGACGTAGAGGTTGTATGCAATTCTTCAAAAATCTCATACTCGAATAGCGGACTTCGGAACCAGATAGGTACTCTAAACTTCACCTCCACCGTTGAATTTATGATATGGTTTTGATGGTAGTATGTAGTTTGACGAATTAAAATTTAGGAAAGATCCAACGGTCGGATTAAGACTTATATAGACTCACAAAGTTGGTTCGAAACCTAGTTTTGAAAAAGCTTAAGTTTTTGTTAAGTATTGGATTTTTAGTATCTATGAAGGCACCTTTGGAATTTGAAATGTTGTTTAAAGATTTTGATTGTTCTAGCTTGAAGTAGACATGGCATAGTACGTTTAAGAATTTTCTCGGAATTTTTGGGAATTAGTAGAAGGGTTTTATCGTAGTCCAAAGTAGGGCACTTGATCGATTTCCGAAAGAAGTTTTATTAATGTTTTGGAAATAGAATGTAAGTTTGAGTAAACCCTCAAACTCGATACGGAGATTTTAGGATTATAATAGGTTTTGGACTATAGTGAGAGACATAGAACCACTTTGGGTACTTTTCAGAATTTCAGGAAAGTTTGGGGGTATTTTGGTAATTTTCGTAAAAGTGGGGTTTCTTATTCTTTGTTTATATGAACCCATAGATGGTCAACTCTTCTAGAAACTTCATAAGTGATCGAATTGTGATGTTAAGACGTCTTCCGTCTTGATCAGGTTGTTGAGATCGTTACATACGGATCGAGATTTAGCAAGTTTGGATATCGGACCAGTTCAGGTAAGTCTTAAGGACTTGCTTAGGTAATGATATATATATGGGTGTGTATTATTGTAGTGATGTGTGATGAGTGTTTATAATTATAACCCGAGTAAGACAACGTTGCGGTATAAGTAGACTCATGTGTATGAGAACGGATTATAACATCATTGCTCAGCGTTGTCAAGTGATTTGAAGACTCTTTGCGACCAGACCATACTGGTAAACAGTGAGATCCAATGGATCCACTCCCATTGATTTACGGGGACAAAGGCGAAGGTCGATGGGACTTTTGTGCCACACAATAAGTTGAATTAATAGAAGTGAACCGCCTAATGGAACCATGGGAGATATTAATATGATCGAGTGTGAAGTATGCTATGTGTTTAATTTCCGTTTTGCGTGTGTGTGCTACGTAGTATTTACTTATATATTGAATTGTTAGTTAACGGTGTATACCGTCATGTTGTAGATACCTTGCAGGGTATGACCGTTGTGGAATGATCCGGAGAGAGTGGTGAGTCGGGTTTTCCATACTTATTAGTTTGTTAGTTTAGTTTCGTGATTTTCTTTTTGGAAAAACTTTCATGTCATTTCAGTTTATAGATTTCGTTTGTTATCGGCAGCGGTTCCTTTTTGTTTTCTTTCTTTTAGCATGACTATTTAATGCATAAAATGTATTTCGGTTTTCCTTTATTTGTGCCTTGTTGTAAGATCCGGTAAAGTTGTTGTCAAACTAGGATCGAAACCCATTGCAAGGTCTTAACCCGTAGCATCCGAGTTCCTTGAATTTGAGGTGTTGTTTTTAGCAATTTTTAATACAAATGTAAACAATGAAATCTACCTTGCTGGGCAATCCTATGCTGGCCATTTCAATTCTGAACTTGCTGCGAGAAATGTCAAAGAAAACAGAATCAAACAAGAAATTCATATCAACTAAAGTTAAATCAAGTCTTGAAAATCATGTATCAAACTTACGGCTTCCAATATACACTTTCAGGGCTTTGCTATTGGCAATGGACTAGTTAATCTAGCAATTCAGTTTAAAGCACAAACTGACTATGGGTATATTGGCCATGGGAATGATCCAAATAAGTGAGTATCTTCATATATCAACAAGCTTCTCCGTGCTTGGCAAATTAATGGGAATAGAGTCATGTGGTCTCACATCGATTATAAAATATAAAAATAAAAATATAATATAGAAATTTGATAGACTAGACTTCACATTGTTAATAGCTTTAGAATTGATGTAACCTACTGAACATATATATATATATAGTGTTTGTTCGGCAATAGATAGTTTATGGGTTTAAAGTAGTTTATGGAGATGAAATTTATCTGATCCTTCAACATTGTGTGTAGATAAAGCAGTTTAAGGATTAATTTATCACTTGTTAATAGAATAAAAAATTAGTTGGTTAAAAGAGAGAAACGGTAGGTGAAAGCTTCGACAAGTGCTTTGGGTGTAATGGTTATCTCTATTTATCATTTTCGTGGAAGATTTTTTTTTCTTATTTGTTAGTTCAATTAATCTCGTCACAAGAGATTCTCTTGTGACGGGCCCATATTTTTTTGGGTGGAGGTACGTCTTGGTGCTCATAGCTTCTTCTTGAAAGATGGGATGATCTTGTCCCGTTTGAAGTAGTAGTGAACATGTGATCGAAATTTGATGACTTAAAAGAGAGCTCAAATCTGATGTTTTCACCGGTGGTCCCTGGAGCTTTCCTGTGCACTTCTTCGACTGACTGGGTCAATCTGTTTCTTTCTTTTGGATGTGTGACGTTTTCGGCTTGCAATTTTCTTTGACTGGGCCCTCGGTGTTTTAAATCCTCCTCGGGTGATGCATTGCGTTTGTGACTCTCTCTTTCTTCTTTGTCAAAGCATGACGGTTAGTCCGTCTGCCACTTTGTGGCCTCTCGATTCGCTAATTGACTAGCCAATCGAGTTTAATTCCTTCTTCAAAAAAGAAAGAAGGGAATAGTTCATGTACAATTTGATCTTGTGGTAAGGATTTATGTGTTCAAGATGGACTTAAGGTTTTAGGAAATATGTTAACTTCCATCCAATATGTTATTGACCATATTTGGCATGACTCCGATTTGAGAAAAAAATGGAGAAATTTATGTTTAACAAAAAACGTTCATCCTATTGCTTTTTCAAAAGATGTTGAAACTCGTTGGAACTCGACTTACAAATTACTTTGTGAAGCCGTACGTTATAAAACTTTTTTACAAGAATTTACTTCAATTCATGTACCTTGGTCTATTCTTAATGATGAAAATGTTTGGCAAACTTGTACCGATATTTGTCGTGTTTTAAAAGTTTTTTGTGATTCAACTAATGTCATGAGTTGCGTTTACACTCCCACATCTTGTAGATTTTTAGAGATTGCCGTTAACATTTCCGAAGCTTTTCTAAAATGTTTTAACATACCTTCCCTTTTTGATTGCATGTTTGCAATGAAAGATAAATGGCTTAAATATTATCATGACATTCCTATGATTTATCTTGTAACCGCCGTTTTTTATCCTAGACTTAAACTTGATGGTGTTTCCGATTTATTGTCCGCTTATTATTATTGTTTGGCTTTAAACTTAACACAAGAACACATTAATGTTTCTAACATCATGCAACAAGTTAATACCGAAATTGGAAATTTTCTTAGTACATTTGAATCAAGTGTTAGTTCTTCTTCTATCGCACCTACTCCATCTCCCTCTTCTACTTCATCATCTTCTTCTCTTTTTCTTGCACAACAAATTTTAGCTAAAAGAACAAAAACACCTAGACATTCATCTTCAAATGCGGAATATCAAGATTATCTTAATACTTGTTTTAGTTTTGATGGTGAATTTGATATTTTGAATTGGTGGAAGAAATTAGCTCCCAAATATCCAACCTTAGTTAAAATTGTACAACAAGTCATGACCGTGCCCGCATCAACGGTTGTGGTGGAGCAAGCATTTAGCCAAGGCGGGAACATTCTCGGTCACAAGAGAACTCAATTGAAGCCCGAGAAGTTGGAGATGCAAGTTTGTATTCAAGATTGGATAAGGGCGGCGAAGCGGAAACAACGGAATGCACCGGTGTATGATTCCAAATCGGATTCCAACTCCGAAGACCCCGGCACTACTTCCGAGTCCGATATCGAAAGGTAAAAGGGTTTTTAAAAAACTCGGAAGTCCAAAAAAGGTAAGTCAAGGTAAGAGAACTACGTGAGCTTTGATTCCTCTTAACCCCGAGAGGATACGTAGGCAACCGGGAAACCGGTTCAAGCCCTTTTTTTTGTACTAAGTTTTTTTTTAATTACGAGTTTTTATATACTAAGTTTTTATATTTATATAATATATTTTATTATTATTTTTTTAATATTTTGCACTGTTTTATTTTATTTATTTTAAAAAAAACGTGGCTAATCGACAAACCGGCGGTTTGCCGGTTTTCACCTTCACGGTTTCGGTTTAGGTTTGGCCTTGGGCTAAACCTAAACCGATGGTTTGGAAACCTAAACCGGCGGTTTAGGTTTCCATCCCAAGTCTATCCGCCTTCCTTGTTCCATTACGACAACCTTCTCTGTATCAACTTCATATGGTCCAATCTTCATATATTCCCACTTTTCGGCGCTCTCACTGCCCGCTCCGACCAAGCTTGTAGGTTTCGTCAATCTCGCCTTCTATCTCTTTAACGGTGTTGTAGTTGTAGCCCTATTTTGCGAAGTCAAAAGATATTACAAGGCAAAAAAATTTTGAAGCTTTGATTTCTAGCGTTACTTGCGGTGGCAAGAAATTTAAGCTTGAGACTATTGATTCATGGTTATGATTAATTTAATTTTTAATTATATGCGGAGGAAATGGACATGTCGGGACGAAGAAGTTAAGACACATATCTCGTCCCGATATTTTTTTGAGACGGAATTGTAATTTTTCGGATGAAATTTCGTCGAATTCAAGATGCGATCCGGATTTGCAGAATTTGTGTTCATCCCTCAATTGGTCAATTATTCAACAAATTAAAATCAGAATCACTACATATATGATTATGTATTTACCAATACATAACCGACGTGCAGTCACAATACACGTCAATACCTCACGACATTTTTTTATAAATCCAATGAATTTAAAAATCAAAATAAAAATAAAAATGCCTCGTAAACAAGATGATCCCATAAAATTTACTACTTGATGGATTAAATTATATTTTAGGCAGTCGAAGCCGAAATTGGAAAATCCTGTATAAAACAGAAAAGGAAAATGGAACTATGGAAGTGTGAATGTGTGATTCGAGCAGAAAATCCTTCCAAATCAGCATTCACGTAGTTAGAAATTTAGAACCTTCTAGATCCTCTTTTGTCTTTCTAAACCTCCAAAGTCCCCGTATCTGCCCCCAAAGAGTCATAATCCCTAATTCCCAAAATCCCTAACGACCAACCAGTCGCCATTTTCAGTCAATCTCTTGAGGATGGGTGTCGATTACTACAACATTCTCAAGGTCAATCGTCACGCAAGCGAGGAGGATCTAAGGAAAGCATACCGTCGGCTAGCTAGGATATGGCATCCAGACAAGAACCTTGGCAACAAGCCAGAGAGCGAAGCCAAGTTCAAGCAGATCTCCGAAGCTTACGACGTTCTCACCGATCCACAGAAGCGCCAGATCTACGATCTCTATGGAGAAGAGGCTCTCAAATCCGGTCAGGTTCCTCCGCCTCCTGCCTCATCTCGTGGTGGCGCTGGCGCTTCTTCATCCAGGGGTCAACACCCTAATCCATCGTTTAGGTTTAATCCTAGAGACGCCGAAGATATCTATGCTGAGTTGTTTGGAGATAATCGTAGTGGTGGGGGGAGAGGCGCTAATGGCTATAAAGATGGATTCTTTAGGAATTCGACGGCGAATGGGGAATACGCTGGATCCTCTTCGGCCGCAGGATCGAGTAGCGGTGCTGGGACGGGGCAGATGAGGAAGGCTCCGTTGGTGGAGAATGCACTGCCATGTAGTCTTGAGGAGCTCTACAAGGGCACTAAGAAGAAGATGAAGATTTCTCGATTGATCATCGATACTTCTGGTTCTGGGTATGTGAAAGTTGGTTACTTTGACTTTACATATGGTTCGTGTTATGTCATTCTGGTTGTTTCCTGTTTTTCGAGTTTTATTACTTGTTTATGCTTTAATTGAATTGTAGACAAAGTAGTTAATAACTTAGATATGCAATTTGTCCGTTTCCTGGTTGTTATAACGATGAAGAGCATTAATTTCAAGAGAAAATTGTTATGCGGCTATGCTTAATGCTGAGAAATTTGGAGATCACATCTTTATGGTATTTGTTTCTGGGTAGCTTGTGAATGAAGAAGGTAAAGGTAGTGGTTATTATTGATATTTAAAGGTTAGAATATGGCAAGAACTTCACGTGGATGACAGAAGTGACAGTTTTCACTTCAGTGACTCAGTCAATTTTTTTTGTTTGCACTATGTCTAGCATAATGTAGACTTTGTAGAATAATTGTGTAATTTGTGTCTGGCACAATGTATCTTGCCATTCTACAGTAGTGTTGATCGGTCAAATAATATTTTATATAGCAACTTCCTCATAGCCTTGCGAGTTGTTTGTGGTTGAAGTCCTTATGATGTAGTAAAGCAGTAGGCTGACATGTCACTCAAATCTCACGGTTGGCCAATTTGAATAATCTTTCTTCATTATCATTACATAGCTAACTTTTGGATGATTTGAACAAGAATATTGTTGTAACTGCTTAGTTCTATCTTAGATAAATCAGAAGTTTTTGGCCGTTATCAGTCTCACTTCTCCGGGATTCTAAGGAACGAGAATATTGTTGTAACTTCTTAGTGCTATATTCCATTAGACAGTGGGTGGAATGGTTGTTTTGTAATTTTGATTATGGGATTTTTTGGATGATTGCATCAGTCGACGTTTGAGGATTATTAGAAGACAGTACAGAATTTTTATGTTGAATACTTTTTTATTCATCTTTAGATAAATATTCACAAAATTCAGTTATTTGTTTATCTTGCCAAAATACTTGTGATAGTAGAGGCCTTACATTTCGTCATTTGCAATCAAACAAGAGTATTTGACTGTATAGCCTCGTTTATTGCCTTCCTCTGGAGAAATCTTCCCTTTCTACTAATTTCTTCTCCTGATGCAAATACTATTGTCTGAAATTAAATGGAGTAACCTTCTAAATGTCTACTTCCATTTTCTAATAGATGAACCAACACAATTGTTTATGCAATATTTTTATGTTTCCACCATTTTATTCATCGTCTGATCTTTGTCTGTTCCGTTCTTCTATATTGTCTGCATACTGGACGTGATTTATAAGCCATAGTGTTATGGGATCGTTAAAAGTTTTGATCTGTTGATTGATGGATGACACTTTTATTTTGCTCTCTTGTATAGTAAATATCATTTGTGAAGGCAGTTAGAGGGATATTTTTGAGAATAAATGGGTTGGAGGGGTGTGTGAAATTGTTGGTTTTCGTCCTAAAATCAAGTGATAAGGAGAAACAGTTACTTCAATGCTATCTCTATTTCATTTCAACAACTTTTTGAAAGCTGGTTAAAGATATTGAGTCTAAGAGGGTGGGAAGAAATGTTGTTTTCAACCTACAAGAGTTGAATATATAAACCCTCCTTGTAGCTCCTTAGTTAAATGTCTCTATTTGTCGGTGGAGTGGAGTAAGTTGGGTCTGTGGCATGGGTGAGAAGTTTTATTTTTGTGCTGATCTTTCTTTACCAATTTATTTAGATTTTCCATATATAACTATCTTAAAAACTTATAATGCTGTCACTAATAGCTTAATCTAATGGTAAAAACTCAGATGACAAGAAGTCGGATTGGAAAAACAATTTTCATTGGAATTTGTTTGCGGAAATGATTAACTAGGATATAACCCGTTATATTAGATCAATAATAATGCTAAGTCCTTGCTCAAGCTTCCAAATTGTGCACCCTTTTTTCCCCTGGTTTTCTCTATAAACTGGTATATGTCCTCTATCATCTAGGGTAATGGAACTTGATTTATACTGCTGCATTTTTCCAATCGTCTATGAGATTTTGTATTTTGGTGATTGATATTTCCTTCTAAAGTTTATATTACGTGATTCCGTTTGGTTCAAGTGACTTCTTTCATTTTGCAGTAAAGTTCGAACAGTGGAGGAGATATTGAGCATTGAGATAAAGCCTGGGTGGAAAAAGGGAACAAAAATCACTTTCCCTGAGAAGGGTAACCAGGAGCCAGGTGTCATTCCATCTGATATCGTCTTTGTGATAGACGAGAAAACTCACCCTATTTATAAACGTGATGGTAATGATCTGGTTATCAATCAGGAGATAACTCTTCTAGAGGCTCTAACAGGCAAGAACATCGAGTTCACTTCCCTAGATGGGAGAAATCTTGTGATACCATTGACAGACATAATCAAACCCGGGCATGATGAGATGGTTGTCCCCAATGAAGGAATGCCCATCTCAAAGGATCCCCGGAAGAAGGGAAACTTGAAAATCAAATTTGACGTGAAGTACCCATCAAGACTTAACGAAGAACAAAAAGCCCTTCTCAGAAGAGCCTTGGGAGCCAACCCTTAATGGTAAAAAAGCAGAGCAGAAGCAGATGCTGTTAGGGTTTTACCGATTTTCCGGATATATTAGGTGTAGATATAGAGATGCAGCCAGCTTATAAGTCATGACTACAATGTGAATATAGGATGAGATTTTTCTCTGAATTTTTGGAGTTATGAACCAGAAGATTCAAGCATTATATTTAGCTGTTCGTGCAAGCAGGCCATGATCTCTTTGGCTGCACGTGTACGTAATGTTGGATCTTCAGGGTGGATGTTTTTTTTTGTTACCACTGAAAATTCTTTGAATCATTCAAGTCGTATATTTTTGGCTACTTAGGATATTTAAATTCCCTCGTCTAGAAATGTGTCAAAACACTTTGATTGTATGGACAATTTGACACTCAAGAAACGTGCCAAATCTACACTTGCTTATTATTTGCTTCTTTGCATCAGGATTATGTACTATGTTGTCCCCAATATGTTATCCTGCAAGAATTCGAGCCGGGATGAAGGTGTAGGCAACCAAAGTAATCCCTAGGTGACTATCATAGGACTCTAACCGACAATGGAGAGCCTTTTGTCGGAGGAAAAAATTCAAAAAAAAATCGAAATTTAAAAGAAAAATATTTTAATTATTTAGCTATTTATCAAATAAAGGTTCCAAAAATCCTCAGACGTGTTCATAAAAATGGGTTGCACCGGTCATTAATTATGATCAGGTCATAGTTATAACCCTATTATACCATACAATATAAAATACACAAATATGAGATATGAAGTACTAAAATAAAAAAAATGACAATGTTGATAAGTACATTTTGGAGCGAAGGAGTTGTTTGTACCATAACGTTACACCCTTGTACGAATTAACTTGTTTCGACAAGATTGGATAGCTGATATGAAGTTGCGTTGTTGTGTATGAGGCAAGTTCCACCGACCGCATCAAATGTGCAGGAAATGGGACCATCCACAAATTCAATGGCTCTAAATAATATAATCTATTTATTTAACATGAAACTATTGGCCAATCTAGTAAGGAATAACATTTATATTCATGACAGTATGAGAGTAAAATTCTTATTTTTAGTTGTAATAATATGAACAAATTATATAAGTGAGTGTGTCAAAATTTGTATTTACAAACTCTCCCTTGTTACTTACTAATTGGACAAATTTTACCTATGAGATTTTTCTTTTTCGAAAATAAATATTTTACACGAATCATAACATATAAAATAAAAAAAATAATACCTGAATTATGATATTAAAATCTAATTACCGGATTAAAAAGAAGGGTCTATATTAGTTTACCATATATAAAAATATCAATTTCATTCGACGTCCTAATTATATTAAGGAAATTTTAAAATAGTCTCCTTGTGATTTGGAGATTTTTTCGATTTTGTCCACGAGTTTTTTTCCAGTCGCAACAGTGCCCTTAAGCTTTACAAAATTCTGAATTTTGCCAAATTTCTGTAAATTGTCAAACAGTTTCTTATTTTAAATAATAAAATAAAAACTAAAATAAATAAGTAAATAACTAAAATAAATAAATAAACAAAATTATAATCCGAAAATGAAATTTGTATTCCTATAAAGAAAAATCCACAACAATTCTCCGTTGAGATAAATCTTCACCTCAACTCTTAAGCCACACAATTCTCTCTTAATCTTTCTTCATTCCTTAAACTTTATCAACATAATTTAGGTTTTCTAGTTGTTTTTTAATACTTTATTCTCTCCCAACATCTCTCAATTTCCTAGTTTCGAGCAACAACAAAACAAAAATAGCATCAACAAGAATGAAAACATATTGAAACTACCGTAAACTTGTAATTGTTGTTTTTTTTCTCGCTATACACTTTCTGCTGCTGATTTTTGTGATCTATAGCTTCATTTTAAACAAATTGAAAATTGATTGAAACAACTCCATATTGAACAAATTAATAGATTTCGTTGGGTCAGAATGGACGTGGGGGTCCATCGCACGTCCGAGCACATATGCGCGTTGGGCCCAAGTCCAGCACACAAGCCCAACAAGGTTCCATCCTAAAACCAATTGGCAATAGGAGGAGTAGCCCATCAACCTTATATACTACCCTTGTAGTCTCAATATTGTCGATGTGGGAACCATAATCCTCCACACGCCCCCTCAAGTGCAACCGCTGGCTTGGTTGACACTTGACGAAATGCCTTAAGGCCGGCTAGCCCAACCGGACAGACTATCATTGTCCATGTCCGCAATTTGAGTCTTAAGGCCGACAAGCCCAATAAGCCAGAACCTGCTCTGATACCATGATAGATTTCGTTGGGTCAGAATGGACATGGGGGTCCATCGCACGTCCGAGCGCATATGCGCGTTGGTCCCAAGTCCAACACACAAGCCCAACAGGGTTCCATCCTAAAACGAATTGACAATAGGAGGAGTAGCCCACCAACCTTATATACTACACTTGTAGTCCCAATATTGTCGATGTGGGAACCATAATCCTCCACACAAATTGAAACACGTTGTCACTTTAGATGTCGTATTCGATTAGTTCAGTTATCTTGGTTACGGTCCAACGAGTTGAAATAGAAGATTATTTGTAACGACAATAACATCCACAAGAAATAGGGATGAGGGTTAATACTTTTAAATCTTGAGAAGAAGAAGCTTGTGCGATAAAGAGAGAAGATGGGTACGTGCAGACCGAAAGAAAAGACACTAGGACGCAAATATGGGTTCTTGATCGACAAAGAAGACAACCGCCGGAATCTAGTTTTTCTATCAGCATTAAGCGGAGGAGGAAGACGATATTTTTCTTCAAATCAAAAAATTAAAAAATTATTTATTTTAATTATTTTCTTTTATTTTAGTTTTTTTCACTAATCAAATTAAATGACCGTTTGACAGTTTAAAATGAATTAGGGTAAAATTTAAAATATAAGGTTTAAGAGCGCCATCAGGACTGGAAAATAAACTCTCAGACAAAATTCAGAAAGCTCAGACCACATAGACACCATCCGAAAAATCCATAATGGTAATTATCTCCCGATGAATTAAAAAAAAAAATTTAAGCCTAACAATTTAGGGCTATATGTTTGGCATATATGTAGAGAATTATATAAACCTCATAATTTTCTCATAATTCCCATAAAATATTTGGGTGGGGTTGAATAAAATTCCACAATTTCTCATAATTTCATCCCGATAACTCCGAGTATGTGAAAAACCTCATTATTCAGCTTAACGAAAAAAGTTATAGTTTTAGGAAACAAGACATCCAGTACAATAGCACAAAACAACCAATATCAAATTTAAAATTTTAAAATAAAAACTTAAACCCTAACTCCTAACGTCTGTTTCCGAAAAAAATTAGATGAAAAAATATATAAATATAATTTATGATCATATTTCACAATTATGATAAATAAATAAATAAAAAGAAAGTAAGAAAAAGAATTAGGCTGAATTTCCTTTTTGGTGGAATGTCAAATACATAACAAAAGACGTGTGATTTGAGTATAATCTCAAAACATCGGCACACATATTCAAATTTGTACATTAATAAGTGAAGTGACCAATCATATGATTGGTGCAAACAAGGAAATGAATGACGACATCTCTTATATATTATCGATATTGTATTTTCATTAAATACGCTTTAGAATATATATATATATATATATATATATATATATATAAATAATGAAAAAAATTATCAAAAAAGAAAAGAAATGATACGAGAGCTTTATATTTTATAAAAAGTTGGGAAGACAAACTCGAAACAATTACGCAATCCTACGACTTAAAGCCCAATTCTAAGGTCCAGTATGAAACTTACCCCAACAGCACAAATGCACGTAAAAAGGTTACCGAATTGGGAGGAAATACAATTAAGTGCAATAATCTTATACAAGAATTTAAATTATATTTGTTAATCTATGATCATATAATTTAAAATAATATCTTGATGATAAAAGAGAAAAAAAATCCTATAAAAGTACAAGAAAAAAATTAACGGATTTTCTATTTACTAAAAAAATACATTTTTGTCATTTCCGTCTCGATCCAAATTCACATCCCACTTATATTAGAAACGTGACTCCGGACGCATTGTGTATGTCCCCTAGCTTCTGTTCGTTGAAATTTTTAATATTGCTTAAACGCTTATAATTATAGCAATTGGATTCGGTTTAAGATGCACTACAAATACGTGTTCCGATCTCAATGGAATGCGTCTCATTTGTCAAGATTCCAAAATTCGAAAGTTGGAGCAACGGTTATAATTTTGTCAGAATTTTTTTTTACGGTTTACTTGTCCTTAGACGTACCCGCAATACGATTGGGAAGCGAAGTCAGTGGTGTTTAGATTTGCCCTTTTAATATGCTCGATTTAATTATATCGTAATAAATCGTTGGTGCAAATAAATCAATGATAAGTTAAAAGGATTTTTAACGTATCTCTTTAGAAATTTCGATAATTGAACATTTGACCCAAACTTAGCATTTGTAAATTTTACGAAATCAAAAAAAAGGCACCAAAAAGGGATAAAATTGCAAAAAAGTGCAATAGATAATAGAAAATGAGAAGCAGTAAAAGGAATACGGATGAGGTACGGAAGGTCCTCTCTTTGATCGAGACGCTGAAAAAGGGACAAATTTTTAACGTGGATTTCTGACTAGATTTTTAAAAGTAAAATCCAAATCCAGCCGTAAAATAAAAAGGAAATAAAAAAGGGTTTTAAATGTTGTTTGGCAGGACGCTTGATTTTGGAAGATTTAGTGGAATTATGTGGTGTAAAAAATACTTTCGCGGCACATTCATCCAAACAGGCCCCGACAACAACTTTATTACGTATGATACTAGGACATGTGGCACATGGCAATGTGGGCCCCATTGTCACCACCCCAATAATGCTCTAACTCCTCAATGTATTTTCATCATCATCTTATAATCATACCTGTAACATGACAACCATTTTTTCCTGCTTTTGTTTTTCTATCTTCTCTATTATTTAGATCTGCCTTCAAATATTCCCCATTTTAGCCCAATTATAGATTATTTTACTTTTTTTTAACAGATCATATAATGTGTTAAATTGTTATAACATTGTAAAAAGTGACTTTAAAATTACACTAATTTAGTACCAGTATCTTGCACGGAGTTGATAAAAAGTAAAGTTTTTTAGACGGTGATAAATTACACTAAATAATAGGTATTTTAAATAAGTTTTTAATTTTTAATAATATCAAAAAATATATATATAATTATGTAACAACCAAGTTAACTATTTATTTGGGATTACACTTATTATATAATATATTTATATATTCAGACAAAAAAAAAACAATTATATATAGTCTTTTTTATGTTTGGATTTTACATAGAAAAGATCAAATAGCTCGATTCTGTAGTAAACACATGTATATATACTAAAGATATGATGGATATATCTTTTTAGAAAAAAAGATAGTTGGTACATAAATATTAAAATATACCAATATAATCATTATCTCCATGTGTTGATGTTGGTAATTGTTTTGAGTCGTGTTTGGATCGCGGTTGTGGTTGTGTGCTTTCTAACATCTCCTTTCGATTGGACTTCCTTGGAGTATGTATTTCACTCCCCCAAGAGTTTGATTCTTGTTGTACCTACTTTCGACGGTGCTATTTCGGCGGTGTTTGGCTCGTTTTTTAACTGCTTCATCTACACGAGATCATCCTTCGTAATCATGTGTTGGGGCACGTGGTTGTCCGACTTCGACTCTTTTCCTTTTTTATGTTTTTTTTTTTATCATTGTTGGATTTTGGTTTAGGTTGAGTTGTTATCTTGACGGTTGTTTTCGTCTACCGATTTTTTTTTCAGTCTCTCGTTTTACCGTTTTTCACGGTGATCATCTTCTCAAAAACAATGACATACAAAATTATAGATAAATATGAGAAGAAATTATGGATAGGAATCTAAAAACTCTCCTAAAATTACAAGATACCATCAAGTAAATAAAAAGCATATATATATATATATATATATATATATATATATATATATATATTATAAAATCAATATAAATTAAAAATAATTTCTTTATTTAGATGACGATGACTTCATTTTTTATCTTGATTTGGAAGAAACTAAAATAATAAAAAATTGTGTATAAATGTGTGGTACAACTTACAAACAACATGTGTTAAAATCTGATGTGACACAAAACAGAGATGATATTTGGCGTAATTCGAGATGTCGTAACATTAGAATGACAAGTTGCTTAATACACTTATGTTTTTATATTATATAGTAGATGATATGACACAACTTAAATGACATGATATAATTGTGAGAACGAAGGAAAGTTGGATGTTATACAAATCTATATTTGGAAGGTAATCTCATAATCATAGGGGTCTTATCACTCATTCACCGCCCTCAATAAGTGCAAGAGGCTTTTCAGCCATTTTAGCTTGTTGGTGTTCCATTGTTGAATGATATGTTGATGTAGAAATTGGGAAAGAATGTGGAGAGAATAGTTCCTATATGGTCCTGAGATGGCGAGATAAATAAGACGTCCGATGAGCCAACAATACTACTCTAGTTGTGAATAAGCAAGGCTAGTGTCCAAAGACAAGTTGTGACCAAACTCGATTGGAAAATGAGCGGGTCGAGATTGTTGGATTCATTCATATTAATTGTATAAGGTATACTTTGTACAGATAGGAGCAATTTGTATTTGGAAACTACGAGAGTTAAATTTGTACGTGAGCTCAAAATTGCCAAAGACATTTTGTGATCATGCTAGGTGTAAAGAAGGGAATTCGATTTATTAATTTACATTGAGGTCATAAATATCCCCATCATTTTTTGCCAAAAGGGTAACATAAAAAAAAAACCCATTTAACTACGATAATTAAAATTTATAGGGGTCTGTTTGGAGGTGTAACATAAACAACCAATTACGATGATATATGCATACATACTTTTTTTATCAAAGAAAATTTTGAATAGGGGTTTTACCTTTAAGAATAGAGGAGACCATTCGATTTAATAAATAACAAAGAATTGTCTCTTCCTCAAAAGTTAATTGTAACGAAGCTTAAAACAAAAGTTCTCGTGCAATGTTGAGTATGTGAAGATGTTTACGCTCAACGCTTCCATTTTGTTGTAGGATTGTATGTGCATGAGCTTTCAAATTAAATGTTGTTATTTGCAAAAAAAAAGTTTTTTAAGAGGTACAAATTCATAGCCGTTATCACTACAAAATTTTTCCATAGTTGTATCAAATTGAGTTTGACTCACTATAGCCAAATTATTTAAACTTAGTTTGAACGTTAAGAATATTAGAAACGAGAGTAATATCATCCGTGATCTA
This sequence comes from Fagopyrum tataricum, assembly GCA_002319775.1. Classification (NCBI taxonomy): domain Eukaryota; kingdom Viridiplantae; phylum Streptophyta; class Magnoliopsida; order Caryophyllales; family Polygonaceae; genus Fagopyrum; species Fagopyrum tataricum. The sequence continues at coordinate 3,431,284 of CM008282.1, forward strand.
TGGCGTGGAAATTATACATGACATTGTATCATTAGATGATATAAGTTTTGATAATTTTAAACAAATCAACCTATTGGGCGTGAATGAATATAGATCCAAGAGGGAGTCAATATTGAGACGTAAGTGGGGTAGTTGTTGAAGCAGAAGTAGAATTTTACAGATCTAGGGTTTGATAAACCCACAAATGTTGGTGGGAGAAGACCACAAATATTATTATTATCATTGACCCTTTATATAGGGAATTACAAGCATATAAAAGGATAATAAAAGATAACGTAAAATTAAGAATAACCTAAAATATAACTATATTATCACTAATTGATAATATAATTATTCTTTTCTAATATGCCCCCATAGTTGAAGCGGGAGTTTTCGAACGCTGAAAACTGGACAAAGATAGTGGAAGAGAGCAAGAAGTCGTTGCATTGAAGGCACCATTTTTTTTGGTTGAGCCGGAGTTTATGTTTGGGCAAAAGTTGATCCCGATTGTGGAGGAAGAGTGTAAACGAGAGAGGTATATGCCGGTGAGGAGAGGGAGGAAGGAGAGGACGCCTCGGAGTCGGAAGACTGGGAGGTGTCGTAAAGCCATTGACAGAGTGGATCGTCGCCAGATCCGGAAACAAAAGAGGCGAGTAAGGAGGAGATGACGACGTAGGCTTCAGAAGACTCAAGGAGAGAGCGAGCAGGGCATTCGGAGTCGGCGAGGGAGGAGAGAGAATCGGAATCGGAGACATCGGAGGGGATGATAGAAAGGAGAGTGGATGCGAGATCGAGCTTGGTTGTGGTTGTTGTTTTGGTGGTGGTTGTGGTTGTTGTTTTGGTGGTGGTTGTTGTTGTAGACGGAGATAGGGGATGAGGAGGAAGTGTTGTTGTGGCGGTTGTTGTTGAGATTAGAGGAATTGTAAACATGTATAGGTTGGATCGAGTCCCGTTAGGCAAAAAAGCTCGGATACCATGACAAATCTAGGGTTTGATAAACCCACAAATGTTGGTGGGAGAAGACCACAAATATTATTATTATCATTGACCCTTTATATAGGAAATTACAAGCATATAAAAGGTTAATAAAGGATAACGTAAAATCAAGAATAGCCTAAAATATAATTATATTATCACTATATGATAATATAATTATTCTTTCCTAATAGAATTAGTGTGGGCCTAATGGATAGCATCAGCGGAACCTTCTCGATTGCGATTTTTGGGATTATTGCTAGGAGGATTGGGAAGGAGCACCACCGAAGAGTGAATCCATTACACCTTTGTCATTGATACACCGATCCGTAAAACCAACAATCTTAAAGCAAGATGAAGACTTGCATCATCATTATTGGGGCCTAAAATGACTACAAAAGAGATACGAGTACATTCCTCTTGAATTGCAAGAGAATATATTTTATTGAGTTACGTGACAGTTTCTTTTGATATAACGGGGGTTGAAGATTTGCATCAGCATCATTGGGGCCTAGAAGGAATCGGTGCATGTGTTCATCATCCCTCTCAAAAGTAAGGGTGTTTACGGGACGGGTTCGGGGAGGGACATACCCATCTCATCTTGCTTAGAAAAATGCTCCATACTTGCCCTCATACCCGCTCGGGATTAAAGGTTGTACCCCTCTCCATCGGGTATTTGTCCCGTCAAGATATCTCATACCTAGTGATAACATGATTTATTATCATAGTTTAGGCATGCATTTAGGTATATTTTCCTTTTGTTTAGCATGAATAAGCCTAATTTTGTGTCATTTACACTTGTTAATGTTTACTTTGCAAGTATAGATGTTTACACACACTTTAGTTGGGTTTTCAGGTAAAACGGTAAAATTCGGGCCTAAACAACACATTTGAAGTCCAAGCCTCGGAGTGGAGCATGCTAAGAGCTCGGGAGAGACGTATATGAAAGCCAAGAAAATCCCACAAGTGAGGAGGCAAGGAAAGTGATCGAGCAATTGCAAATGAGACTACTGACGTCGAGAGTAATCTCGGGCCGAGAATTTGGACACTTTAGGCCGAGATTTGCTGATACCAAAGGAAAACAATGACAACTCCCAAATCTGGACCCCGATTTTGCCTATATCTCAGCCCGATATCGGAAGAAGAAGGAGGCGAGATTTCTTCATTACTACAGACCCGACAACTCTTCAGGCGCCTTTTCAGTCGACCCTTGCTTGTCCAGACCTGGATTATAAAGGGCAATGTGACAGGCCTTGTCCAACAATTCTGCATTTTTCTTCTCTTCTTCCTTCAAGCTTGTTAGAGACCTTTCATCTTCCATTTTATGTACTTCATTTTATAGATCAAAAGAGAAGAAATATTTGTAGTTGATATGAGAGATTGCACCCTTTGCCGTTCAGAGACTATTCAGTTAAGTGTGGATCTCGTTTTTCTTTCATTTTAATACCCTGAATTGTGCGTGTGTTCTTCTCTCTCATTTTCCAGTTTTCATTATGTGTATTGTTGGCTAGATTTCCAATGACTCTAATGTGAATAGAGACTTGGTTGTGGCATGGGATGATGATTGATTAGCTTGCATGTTTGATTTGGTTACAAATTATGTAAATCCTAGTGTTGATTGAGTTGTATCTAGGTTAGATTTATCTAAACTAGCAAACCAAGTTATAATTGAGACTTAATTACCCGGTAATGTTATTCCTTGGATATAGATGATGATGAACCCTAGGTAGTAGAGGAGGAAAACCCTCTATTAGATAAGATGTGTTGGTTTACTTCTTGAGCTAGGCTAAGCCTAAGACTTACCCGGTAAATGTTGGCTTAATTCTTAGGTAGAGAAACCAATTTGTGTTGAATTTCAATCCCTCTTACCTTGAGACTTACCCGGTAATAGGTAGTTTTGATTAGAATTAGAGGATTTTGAGATCTCCCACGTGATAAATCATCATTGACGAAACATCCCACCTTCTAACAATCAAACCAAATAATTTGTGAGTTAGCTTGAGTCCATTTCCATAGCCAACGATCTTGAAACCTGAGAATCCCTTTTTTCCGATTATTGTTATCACCTTGTTTGTTTGCGTTTTTCTTGATTTACTTGTTTAGTATTAAGTTGAGTCTTGATCAACAAACAACCAAAAACCCAACAAAATATGGATTTGCTATCCCTTTTTCCTCGCTCTCATTTCTTATTCTACACTTACACTATTTCTTAATCAAAGTGCAAATCAAATTTGTCACAGTCTTTATATTCGACCTTGGAATACTTACCCTGCTATGAAATGACTCATACATTGTGGGTTCACTAAGTAATCTTTGGTATCTATTACAAGAACTATAAATTTCAAAACTTCGCATTGTTTTTAGAGAGATTACCTGCCTAATTTTCTCCATTTATATCTACTATCGGGTTTTTCTGTGAGTTTTTTTTGTTAAACTTTCCATTTATAAATGAACACAAGTTTAATAAAAAAAACTCATTTGTATATATAATATATTTAACATAAAATAAATAAAAATAATAACTTGATTTAATAAAATACAATCAGCAAAGTACTAGAAATATTTATATTATATTAAAAACTGTGAATCGTTCATTAATCTACTTATTATTGTGAGACCCCTATTCTTTCGGACCGAGATCGGACCATAGTCGAGATTGGCTTTGGGCCGAGATTGTCTTTCCGCACCCGCGGACATGACCGCCGCCCCTGCGGCTCATGGACTGCCCCTGCGATTTCCGGCGGCTGCAGCCGGCTTTGTTGACCTCTTGACCCGTGCTTTACCTTTTGTTCCTTCTTCCTTAAGCTTATTCTTTGGCCTCATGAGCAAGTGTTCCTTTTCCTTCCCAACTAAACCTATGTGCTTCTTCTTCCCTTTCCTCCCTTGATCTTGATCTTGGTTTTTCCTTGGTTGCAAGGGGTTTTGTGTGGCCTTGTTGAGGTTGATGCTAGTGGTTGTTGTGGTTGTGCTTGGAAGTCAGCTTTGGTGTGTGTTGATCCTCCCTGCAGCCTAGGATCTTCAGTAGTGGTGAGTGCTTGCTTCTTCTCCTTCTCTTCTTCTTTGATTCAATCTTTCTAGCTTAGGATTAGATGTATGCTAAGGGTATTGATGGTTGGTATGTGTATGTGCATGTGGTGTGTGGATTTGGAATGATAAGGACGTGATTTGATCACGTGAAGAGCCAAAGAAGAATCACGAGATCTTGTTATGCACTGTCGCCGCCCCACGGCCAGAAGTCACCGCCCCTGCGGACCTTGTGCCGCAGCGCCCGCACCGTGCCTGCGTCGCCAGCGACCCTTGTCACCGCCCCCGCGGTTGAGTGCCACCGCGCCCGCGGTTTCCTGTGTTCCGCCCCTGCGTCCTCCGTTCACGCAGGTGTCTTGTCCCGGGACTACCTATAGTTAGGTAGTTCCTTTCCTTTCTAGTATGAGGAGCTTAGTACCATGCTAGGTATCGGTTTATGACGAGTATGATATAGATATGCCGGTTACGGCCTTGAGGTTACGAGGTGGATATGATCCCTTATGGATCCCTTGGGTCTAGGTGTGACCCTTTGTGTGATAGTAGATTGGTATATCTATGTGTGTCTTGTATAGGCTGTGTTGTCCTCCAGTTGGAGTGGACGTTTCTGAGAGTTGTTCGTAGTGAGTTACTTCTGAGATAAAGGTAAGTCCATAGGACTTACTTAGCTACTATGCTTATATTGGATGTATGCTTGAGTGGTGTGTGTTATGTGCTTTATAGCATGTGTTATTATGGTCACGACCTATGTTATATTGACCGCCCATTGTAGTGGTTGTGACAACTTACCTTTCATCCCGTAGTGGAGTCTGGGAAGTTCTCTGTAAGCTAGTTAGTTCTGGTATACGGGAAGGGCACCTATCACTCCATATGGTATACGGGAAAGTGCGCTGATACCACTTCAGCTAGCTATTGCATGCAGAGGCGAGGGTTATATATACATTCCTCGTGTCACGTATATTCATATACGTTTATTATACGATTGAGTTTTGGACCTATTAAAGATAATAAACCGGGTAAATGTGTGATATCATGATGATGTGTTAATAATATTGACGTGTGTTTGTGCTCTTGCATCTTCTTATATATGTGTATAGTTAGCTAACGGTTTTATACCGTGTTGTAGATCCTTTGCAGGTTAGGAGAGCTGCAGAGTGATCCAGAGGGTATTCGTGGGGTTTGGGTTTATCATTATTGTACGGATTTAGTTTGACTTTGTACTCAGCAATACTCTGTATCATCCTTTTGACATGTATATATATATATATATATATATATATATATATATATCAGTTTTTATGTTTTGTTTTAATCTATTGGTGCCTTGTTGTAAGATTCAGTGAAGTTGTTGTCAGGCTAGGGTCAAGATCCATTGTGAGATCCTAGCACAGTAGCACTCTGAGTCCTACGGATTTGGGGTGTTACAATTATATACCCTATCCTTATCACCACACAGAGAATGATGTTTATTCTCATTCACATTTATTTTCCCCATCCCCGTCCTTGGGGTGATCCCTATCGAATATCGATGATTTCTCACCTCACTAACACCCCTACTCAAAAGTGAGAATTTTCAAATAGGGTGCAAATGTCTTGGAGAAGCGAGACAGGAGGGGAGTTCGTCCCGTAAGCGACATAAGAATATGTAATAAGCAATATTGCTCTAGCCTTGTTATGAGCACTAGGCAATTTTATAGTGAAGTTTAAGAATACAAGGGTCGTTTTATACGGATAAATTGTTGTTCGATTGCAAATAGGGGGTGATTGGATGAAGCATAGTCTCGTTCGGTAATAGTTCCTTTGAGAAAATCTTTGTACCTAAAGTAGGAAGTGTCTATCATATTACGTTTCCGTTCAATGTAAGTATTCCTTTTGAGGATCACCGAGTAAATAAAAAAAACTGAATGACATAAAGGATTTTTTTCCAAAATAATAGAACAATGAAAATAATTTCTGAAGTTAGGTACGGAAAAAAACTAATTCCGGGAATAGGAAGGCACCCGAGGTTCGGGTGGGAGTCGCCGGCTGAGACTGCGAGTTATCGAATAACTCGCAGTTTCAGCCGCCCGAATATTTTTAAAAAAAATTTTGACAAGGGAATCACCGTCTTAGACGGCGATTTCCTATTTTTTTAATTACAAGGAAATCGCCGTCTCAGACGGCGATTTCCTTGTAATTAAAACAAAACAGCAACTTTGTGTTTTACAGAATGTCCATTATCATCCTGCATACATAATACTATTATCATCTTGCATACATAATACTGCATACATAATATAGAATGGCATAATAACTTCAAATATTTATTTTGTAATAATGTTATAAAATATCATAGTTTCTTCGAATTATTTTACAAAATCATTCTCCATACATAGATGTTCTTCATGGTCTAAGTTGTCTTCTTTTTGCCTTTTCTTCCGCCTCTCTCTCCCTTAGATGTCGACGCATCTTCAATAATCGGCGATAAGGCTCGTGAGACCGAGACATGCTGCTCACCTAAATCAAGAACTAGATCTCTATACTGAGCATAATGTGGTAGAGGTGGAGATGCAAATATATTTGGTTGGAACGGTGTTCCCAATGTAGTGAAGGCCGATGGAGAATAGCCCGATGGACTCATGCTCAACGGTGGCGTGGAGAATGATGGAGACTGATGGGAGGATCGTGGTACCTCCGGTGTAGGCATATATGATGAAGGGCTCCTAAGAAGGTAGAATGAGTCAACGGCTGCTCTACCCAATATGTTTGTACTTTCGGTTGACAAGTAGTTGCCAAACGTGTTCACGTTTTGGCTCAACCCTTCAAGATATTGGGAACTCTGATGTTGTTGAGTAGTGTATGCTGTTTGTCGCCCATGATATCCTACATTAGCCGCATATTGTCCCTACAAATTAGAAAAATAGAGAATGTGAGAATTTTTATTATAAATGGTTATAAATTCTTTTTTCACAGTTGCTTACCAGCATGAACAAATTTGGAGTTGTTGGTTGATGATACCCCGTTGGATTAGACGTTGGTTGAGAAATGAAACGGCATGTCACGGATGTAAACCAATTCATGTATTGCCGGATTGCTTCTTGTCCATGGATGTGAAAGGGTTGTGATGCACATACATATAAGTCAATATAATGAGAGAAAAAAAATTACATATACATACAATTCAATATAATAAAAATTTTACTACGTTAAATGAATTTATACCTGTGGTATGACAATTAAACTACTGCGCTCATTCCATAACTTGATAAATCTATCATGATAGTCAGCCCAATTGTAGTCCAGTTTTCCTCTTCGGTCCACCTTGTGTAGTTGTTTGTCATAGTCACAGTCATGTGGTATAACTGGTGGAAATCCGAACTGTCGCATGACCCGACCCGGTCGATGCCACTCCACTATGTCGAAACATATAAGTAGAGCCTTTGTCATATATATATGGGCCCCCGATCGGCATATCTCGGGAAGACGTTGTAGTACATCACTTGAATAAGGAACCCATATAAACTAAAAAACTATAAAGATCGTTAGGTGTACCTTATGTTATTTAAATTATGAGCATTAAACAAATATAAAGATCGTTAGGATGTACCTCAGTCCCTAGCTGTCTATCCAAAATATCTCGATGATACTCGATCGGTCGAGATTAATGCTCATAGCTGTAGGAACAATGTATCCACCTTGCAAAAGCATTAAACAAATTGTTAGTTATTAGCTATAACAAAGAAATATATTTTCGGATAAACTAATAAAAGTTTACCTTCTAGCTAATGAATCATCACCAGGAATAAATTGGGAGCCAAATGCAGGCTTTTCATTTCCAACTAAATCTCTGGCCTCCCTAGATGCTTTCCTCCTAGCTATGTTCCTCGCAATTCGTGGATCCATCCATGTCTGATGGGACTCTTGTACAAGTAGGTCTCCCGATGGGAATCCTCTCCCATGCCCACAACTGTGAAAAAAATAAGTTAGCAAGTTGTAAATGTAAACGATTACAAAAAATAAACACAAATGTATTAACCTGTATCAAGATAAGTGGTCCAGCTATATCTGTTTTTTCCCTATGAGCTGCTTTACACAAGTGTATGTACATGTGTGCAAGTGTAGCACTGCCCCAACTGTATGTATTTGCCTCTTCAAAGTCCTCCAATAATGGGAGGAAGAGTAATTGTACATTTCTACCTGTCGTATCACCAAATAATATACCGTCCATGAGTTGCAAGATATAAGCTCTTGCATAGCACTTCACCGTGTCCTCGTCGGCATCAACTGGCAAATTTGCAAAGTGTTCACGTAGCCACCGAATACGTAAGGACGAACCTACTAACCTCCTTGGGCGGAATAGCTCCAAGAAGCTCCTGTACTACCTTTGGCCAATCATGAGCAACAGTTCCTGTCACTAGCTCCCCATCCACTCGTAATCCTAGTAAAACAACAACATCCTCTAAGGTGATGGTCGCCTCACCAACTGATAGGTGAAAAGTGTGTGTCTCGGGCCTCCACCTCTTGACCAAAGCAGTAATAAGTGACATCTTCATCTCAAATGTGGAGACCAGTCGGTGAATACCATAAAATCTTGCTCTCCGTACGTAATAAACGACCCTCTCATCCAACGAGAGGTAATGTCTGATGGCTTGTCTACCCTTAAGAGGAGTTATGGACTGCATATATAAAGAATTTCAATAGGTTATTTAATACAAGTGCAATAAAAAGTTAGTAACATAAGTGCAATAAAATAAATTCAAATCACATACGCTAGAATCACGGGTCCAAACATCCTCACTCCTATGCTCCCGCTGGAGTGAAAGAAGTGATCCCTCGTATGGTCCGGGAGGGATACTAACGGGTCGATACATCCTAGATAATAAAAATTCAAATACTTAGTGTTGCAATTAGATCATAACAAGTCACATACTTAGAGTTGCAATAAGATCATAAAAATTCAAATACTTAGAGTTGCAATAAGATCATAAAAATTCAAATACTTAGAGTTGCAATAAGATCATAAAAATTCAACAAGTCTTCTTGTTGTGTCCTGGTTGTTTGCATATTCCACAACATTTTCTTCCTGGAACATCCCTATGCATCTCATTCCTTATTCTAGTTGACCGAGGTCTCCCTACAGCTCTTGACATCGCTGGATCTGGAATCAATTCTGGCCCTTGGACATCTGGCCAATCTAACTTATCACCGACCGGGTGAAATGATGCGCTATATGTCAAAGAGTAAGCTTCTGTTTTATATAAAGGATCGATGTAAGGTGTGTAATCAAACCCTCGCATGCGGCACACTGCTAATACGTGGGGACATGGCACCTTAAAAATCTTCCAACTTGAACAAGTGCAAGTCCTTCGGGTCAAATCCACCACAAACTGTCGACGACCTCCCATGTCATGATGCCCCGGTAGATGAATTGAAACCTCGTAGATGAGTTGTCGATCGTTGAATCTGGTGACCATAGCATTACCCTGCACTTCCATGTTTTTTACAATCATCTCTTCCACTTTCTTTGAAAATTGATGATCAGCGCTACGTTGTAAACCCTGGGCATGTCTTTGGACAAAGTATGCATTGCAACGATAGAAGGAGGACTGAACAAGTGCAGTAATAGGCAAACATCTAGCACCCTTCATCACACCATTGAAACACTCTGACAAGTTTGTGGTAGTTATTCCATACTTTCGGCCACCATCATGATACAAAGACCATTTTTCCTTCCCGGCAGATTCCAAATATTGTTGAGCTCCTGCATTCATTTCACCAATTGCATGAAACCCTTTGGCAAAATCTTCTTGTTCATGTCGATAAGCAATGTATCCAAGAAGATTTCTCAAATGCCTATTCTTGAACTTGGATTGAAAATTTGATGACAGATGACGCATGCAAATCCTATGATAAGCATTTGGCTCCCTCCATCTAGAAGATTCTGACATGGTCTTCATGATACCTGCATGTCTGTCCGATATAACACACAAACCTACTCTTTGTGTAACACGTTCACCAAGAAAATTCATGAACCACCTCCAACTTGATCCATTCTTTCCTTCAACTATGGCAAAAGCTAGAGGCAAAATCTGATGTTCTGCGTCCACGGCCATAGCAATCAACAATACACCCCTATACTTTCCATACAAATGCGTTCCATCAATAGAGATAACTGGTAAACAATGTTAAAATGCTGCAATAGACGGACCAAATGCCCAAAAAACACGTTCAAATATTTGTGCATGAAGATGAACCCTACTCTCTCATTCGACCACAGTCCCTGAATTTGTATTTTGAAGTGCAGACATGAAACGAGGAAGATCAGAATATGATTGAGACCAATCGCCATAAATTGATGAAATTGCACGTTGTTTTGCATCCCATGCTTTTTTGTATGAAACCTGCACATTATACTTATCAGACATAAATGCAATGATAACAAGTGGCTTGATTGTCTTGTCCGCACGGATAAGAGAAATAATTTCTCCACAAATGAATGCAGCAGACACGTTACTACTATCCACATGTATGACGTCTCTAACACAAGTAGGGATGTGAGGTCCGGAATATCGACTTATTCTCCATAAGTCAAGATTTTCATGAACCCTAGCAGCAGTCAACTTCCATGGACAATTGCATGATTCACGTAGCTTGCAAATAACTTTGTAGTATTTTTCTTTTGCAACTTTCACCGTATATTCTTTGCCTCTAGCAACAGAATAAATTGCGAGTTGTCTTTTCAACTCATCTAAAGAACTGAAATGTTGGCCACAAGCAAATTCACCTCCTTCTACATATTGCTCTGTAGCATTCCAGTTTTGCCATGAGTTTATTTGAGATGGATCACACTCTTGAACGACATTCCAAGAAGGATCTATAGCTGATGCTTCTCTAGCCACTACATCTTTCTCGATTACGGTGTCCATATCTTCAACGACATTACCATCTTCTTCTGATTGATACATGTCATCCTCGTGATCGATACCAAATTCATCGGTGTGAAAATCGGTTTGATCATTTGTGAGTAATCTCGTGTAAAATCTCATATCTTGTGTCCATGAATTATCCATACTGTTATCCACATTGTTATTCATGCCTATATTAGTTAATTTAGTTAATAAACAAGAATTGCATACTAATCCATAAACCCTAACAGATTTGATAAATCCAATATTCCAAACTAATCCATAAACCCTAACAAATCCATAAACCCTAAAAAATTTGATAAATCCAATATTCCAATATTCTAAATTAATCCATAAACCCTAATAAATTTAATAAATCCAATATTCCAATATTCCAAACTAATTCATAAACCTAACAAATCCGTAAACCCTAATAAATTCGTAATGGTGTCCATATCTTTTTTTTATATTAATGTATTATGTATACTAAATCGTAATTTCATTTTTAAGATGTATAAACCTCAATTCTTTATTTGTAATTTTTTATTTATAATCTTTTATTTATAATTTTTTATTTATAATTTTTATTTATAATATATATCCATTACCTAAACTAATCCATATAATTAACAAAATAATAAACTAATTACACATAAACTAATAAATATTATATTTAACAAAATAATAAACTAATTACAAAATTATAATACAAACTGAATTATCTTTAAGAGAGGGAAGCCGGGGAAGCGAGAGGAAGCGAGAGGAGCCGAAGAGAGAAGCGAGAGAAGCAGATGGCCGGGAGGGAAAAGAAGAGAGAAGCGAGAGAAGCAGTCGGCCGGGAGGGAAAAGCAGCACCAACGCCGGGAGGGAAAGAAGAAGATGGTTGGATCTGTGGATGTGGAGGAAGGGAGTGAACCAAAGTGAATGAGGAAGGCTGAAGTCCGAAAAGTGAGAAGCACGGGTTGGGTTACAGGTTACAGAGGAATCTGGTGGCAGTTGGAAGCAGTAAAGTCTCATCCATCGGCATTTTTAAAAATAAAAAAAAGGGAATCGCCGTCTCAGACGGCGATTTCCTTGTCAAAATTTTTTTAAAAATATTCGGACGGCTGAAACTGCGAGTTATTCGATAACTCGCAGTCTCAGCCGGCGACTCCCAACCGAACCTCGGGTGCCTTCCTATTCCCGGAATTAGTTTTTTTCCGTACCTAACTTCAGAAATTATTTTCATTCTTCTATTATTTTGGAAAAAAATCTTGACATGAAGGATGAAGATTGAAGGTAATATGTGATAATGATATCTAGGGTTGTGTTTGTGGTTAGTCTTGGTTATAACTAAAGCTTACGTCCCAACCTCTATAAAGACTCTTCGAATTGAGTTGTGGTGGGGCAACAAAATCGGATCAAATAAAACAAATCATACAATAAGAAAATATATTTAGGATAAGGATACAATTTTGGGATTTCTATTATAAAATTAAGATATAATGATAAAAACTCTGGTTTTTTTTTAAAAATAAGAAGCGGTTAAATTGATTCACCTTGAGATAGTCCAACACATGCATTAGAATTATGAATATATCTATATTTATGAATTTATTTTCCATTTTTTACAAATAAATCAATGCCTAACTATAGCTTGATTAGCTTCCGCTATTTAAATGCACCTAACGGATTGCCAGATAACAAGTCGGATCGTGCCATCCCCGTCTTTTACAATATTTACCTTATTTGTACGAAGCATTCAATTTTATAGGTGGACCAAACACCTCATTGAGATGAACAAATTTGCTTATTCTACTATCAATGCCAAATTAGCTTCTCGACTGATAAAAGGTGTATATATAACTCGTTTAATAGATCTCTCACACGTTATCACGATACTTCAAATTTGATATGTTATTAGGTTATGGACATCGTAATAAAAATTTATAAAAAATTACTCTAATAATAAATTTGGGTAGTCTTATAGTGCACCAACGACAGATTTGTAATGTAAAAACAAAATCTTATAATTCTTTGAATACCAACAACTAAATTTTAACAATATTATGTTAAGGTTTCTCAATAATAATAATAAGTTGAGATTATGGGCTTTGATTAGACATGTTGATATCCGGACTTTGGTCGGATTTTGTGAAAATATAATTTTGGCCCGTTTATCCTGACCCGTGGCGTCCCAATCCGGTTGGCAGACCTACAATGGTCGTCATATCCATCCGGTCGGAGGGGCATCTAGGTACCTGTTTTATTTTTTTTTAATTTTATTTTAAATAATTATAATTTTTTAATATAAATATTATGTACAAAATAAAAATATATCTAAGATATTATATGTAATATACATTAAATTTATGATAATTATGATAAATATTCTATAACTATGATTAATATTTTAAAAATATACAATATAATATTTTTATCTGGATCAACGGCCCGGGCTTTTCGGTCCGGTCGAAGCTAGAGTGATGTCCGGATCCGAGCCGACGGATTTGACGGGCCGAACATTTCGGCTCGGTTGAGTTTCCTTCTATATTCATATCCGTCCATTTTCTAAGGTGAACTACCCTAATATGATCAGGTCTAACTTTGGTCTATAAATTTTTACTAGTCACACTGTATGGTATGAACTTAATTTAAACAAATGTTTTTAATCGACTTAAATATTTTTGTCGGTGAATTTTAGAGTAAATATTAAATCTACTTTCAAGTCTAATATTGATAAGTATTTTCATCAAGAAAGATAGTAAGTTTGAAAAGTTTATTTATGACAGTAGGTTGGTGATAGGAGATGAACCACTGTCATCGTTTGAAATGTCATCTAAAATGTTGGATCGATCGGTCATTCGGCGTACAAGCTAATCGGGTCAATTGACAACTTGTCTCGAGAGATCTTCACTTATTTACTCTAAGATCTCAATCAATTTATATTTGACCTCAAGTAATATTTATGGAACAAAAATTATGTTAGTATTTTTTATTATAATATTTGTTAGTACAAAACTTGTATATTGTTAGTTCATGTAAAATATTACATTAGTTCAAACATTTTATATTATTAGGTCCTATTTGGTCATATTTTATGGTAGTTAAATTTTTATTAAAAATTATAATATTATGTGCTTTGAACTTATAATATTAGTTCAAAGTTTGTGTATTATCAATTTGATCATTTTTTCCGTTAGTTTAAATACTGTGTACAAGTAAAAAAAAAAAGTTTATAAAAACATGACTTCTAAAAAACAAAAATACATTAACCAATAATAGAAAACTAAAATCTATAATATACAAATTTTGAATGAATCACACAAAAGTTATAAACTGACAAGGTAATAGTTCTAAAATTTTCTTATAAAAATGTATAACTATTCTTACAAATACTTTTTTAGAAAGATAAAGGTAAAATAATTGATCACCGTATAAACAGAACAGTGAAATGAGAGGCCGAAGGAAGTCGGCGAATGGAACTAACCGTCAAAGGAAACAACCTAACGTAAAAAGAACCAAACAAACAAACCGGCGGAAGGAAAAAAAGAAGGAAGGCGATAGAGGACAACCAGCTAAAGCACGATGATGAGAAGCATATCCCAAAGATGAAGCGGGTAATGGATGAGTTAAGCACTATCGGAGTAGCACCACCGGATGCATGTACAACAGGACTCAAACTCTTGGGGAAGTGAAAGACGAGATTTTGGGAAAGAATCTCCCTCCAAAAAGAAATAGTCATGAAGAAACACCACCACGACCGTAATTAAGACACGACTCTAAACATACACTGAATTCAGAAGAAGAGCTTAAAATCACGAAGATGTCAAGTTCCACCTCAACACAACCCTATATTGTTATAAAAGGAGCTTCTCGCTCAAATTTGTTCAAAAGACCTTGACGATGTCGTCGCCGCTAATGAAATCAGCAAGAAGATGGAGAACCTGGAGGCTGATGAGAACTCAGAGGCACTCGAATCCGTCTCTTAGACCGATTAGATTGAATTTTAAGTTCTAGGAACTAGGGTTTACTCCAACATGAAGATTTGCCCGGGTAATTGAAACTGTGCAGTGTTTTATTACTTTGTTTAATTTACTGCAAGCGAAAGATTCCAATTGTTAGGTCTTCATAGAGATTTCAACTCACGATGTTGTGGTGTTCCGTTTCTGAATATGTACTCTGAATCGTGTTTGTTTTGAATGTGTCAATGACATTGGTCTTCCCTTTATTCACCAAATTCATCGTCAATGCTACAATGTAATGGTATTGTGGATGATGTTTGATTTGAATCTGTTAATCCATATGTTGGTTTATACTACGAGTGTTGTTTACCTTAAACAAAATGATATGGCCTTCTAGAAGATGGCAATAGAAATGGTGTGGATAAATAACAATATTTATTTGAAAGTGGACAAAAAAATAAGACAAAGGCTCAAGGTTTTTTTTATGGCTAAGTTTATAATTATAGAAAAAAACTGACGGACTTTCGGCTTGTGTAACTCGACGGATCGGAATTTGGGCTTGTTTAACTCGTCAGAACTTGGGCCTGTGTAATTTGACTGGCTTGTACTTGTATAACTCGGTTAAACTTGTATTTTTGTAATTCGTATGGGCTTGTGTAACTCGATTGGGCTTAAACTTGTATAATCCACCATTGTAAACGACGGAAGTGCGTATTACCATTGTATAACTCGACATAGTAATACGAACTTTTTGGCTTGTGTAACTTGATTGACATGTGTAACTCGACATAGTAAACGACGGAAGTGCGTATTACCATTGTATATTAACATTGTGTATTAATATTCGTTTTTAAGTATAACTTTACAACAAACAAAAATATATTACACAAGTTCAATTAATTCATCTGTATGTTATTTAGAGTTCATAACCCACTAATTACAAGATTTATTAATATTTTGTATTGAGTTTGTACTTGTGTAACTAGATTGAGCCTAGACTTATGCAAATCGAGTGGACCTGATTGGACATGAGCTTTATTAAACGGTTAGGCTTAAGTTTGAGTAAATTAAAAATGCCAATTAAATCAAGTGAGCCTATTTAATAGGGGTGGGCACAAATCCCGCCAGTCCCGGTCCCGTCCCGGGCCCATCCCGATCTCGTCCCAATCCCGGCGGGATTTCATTCAAAAATATAAATCTCGTCCCGAACCCGTCCCGTCAAAAACTATCCGGGACGGGATATGGGTCTTAACTTCTCCATCCCGCTAGGCCCGTCCCGTCCCATATATAATAAAGTTTTTAATTTAAAATTATAAATATAAGTAGAATCACTAAGCATTAGCGAAATAATTATATAATTATTACATATTTACGTTCTTATATTTTAAAAAATAAACCATGTCGGTCAAACCATTAAAATTGACAAATGTACCGACTTCATTCAGATGTTTTATTATATATATTTGGAAACTTTAGTTTAACTCTAATATGTTATCGTGAATATTTGAAAACTTTAATGCTTTTGCGTTTTCAGTACGATATATACGAATATTTTGTGGATAAAACATTAATTTTAAAAACATTTAATAAACTAATGTATGAATGGGATTGGGCCCGTCCCGTCCCGTCCCATTTAAAATAGCCAGGACGGGATTTAAATGACCTCAATCCCATCCCATCCCGTCTCATGCCCACCCCAACTATTAAACGTTAACTATATTAGACAAATTATACCTGCCTAACCAACTCACCTCCATCTATCATAATAAAAACAAAAGTTAACACATAAAACACAATTTTTTATAATCTACTCGAACTCTTACCTATAATACTAGGGTATGATTTTAGAACATCGATTTTGATTAATTATAATATTATATAACTTAGAAACAACTTTTTCTAGAAAGAGTTGGTTGTTTATATTAGAGCTCTCAAATCCAAGCAAGCTTGCAGCTCAACGTGATTTCGTGTAAACTCGTGACCTGAAAACCTGTCTCCTAGTTTAGTCAAAGATTTCTGTCATTTTTCAACTATAATAACAAATTATTAATAGAAAATGGACCATATTTTCAACTAAATGGTCAAAGATTTCAGTCACTGTCTTATTTAAATGGAACTATTTTATCTTATTCACATCACAAATTATAGAATATGTGTCCTTCGATTCTTTTACTGATCAAACGGAATACTTACGTATAAATGTAACAATATTTTATACAGAGGATAGTGCTGGCTTCTAAACGTACATACAGGTTTCAAAACGTACATCTCAATCATGGGTAACTCTGAACCGATCGTCACTCCGAGTAAATAAGACTAGACCTATATAAAGTAAATAAGGTTGGATATATATAGATGTTAAAGGGGATTGTTAGATGTACGGGCGAAAATCATTATTTGTGGTTAGCTCATCCCATCCAATATCCGTCTCCATACTTAATTGGGGCTTAAATGTTGTACTCATCCCATCCGATATCCGTCCCGTTAGGAAATGTCATCACCGCCTAACCGTTGGCTTTTTTCTTTTTGAAGTTTTGTGGTTAAAATTCCATTAATAGATTCACATTAACTAAATAGGGAAACTTATATGTATATAGTTAACATAGAATTTTTAAAAACAATTAATAAAATACAATAATAAAATTCTTAAAAATATTTTTAAAAACTATAAAATTTTCATTAATTTATTCATTTAATCTACTTAAATGTGATTTTTAAGTAATCCCCAACATATACTGGGCAGGATCGGGGCAGGGACCTCGAAATCCCACTTTATCATCGTCATGTGGATTGATGTTTAGCCCATCTCCATTCTCATACCCATTTATTTTTTCCATCTTGGTTCCCGTAACTGCGATACCAGGGATTTTCCGTCCATTGACACCACTTTACACCGACCCATATGTGTTTCTGATGAGCCTTTTGTTTGACCCGGAAATTTTTTAACATCTGCATTTTGTATATGTCCAAATATTTATAAAATAAAAAATACAAACTTTAATTCCAAAACTTTTTTAAAATAAAGTAAATTATTTATATTCGATCGATCCGTATAATGTATGAGAGTTAAACTAATATACATAAAAGTTGAAAAACTACAAATTCAATGACCCATAAATTACTTTGATTTTGTATTGTATATAAATTATTTTAGTTTTATATATATTTTTTAGCATAAATTATTTCTGTTTAGTATCCTCAAGGTTTCGTCTTTTTTGGTTGGTGAGCACAAAGTTTTAGTTTTTTGTCTTATGTTATGTCCTTAGGGTATTATTTTATTCTTTTTATATATATTTTATTAAATTTGTTAGTTTTCATTAACACTGCATCAATATATACAGAACTAATTTCAAAGCAGATTATCTTAACACAAATGAGGATATCGGATCGTTTTCCACGCTTCTTCAATAATAGAATCTAACCCTTACATCTCTTAAACCCTAAATTCACCTACTTGGAGATGTCTATTTGCAATCAATTCTCTAACTTATGTCTAAGTTAAACCTCTTTCAAATTTTCTCAATTTCTACTCATAGCCGATCTCTTTCATTGATTAGATAATCTATTTTCAATTATGTTCTTAAGCACTAAAAAAAAACCCCTTCAATTTTTGGTAGTTAAAACCCTAATAGAATTTGAGATATGTGCACAACTTTGATTGTCTTACGTGTGCTTTATGTTTTGCCTTGCAGTTTTGGAACTTGTCATAATTTATTTTGGTGCTATCAAGGATTTTAAGATGTTTATCACCGTTTACTTAGAGTTAAAAGAAGAGCTTCAACGATTTATTGATTATGTTCACTAATAACTTTAATTAATTTGGTTTTTGTTTCGCTCCTATTAATTTTGACCCCATTGTTCAGGTATTTTGAAGGGTTTTTTTTTCTTGTTTTTGTTTGTTAAATGTATCGTTACATTAATATCAAAGAACTAACAATTTTGATGAAAATGAGCACAAATCGGAATAAAACAAAACTTTAATAGCACCAAATAAAAACCTGAAACTTTACGATCACCAACCGAAAAAGATGAAATGTTGAGGATAACGAACGAAAACTTTCTTGTTTCAATTTCCAAAATAACAAAATCTTGATAAGCTGCCCCAGCCCCAATCCAGCTAATTGCTTGGTAAATGCTAGTTTGAAAATGTATGGATCCATACGGTTAGTTCAAGTTAAAGATTAAATTCACATTCTTTTGGGTAATTTTCATAATCTAACACACAAAGTTTTGAAAATTTTTAATTAGTCCCATTTCGTAACCGAATGAAGCCCGTAACTCTACTTCCATCCATAATTTTGTTGCTTTAAAGAAAGAAAGAATTTAATTCCCGATGTATATAAAGTGACGATGCATGCATCGATGGCAGGACAATCGTTAATCGCTTTTAGGAAAGGAGAAAGTAAAAGGCCCAAAGCTTATACGTTACTTTTTACTTTTTTAGCGGTAATTGCACATTTTCACCCCACTTTTCTGGATTTACCTTTATCTTCCTTTTCTTCTAAATATATATTACTGTGCGTGCAACTCATTCTCTCGTCGCTTTTTTTTTTAATCATCCTTTTTATTATTACTGTCCGCTTTGTAATAAAGTAATTAGTGTATTATCCGTGTCTTGCACGAGATTTTAATAAAAATATTATTTGTTATTATATATTTTAAGAGATTATATATAAACTATTTTTTTATCATTAGATAGAGTAGATAATAAGCAATAAATATTTGTACACTTTTCCTATAATATTATATAATACATTAATAAAATATCTAACCGTATAATAATTCATATTTTGATTTTTCTCCACCTTATTATACTGATTTATATATTAATAGAAATAGTACATTGGTAGCATATGGTGTTAAATTAATTATTATATATAAATTAATTTAAAAAATAACACAATCTCATATAACAAAAAAGTGATTGGAAGGGATTGAACATTCAATTGTTAAAAGTGGATTTAATTAATTCTTTTCTTTTCTTTTGTACTGCTAAAATTTGTTATGAATGTGATTCTAATCTGTAATACATATCTCAGGTAACAAAAAGGCGATTGGAAGGGATGGATTTAATTAAGGTTTGATTTTAATATTTCGTTAAATAATTTTGTAATGAATAAACTTAATTAATATTTTGATGGGTTGTGGTTAAATGCTAAAATGACACGTGGCAGTGAGTATTTTTCTGCGTGACACGTGGCAAGGAGTGCTACTCCTATAATATATACTGTATTATCCGCACCTTGTGCGGGAATGTGTTTTAATAATTGTTAACATAAATAAGTTTATATATATAAATTTATGTATATAAATATAAATAGGTTGGTATTACATCTATAATACGATTTTCAATTAGATTTTAACTATTTTTTTTTCTTAAAATAGATTTCTGGTATAAAGATATCATGATGTTGTGCTATAATTCATTGCAACAACACCTTAAGTCAATAATTACAAAATGATTAATAAAAACTAATTATTAAATAGTTATAGACTGTCTATGGAAAATAAAAAATATCTAATGAGATTATAATAATTTTTAGTGAGAAATTAAATCTTAAAATTAAATTTTATCAACTAATTTGGATTTGAATTTACCGATATTTGTTTAAAAGTGATGTTAAATGTAGTTTTAGATTTTAAAATAATGAATTAAGGTGTTTAAGCAAGATTTGATTATAATTTAGTTCACATGGCATTTTTTGAATGGGTTCACATGAGAAATTAAATCTTAAAATTAAACAAACATGTAGTATTCTACCACTTCTACTTCATCGCATCATACCACCATAACATTTTATTTGCCAGTTAACCAAACTACTCGCCACTATAAATTATAAATATTATTACCAAAATAAAAACTATAAATTATAAATATATACACCGGAACGACGTCATTCGACATTCAATCTTTGCATTGGTGCACACATCGCATATCTATGTTTGGACTCTCGATCAGCGAACTACACATGAATTTGATAATCAGTATGATATATCTAAAAACACTATGGATAATTTGTAGTTGAGTAATCAACATATATTTTGATGTGTTATAATATTGGAAACGACGCAGAAACAATTACAAACATTCAAGCCCTACAAAGTGAGTAAAATACATTTGTTGCATACCCAAAAACAAACATTCACTTAAAAGTAGTCTCAAAAAGAAGGGCAATAAACTGAAACAGGAGAAGATCATAAAAATATTATGTACACGTTAAATTGAAAGATGGAGAACATAGCCATAATTAAAATGAAAATTGTTAATTATCTTTTAATCTATCATTACTTTTTGATCCGGTCATTTTTACTTCCTCTTCAAGCACTAAGGAACATACTCCATACTAACAACCTTGTGGCAGAACAATTTAGGCGTGAAGACCAGTGATACGGTGACGTGAATATGTTATATAGTACTAAAGAAATATTCAGAGTTATCCGATTCAATTTTTGCATAGAAGAAAACTTTAAATTAAAAAATCCGATTACAATTTTAAATTCGTTGAGATCTTATAAGTTGACAGATATTTTGAGGGGGAAAAACTTTAAATTGAAATTCCGTTACAAATTTTAAATGTAGTTACATAATTGAATTTATTTTTTTTAAAAATCTAATTGCAAATTTGTGAAGTACCATTATTCCTTTGGTTGTTGTGTAACCTTATCAAAATGATTTGGAATTAAATCTTACGAAAAATATTTTGAAAAAATCTGATTACAAATTATAGAGGTAAATTACGGAATTAAACTTTTTTTTGGCGGACGGAGAATCCTGACGATGACACGTGGCAATAAGTGCGTTCGCTTTAATATATACTAATGTATTACCCGCACCTTGTGCGGGTTTTTTTTAAATAATATTGAGGTAGATATGTCACAATGTTATTGTATATTGTTATTGTTTTGTTTAAATTACATATAAATGTATTGATAAGAAAATGTTTATTGATCATGATGATAAATGGAAACAACATTAGATGATATTTAAAAATTTAATAATAAAATAAATAACTAATAATTATAATTTTGTTAAGTAATCAAGTAAAATCAATAATATACTAAATGACTTGTTTAAGATGAAAAGCAATAGATTAGTTTTTTTTTTCAAACAAAAAAAATAGCATTAAAAAAATTAAATTAACTTTTAAAATAAATAAATTAAAAGATATTAATTACCAAAGTTAACATAAATTAATTATGTTTTACTATAAAAAAAAATGTTTGTAACATGACTTTATAATGTCATTTTTCACGTCCATCTTTATTATACCTCTAAAATGTCATTATAATGATATTGCAAACAATCAATAAAATTTAATTAATTTTCTTAATATTCGGTGAAACATAATCCTGGAAACTAAGTTGTTCACGTAACATTTTATTTCTTATAAAAATATGCTTGAAAACCAAGAGTTCAAATTTGACAATTGAACATCAGCGGTGTCATAATTTAAATTTGTACTAATTGTATAAACAAAATTAAAAAAATATTATAAACAAAAACAATTTGATAATTCATTATAAATTATTGAAAATAAATAGTATAACCACGTCAAATATTTTGTTCTCTAGTAGTTTAGATTTGTAAGGAAATTTTAGTTTAGATTTTAAATCTAACATGAGATTTAAGTAAGTTGTTTCTAATTTATAGGTAATTAAAAAATTATTATCAAACAAAGAATAATGCGGTTCTACTGGTACGAAATGAATAAACAAAATACACTTTCAAGCCCTAAGAATGATATGGTTTGATTGCTTCTATTAATACGGTTCTACTGGTATGAAATGAATAAACATATAAATCACATTTTTTTCCAATTTTAATAATCAAATATCAATATGGATTTTTATCAATAAGTCATAAAAAAATAGGTAAATAAAAAAATTGTCATTACATTAGATATTTTATAAATTGATTCCTTTTGTTGTTTTTTTAAAAAAAGTTGATAAGGAGATAAATTTATTTAACTTGATAGATATACTCACAAAAGTTAAATTTATTTAAATACATTGATTTCGTTTAAAAAATATTTGTTTGGTTTTTTAATTTTTCTTAAGTAATTGTTGTTGTTTAGTTTAAGATGAATTAGTTGTGCAAGAATGTAGCACGTAATGATTGTTTAAGAATGGTTGACAAATTTGGTATGTCCTTCTAGTACTATTTACACTATAATGATGGGAAATTATTCATAAGATATAATTTTCTAAGTTCATATGTGATTTTACAAACCTCTTTTATTATAGTTTGTATAAGTTAACTCAAGTAGTTATATTCTGTTCTATATCTGCAGCTCTTAGGCTAGCACTCGTATCTTCTAACATATGTCATTAGTCTTAGCTTCTTAAGATGGAGTTATTAATGAGAAGATCAAGAAAAGCAATAAATTATTTTATTACTTTTACTCACAACCAAAAATTGGATTTTTTTTCGTTACAAATGAAAAGTAATCTGAAGAGTTTGTTTGAATATGGACGTCTTTGCGGATGGTTTTCTATCATTAATTTCAATGTGCTAACTTCTTGTCTTAGGAGAGAGAAAGACAAATTGAAATTAGAAGATCAAAGGGCTTAGAGGTGAGGAGGATGGTACCGGATGAACACTATTTATGGCGTGATGCTGCTGATTCAAGTATATAGGGAGTTGGTGCCGATTCAAGTATATAGGAATCCTCACTATACAATTTGACCGGACAAATGTGCATAAATTACATGAGATTTGTCATGACTTATAGGCCTATAAACATTTTGACTTTTGGTTGTTGCAAGGGCGTCGAAGGATCATTATTTGTTGTCAACCGAAGTCTCGCTAGAGTTGCCGCTTCAGGAAGAGAAGTCACTTGAAGACGCTGATGACGAAGAACCGAAATCTACGGAACCGGAGGATTGAAAGTATAAGGAAGTCATCCATGAAGATAAGTACTTGTTTCAAGAGAACGCAATAGAAGTCGATCAAGTATGAATTTGATTGTCGTTTAACCTGCAATTCAACAATACAATTTGTTAGTTTTCAATACGAAAAGATTACTATGAGAATCGAATAAAAAAAATGAAAGGATATCCTATTCACTTTAATTTATTTCAACATGAATAAGCTAAGTGATTAAAACAATGGAAAAGTTGTGAGTTGAGATCCAAAAGTCGTTCTTGGATGAATATATATATAGTGGAAACATAATTAGGGTTAACAAAACTTGTAGCTAAAGTTTAAATTCTAATTTTAATTCTAATTCATAAAAAGAGATAAAAGATTTTAATGAGATACGTGTAACAATCTCTTTTAAACAAAAAAATACCGAAAATGTTAATTTTAAGAAGATTCGTTGAGATAAGAATGAAATTATCGAATTTAAAAAAAAAAAGAACTTAAATATCAGGATTATATTCAGTTGTAAACTATTTTTTTTTAAAAATTCGATTGAATTTCTTTTATTTAAATTACGTGAGTAAAATTTTTGGTGGCTGATAGTGACTTCTCAAAATCAATTAAGATTGATATTATAAATCAGGGTTTATTTTAAATGTTTTTTTTATTTAAATCTAAACACGTAACAAATAAGATTTTCGTTTTTTTGTATATACGTGATCTAGTGGTTTGATATTATCTGAGATTTCCCAATTTATCAAGATTTTATTGTTAGCATTACCTTCATATTTACGTTGATAAATAATTTATACTCCTATTATGAATCTCTATCACTTACGTGTGTTTGACTAACATTTTTTTTTTGTCTTAATAACTTTTTAAATTTTTTTTGGACTATAATTATTTATTGTAATTATAAATAGTTAGAACTAATTTTAAAATTTGTGGACTATAAAATCTATTATTAGTTTACGTGTGTTTGACTTTAACTTTTTTTGTTTTTAACAATTTTTTTTAATGATTATAATATTTATTATTATTATAAATAGTTATTATTTTTATTTTTATTTTTTTCACTATAAAATTCATTAGTTTGTTAAGCAGGCAACAAAGCTTTTTTTAATCCGATTTTAGAAAATAATGGTTTGAATTACGTAATTATAATTATTTTTAGACATACGTTAAATCTGGGAGCGACACGTGACAGCAGAGACCTGTAAAATTTCCGTTGGACTGAGAAAAATTCTGGAGGCGACACATGACAATAGAGACATCTGCTTTAATATATATAAGATATAAGATAAAATAAGATAGATTTCTCTTATATTTCTTTTTGAGAATAATATGCTGAATATGTATTATATTTTAAAAAGCAAGAACTACGCAAAAAGATTGTGGAGAATGATTATAGTAATGCAAGGTTTAATATATTACTTTGTTCATCCTATTTTTAGCATAGTTGTTTTTATCATGGCTTAATATATTAGCGGCCAACTCATTTCGGATAAGGCGAAGACTAACCAAGTATACGGCCACACATTGGCCACCATGCATGGCGCAACGCGCAAGAGCTCTTTTTGTAGTTGTTGAGTGTGAGGTCTATTATCGACAAAATAACTAGTTTTAACGTCGCGAGAAATATGTCATTGTCGTGTGAAGGCGTTGTTTCATGCATTAAGACATCCGATCAACGAGCAAGGTGAGCTGCTAACCAGTATGTTCTCTTTGAGGCTTCGATTGACTTTTTAGTAGTACCGTCAAAAAATCAAAATTTTCATGTGACCGAAAGAGTATTAAGTAGGCATGCATTCCGGCCGGTCTTGAATTAACATCTTCGCTTCTAAAGTGATAGATTCAATTAAAGACTAAAAGTTCATCCATATGTTATCGATCAAAAGGATCAAAGATAAAACATAGAAAGAGAACATCGACTATAGCAATAGATATCATTCAACTCGACAATAGTAAGAAAAGATAATTAGTTCGAACGAGAGGGATAACATATAGCAATAGATATTATTCAACTCGACAATAGTAAGAAAAGATAATTAGTTCGAACGAGAGGGATAACAAACGATAAAATATCGGTTGAAATTTTATCTTCGCCTTTTACAAAAGAAGTTCATATACTATGTAAAATTACGTGAATAACATAAACGTGTATATTCAAATGGACGAATAAAAAAAGATTATATATATAGCAATAATTCGTAGAAATTTTGATATCATTAGTTTCATATCTTCCCTCTACCACTTGCTTCAATACCACCGTTGCGAGGACCACTCTCCAGTCAAACAATTAGCCGTTGCACACGACACCAACTTATAGCCAAATTCAGGTCGGTCCAATGTACACCACTCTAACTTATAGCCAAAATCTAGCCAAAATCTATATAACATATCATCTTTCTTACAATAAACTTGTACATATTTACACAAATATTTGGTAGGTCATGCATGTATAGGAGTGGTTTATGTTGGTACAAATGTACGGATTATAAATATAACGGCTGTAAAATATGAGTGTGTTGCATTAAAAATGTGAATTATTAGTTTAAAATTTCGATACTGCATATTATAATAAATAAAAAATTCCAAATTGATACATATAGGTTATAATAAATAAACTAACCACTTATATAATATAAAATTTATTCTTTAATCTACTATACACTATTCAATCTCTTCTAAGCTTCAAACCATAAAAATCACCGCAAACTTCAGTAACAAGGTTGCTGCTACCCCTAACAGGACCGCCCACAAGGTCAAGTCCATCAGGAAGAGGGTTGTTGAGACGGAGGAGGAAATCATGGAGTGTGATACAATCAACTCTGATGAGGACCCCGATGATTCCAACAATAATGACACCTATATTGATGTAAGTGGAATTGAGGGAGAAAGCTCAGTTGAGGAGTCCGAAGAGGTGTCGGGAAGGAGTTTGAGGAGGTAAGCGAGGGTTCAAAGAGTACCAATAGCACGGGGAAGTCCGTATCTACTCCTAACATTAAAGTCTCTAACGTGTACACTGCTTTAGAGATTGAGATAGAAATTGAGAAGGTCGCAATCAAAACCGGCAATGACCACCATATCATACACCAACTTGTTTCGAGGAAGCCAAATTTTATGCTCTTTATCATGTGAATTTCCGATGATTAGTTCCAAGAGATTGTAAAGGGGAACTAGAGCTATAAACTCCAGGGAACCTATCAGTTATGCATCCGTTCTCTCCTTTGTGGCATGGAAGGCTCTTTTCCAAGGTTTGAACAAGCAGGAATTTGCACACATCTCTGAGAAGGCCCTCTTTGACATAGGGAGTAGTTTATCGTGGCCTGATATCATGTTTTTATGCTAGCTTTTGTAGAGTTGTTTTCATGTGTTTTTAGTAGATTTGCATGAGTTTAGGCATTTACTTCTTTTCTAGAGTTTATTTAAATCAAAGAATGTCTACTCCCGTTTGTCTCTTGTGCTTATGTGATTATAAGTCAAAAGGCGCATAAATGGATAAGAAAATACTCAAGAAAACAACCCTCTCCCTCCTCATCATCATTGGAAGCAAAGAAAAGCTCCGGCGCATTAAAGAAGAAGAAGGAATGGCTAAAGATCATCTAGAGATGCAAGTCCTAGAGGCCGAGTCGCCTGTGCAACCCTACTAAAGGCTCCCCTTCACTCGCACAAAGAAAGAAGAATCGACTCGGGCTCAAAGACTTAGGCTCTCCCAGGAATAAGACATCGATATAAGGTGGAAGACATGTCAAGCGTCACTCAAGTGGCGGATGAGTCAGGTGACCTACTCGACTCAAGAAGACAATAGCATCACCAACTTACTTTTCAACGTGAGTCGAGTCACATTATGATCGACTCGATGCGTGTGTTGTGCGGTTGTAACCAATTTGCCACGTGACGACGGTTACAAGAGAATCTTAGTGCTGATGTTGGCAATCCTTGCCAAGCTAGGGGGCGATCCGTGCCATTTTCCTCACCTTCTCAACCTATTTTAACGGGCATAACTGCATTGAAGAAGATACCAATTCACCACTCCACAAATCTCGGAGTTTCTCTCATTTTCGGAGCCGAGTCTCCTTTGTTTAGGGCCGAGTTGACCGGGTTGAGTCAGAGTCCGTATGAGTTGTAAGGAGTTTGTGCCGATTCGTAGCTGAGTTGTGTCAAACCAAGCTGGATACATTGCTACTTACCTTTGTTATTTGGTAATCCAATTCTCTTTTAGTTGTTTTAATCATCTCTCTCTCTCTCTTGAGTCCATGAATTGCGCGAGTTCTTGTGTGATTGTTGTGTTTTCTTCACTCAACATGAGTGACTAGTTTCATACTAGGGATTGAGGTGAAAATCTCAATCCGAAGCTATGTAGTATTGTATCATTATAATGCCTAAAGTTTATGTGAGTATCAAAACATGATAGTAAGGATATAGAATGTTAAAACCGATTAGAATACTAGGATTCATGCTTAGACTAATATGAAAGTCGGATGCTAAGCTTGGTTAGATTGTTCTTTTATGCACTTTGTTTAGCTTTAATCATTATCCTACATGTTGTTTATTGGCCGGCTAGTATGACTGAGACTCATAAGTAATTTCATAATCTAGTGATGCTTTTTTTTTTATAGACGCCTATATTAAAAGGATGTGTACTTTAATTATTTCGATAGCAAACACCATGTGAGGAATAATGAATTGCTAATTTATGAAGTGCAAGTATACTCTATATCCATATGATTTAATCAAGCCAATAACAAACACCATATGAGGTTTGGTTACTTTGTATTGATCACTAGTTTGAGACCGTAGTTGACTAGCATTTTATCAATAGAAAACACCATGTGAGGTACTATGGTGGATTGACTAGCATGCTTTGACTTGCATTCATCTATTACATGCATACAACCGTTTAGTCATCATTTATATGAGCACTCGAGCAAACAGTTCTAACTCTATGACATTATAATGTGTATAAATACTACATTAGCAAGAATTGGGAGAATTAATTCCAACCCCTAGTTGTTTTCTTATTTGATTTCACCCTTTACCATTACTTCGTTTTTGACTCGACTGGAGTTCAAAAGCTAGAGGAAATTCACTCGATCTACGATGTCAGGGTAACTCGATTGTAGTTGCCCATGTAACTCGACTGAGGGTACTTAACCCAAACCACTCTTGAAGTGTTCTAAGTCGATCACTTGGTTGCACCTTTTTTATTTTTTTTACAACACTTGCATTTTCTTATAAGTCTTCTTAAAGTAAGGGGAGGATAACATAGTCCTCAGGAAGACGACTTGACATCGCCAAGGCGTATGATACGATCTTTCGGAAGTTCCTATGATTTGTCATGTTGGAGTTAAAGTTCCCGACTAAGCTCATTGACTAGGTGATGGAGTGCGTCACTATGTCATCATACTTGATCCGGGTTAGCAAGACTTCACATGGATTATTCCAAGGTCATCTTGGGCTTAGGTAGGGATGTTCGATGTCACCGCTCCTGTTTGTTTTCTACATGAGATTCCTCTCGAGGATAATCCGAGCAAAGATCACTATATCGGAGTTCAGATTTCACTAGTATTGTGAGGAGCTTTGGATTTCACAAATGATGTTTGTTGATGATATGGTCTTCTTCTTCAGAGGTGATAGAGCGTTAATTAATATACCGTTGGAGTGCCTCCGTCAGTTTGAGAGGATCTCGAGACTAGTTGTGAGTCTCCCCAATTCCTCTATATTCTTTATGGTTGTGTTAGAGGGTGATACGTCTAACTTGGTTCAACTTTCCAAGTTTGTTATCATTGATTTTCCGTTCAAGTACCTAGGGATTCCAACTACGCCTCATATGTGACCTGTTGTAGATTACTCCCCCTCATCGATAGGATTTGAAGACATAAACATATCTGCTCATGAAACAAGATGCACCTCTCGTTCGCCGGATGTTTGGAGTTAATCAGGGCGGTATTGTAGGGTATTGGGATCTCTTTGTTGTCACTTCTACCAGTTCCCACGTTCATGCTGGACAAATTGATCGACTTATATATGTAGTCTATGCGGAGTTGGACCGAATTGCTTGATCTAGAGTGTGCATGACCAAGATAAATGGTGGTTTGAGGCTCCTCGACCTTAGGTCGTGAAACTCGACATTTTTGTGCAAGTACTACTGACCCATTCTTGCTAAGAGCTAAACTTTGAGTGAGTGGAATACATCACAAGTACGTACAGGTGGTGGAGCCTAAGGATTGAGTGGTTCATCATTCACCTTTAGTAATGATAATTCTGGGTGCTAGGGATAAATAACTACTTTTGTGGATCAATTAACGTCGTTGGAGGAGGTGTTGGAGTCTTGTTGCCATGGGGAGAGATTTTAGGTGGCTAAGGCTTATGAGATTTTCAAGGAGCTTGAGGAGGAGGTGCAGTGGTACAAAGTGGCATAGAACTCGGGCAACACACTTAAAAACTACTTTTTTTGTGGATGGCGATCATTGGTAATTGTCCACCAAGGACATACTCTAGTTACTCTACTTCCTTGACATTGGCTCGACGTGCCACTGGCGTGGGTGAGAAAGTGAGTCTAGTGACCACTTGCCTTCGGTTGTACGTATGTACGGGAGGTTTGTACGTAAGTATGAGAGGGTTTTGGGATGCTTGGCGAAATTACCACCAGATTTGAAGTTTTGGATTGGCTGATTCATACTGTGTCTAGCAGGCTTTGCCCAAGTAGGCTGCAAATCTATGTTTTTTCTAGCTACGGTTTACTCCCTTTGGCATGCTTGATATGCCTTGGTTTTTGACCGAAACGAGATTATGATTGATGTACCGCATGTTTACAATTTGTTGCATGAAAGCTTCCTTTCCAGAGTTGACGGGAGGATTACTTCTTAGTGTATGCACTTTATTTCCGGGTTGTATTATGCTTTGTGCTTTGATGTATATATGTACTAAGCTTGGTCCTCGTCTACTTACGGCTTTGCTAAAGGTGGACCGCATGTTTACAATTTGTTGCATGAAAGCTTCCCTTCCAGAGTTGACGGGAGGATTACTTCTCAGTGTATGCACTTTATTACCGGGTTGTATTATGCTTTTTTTTTTTATGTATATATGTACTGAGCTTGGTCCTCGTCTATTGATGGCTTTGCTGAAGGTGGACCGACCCTTGTCTTGATGTTTTGGTACTTGTATGGCTTGTGAGTGTTTTAATGTGTCGATGACTTTGCCGAAGGTGGGCATATCTTATGAGTGGTGCCCAATCCGATGTATGTATTTGTTTATTTTTGGGATAGTTGGTGCGTTCTGTAGTATTGCATGCCTCTTTGGAGTACACGGTTTGATCTTTTGGGCTATTGACCGCATGTTATGGTCATGTACATATACATTGTTATGTTAGTGTAATTGAGCTTCCAACGAAGCCAATAATGCTCATTATTTTATATGAATTTGCCCTTATCCGTTAAAACCACCGTCAAACTGTTTTTACCGGCCCAACATATCTGTGGAAGTCAAATGATAACCATGAGTTGGTAGTTTTAAACAATCAAGTAGAAAATACCAATTAATTTTTTTATGAGACAATTGATGTGCCAAAAAACTAAAATATAATGTAGTAAGATTATTTGATTTATAAAAGATGAAAAATAATTTATTAACTAGTTGTTTATATTATTATAAATCTTTATTTTATTTTTCGCATAATTTCCAAACTGAAAGAGCCCTTTTTACTTGAACAGTTTCCGTGAGTAATGTATAAGTTTTTTTTTAAAAAAAATATTATCTTCGATTCCAACTAAAACGGGTTGTTTAACGATAGAAATTTGTACAATTATGTGTTATTTCAAACTTTCTATACCATCAATTACGAGAGATTTTCTATAATTTATAGTAAAAATTTACTCTTATTTTTTCAAAAATTTAGTGAACATTTAATAATCAGTAAAACTTATAATTAAAAATTTTTAAAAAATACTTTTGAAAAGCTTTATTAACGTGTAAAATAACTTGTAATTGTGATAAGGTAAGAGCATGTATTATTTATAGGAAAAATAATCCAAAATAATGTAAAAAAATACAACAAATTCAAATCTTGTAGATATGAGTCAACAAGAAATTTATCCAAACAATGCAACAAATTTATCGAAACAATGCAACAAATTCAAATCTTCTAGATATGAGTCAACAAGAAATTATACTAATTGTGATAAGGTAAGAGCAGGTATTATTTATATGATTGCTTATTTAGTTCACTGTAAATTTATCCAAACAATGCAACAAATTTAAATCTTATAGGAATGAGTCAACAAGAAATTATAGTTATTCAAGATTTAAAAGATAACAAGTTTTGGTAAGTGACTAGGATTATAATTAATTCTTACAAGCAATTAACTCACTTTTCATATATGAACAAACACATCATAATCAAAGGTTGAAATCAAGAAACAAAACCAGCTCATACACACACAACAACACAACACCTGCTTAATCACTTGCTTCATATCTCATAATTATGATTTCGTCCCTTTGTACGGAAATCTTGTTTAAACTATTACACCTGGACACTAATCAATATTATTTAATTATTAACCACTCTTTAATAAAGCCATTAGACAGATAGGTTTGGTTAGATAAACTTAACAGTACAAAATTCTCAGGGTTAGGTGAATTACACTGCACCTTTACCCCAGAAGAAAGATATTAAACAGCTTTTTTGGACACATTTAATATTATTTATGAACATTATATTGAATATATTAGTAGAATAATATTGTTTTTTTTTTGTGAGATAACAAATAATGAATCAAGTTGGACCATTTATTGAAATGTGGGATAGAGCACAATATCACATGGACGCTCATAGCCGATGACTCCCCTTTCCAAAACAATATTTATATATTGATTTTATTAAGTTTTAAAAATAATAATAAATAATGTACCATAATTCCAATAAATGCCGAAAACAGAAGGAAAGAGATTAATAAAAAAGTTAGGGGGAATTGAAGAGAAGACAGAGGGTCTCTCTAACTGCTACTGTTCTTCTCACACTCGGCGGTTCCATTCCTTGAATTGGATGTGTGGTGTGGTGTTTCTTTGCTTTGGTAATCCCTTCTCTCCAAACCCTACCTGATTTTTTCACAAGAAACTGCTTTTTCTTGCTTCACCACATTATTCAATTCCTTGCTTTAAATCTTTATAAAGGTTGTTAATTGCTCATGTTCTTTCTGTTTCACAGCTTGTTTTTCATGAGTTTTGCTTCTATTGTTTTTGGCTCTGCAAACGTGAAGAACTGAACAGAAAGAAAGGAGTTTCAGATGGCAGATAAGTCTGAGGTGCTGGAGGCTGTGTTGAAAGAGGCTGTTGATTTGGTAACAGATCTGTGTAAATTTCGGCTTTTGATTTTCATTCTAGGATATTTTTTTTGGGTTTGTGTTGATGAATTTTTTTATTTTTATTTTTTGCAGGAGAATATACCGATTGAAGAAGTTTTTGAAAATCTGAGATGTAGCAAAGAAGGTCTCACTTCTGATGGTGCTCAAGAGAGGTTGGCCATATTTGGACCTAACAAGCTTGAGGAGAAGAAGGTAACTCCATATTTTTTTACTGTTTACATTTCTGTTCAAGTTTTGAGCAACTTTCTTCTTTCTTCTGTGTCTCTGTTCACTTGTTGAGCGATGGGTGGATGGAATTTAATGCTTTTTGAAATTCCTTTTCCTGATGTGGAAATTTGGGTTTGTTTCAGGAAAGCAAATTCTTAAAGTTCCTGGGATTTATGTGGAATCCTCTCTCATGGGTCATGGAAGCAGCTGCTATCATGGCAATTGCGCTTGCCAATGGAGGGGTGAGCTTTTTTGCTTCAACTTTTCAGTTTGATTTTGCTATTCATTTCTATATTTCGTTATGATTATCAAATAATGCAATTTTCTATCCCAATTCCACAGGGCAAGCCACCAGATTGGCAAGATTTCGTTGGTATTATCACTTTGCTTGTGATCAACTCTACCATCAGTTTCATAGAAGAAAATAATGCAGGAAATGCTGCCGCCGCTTTAATGGCTCGTCTAGCTCCAAAAGCCAAGGTATATAATTTGAATCCAAGCTAATAGTTTACTTTCACATCTGTAGTTTATTCTTATGTTCAATCCGTGGTACGATATTATTCCCTTGACCTTTATTTGGATAAGAAACGCCGTGATCTATGTCATGGTCATGGATTAAAAATTTGTAGTCATTGTTTTTTTATTTTTTTATTTTTTTTTCACGTGTTTAAAGGTGCTTAGAGATGGAAGGTGGGCTGAAGAAGATGCTGCAGTTTTGGTCCCCGGAGATGTTATCAGTGTTAAACTTGGTGATATTATTCCAGCTGATGCTCGTCTACTTGACGGCGATCCCCTTAAAATTGATCAGGTCTATTATATTACTTTGTTTTTTGATTTGAATGGATATTGTATAATAATTGTGTTCTGAAACTGTGTTGCTTTCTGGGTTTTTACAGTCAGCATTGACAGGAGAGTCTCTTCCTGTTACGAAAGGACCGGGTGATGGTGTCTATTCGGGATCTACTTGCAAACAAGGAGAGATTGAAGCAGTTGTTATTGCAACTGGTGTTCATACCTTCTTTGGGAAGGCTGCTCATCTTGTGGATAGCACCAACCAAGTGGGGCACTTTCAGAAGGTACTGTAAAAAAGAAAGATGATTTTTAATGGTATCTTAGTACAACAACCTGATATGATTACACCCTTTCATTTTCAGGTGTTGACCGCAATTGGAAATTTCTGTATATGCTCAATTGCTGTTGGGATGCTAGTGGAAATCATTGTTATGTATCCAATTCAGCACCGTGCTTACCGCCCTGGAATTGACAATTTGCTTGTTCTTTTGATTGGAGGGATCCCAATTGCCATGCCTACTGTCCTCTCTGTGACAATGGCCATTGGTTCACATAGGCTTGCCCAACAGGTTTTTTTTTTATCCCTTGGATTGTGAAATTTTGTACTTCATCCATAATTTCCGTAAGGTGCTTCATCGAGCATTTGAACTGAATGCAGGGAGCTATAACCAAGAGAATGACCGCTATTGAGGAGATGGCGGGAATGGATGTCCTCTGTAGTGATAAGACTGGAACTTTGACATTGAACAAACTTACTGTTGACAAGAATCTGATTGAGGTAAGATTAGCCAGAATCTGCCACCCACTTGAATTCACATGTATGCTACTTGAACTAAAAAAGCACAAAAATTTCCCAGGTTTTTGCTAAAGGGATAGATGCAGATACTGTTGTTCTGATGGCAGCTCGAGCTTCTAGAACAGAAAACCAGGATGCCATTGATGCGGCCATTGTTGGCATGCTTGCAGACCCTAAAGAGGTATAGAGTTATATCCATTATCATATTATCTATCTATGTTATCTATCCATTGACACTATGCTTTGGTTAATGTCTTTTTTCAGGCACGAGCTGGCGTTCAAGAGTTGCATTTTCTACCTTTCAATCCAACTGACAAGAGAACAGCATTAACTTACCTTGATCATCAGGGAAAAATGCATCGGGTCAGCAAAGGTGCACCGGAGCAGGTATATATCTTTAGACCCTGGTGTTCTTGCATGTTGCTTAAGAATTTCGGTTTCTAAGCTGATTTTTTTGTTTCAGATTCTTCATCTTGCACACAATAAGTCTGACATAGAACGAAGAGTTCATGCTGTAATTGACAAGTTTGCAGAGCGAGGGTTGCGTTCCCTGGCTGTTGCATACCAGGTATATCCCTTGTTAGCATCCCCTGGAAAAGGTAAGACAACTTATGTTGATAATTTTGTATGTCTCTGAAAATTTTCAGGAAGTGCCAGAAGGGTCTAAGGATAGCCCTGGTGGACCATGGCAATTCATTGCTCTCTTGCCTCTTTTTGACCCACCCCGACACGACAGTGCTGAAACTATAAGAAGGGCTTTGAACTTGGGAGTGAATGTGAAAATGATCACAGGTTTGAGTTTGATTTGGAAAAATTTTGTTCGTACAATTCTAGTAAACTAGTACTTTCTACAATCAAATTTTTAAAGAGACTACTGTATTCTACATCAGGTGATCAACTGGCTATTGGAAAGGAGACAGGTCGTCGTTTGGGCATGGGTACCAACATGTATCCATCCTCTTCTTTGCTCGGGCAGAGTAAGGATGAGTCGATTGCTGCTTTGCCAATTGATGACCTTATTGAAAAAGCTGATGGGTTTGCTGGTGTTTTCCCTGGTAATTTTATAACACTTTTCCTACAAAAATGTGTGTTTTGCACCTTTTCCGGCCATAACATATCTGCATTTGCTTCCAGAACATAAGTATGAGATTGTTAAGCGCTTGCAAGCTAGGAAACATATTTGTGGAATGACTGGTGATGGGGTCAATGATGCTCCTGCCCTCAAAAAGGCTGATATTGGTATAGCTGTGGCTGACGCAACGGATGCAGCTAGGAGTGCATCTGACATTGTCCTCACTGAGCCTGGTCTCAGTGTTATCATTAGCGCTGTGTTGACCAGCCGTGCTATTTTCCAGAGAATGAAGAATTACACTGTAAGTTTTAGATAGAAGTGCCTATTCTGTCTGGTCTTGATGACTTATTCTCTAGAACTTTCTCTTGTAGCAGCATTCTGATGTCTTTTATGTTTTTTTTTGTGTTTTAGATTTATGCAGTTTCTATCACCATTCGTATTGTGGTAAGTAAAGTGTTTGCTGTGTATGGGGTTTTGTTTGATGTTACTCTTTTGCTTTGTGCACCACTCATTTGCAACTTGCCGCTTTTTTGCAGCTTGGATTCATGTTGCTAGCACTAATTTGGAAATTTGACTTTCCACCCTTTATGGTGCTTATCATTGCCATCCTTAACGATGGTCTGTCTTTTCTTCTCGAATACACTCCCATTGTTCCTAATAATTCCCTTTTGGTCAAAGTTCTCTGTTTTTAGTTTTGTTAGGCCGTGTTCTTCCATTTTGTTATGACCAACTCTTATACTAGTGTAAACAATTAGAGTAAACTAGGCTGCAAGCAATCTATCCATGATAATTGTTGTAACAAAGAGTGGCAAAACAACAAACAATTCTCAAGATATTAGTGCAAACTTGTTCTTGTTTGACATATGAAATGAAATTACAGGTACAATTATGACAATCTCAAAGGATAGGGTCAAACCATCCCCGACACCCGACAGCTGGAAACTTGCTGAGATTTTCGCAACAGGCGTTGTTCTTGGAACTTACTTAGCCATGATGACAGTCATATTCTTTTGGGCAGCATACAAAACTGATTTCTTCCCTGTAAGAACATCATGCCGTTGCTTCCTATGATTATCTTGCTCGGATTTTCTTGCATGTAGTTTCTTATTCATACCGAAATGTTTTGTTTTGCCAGAGGGTGTTTGGTGTATCAACCCTTGAGAAGACAGCTCATGATGACTACAGAAAGCTTGCTTCCGCTGTTTACCTTCAAGTCAGCATAATAAGTCAGGCTCTCATATTCGTTACTCGTTCTCGTAGCTGGTCATTTGTCGAGCGTCCTGGTCTCCTCCTTGTTGTCGCTTTTCTAATTGCTCAGCTGGTAAGCATCCTTTACAGTTTTATATTCACTGTCTTTGAAACCATCCATTCTTTACAGTTTTATATTCACGTTGCAGATCGCTACTCTAATTGCGGTATACGCTAGCTGGAGTTTTGCTGCAATTGAGGGTATTGGTTGGGGATGGGCTGGTGTAATCTGGCTTTACAACATTGTGACTTACATCCCACTTGATATCATCAAGTTCTTGATTCGCTACACTCTCAGCGGACGAGCCTGGGATCTCGTTATTGAACAAAGGGTATGAATTCTATTCATTAGTGATTCTACATTTCTCATCTTTATGTTTTCATATTTTGCTAATTTATACTTTTTTGTTCCTAGATTGCCTTCACCAAGAAAAAGGACTTCGGTAAGGAAGAGCGCGAGCTTAAATGGGCACATGCACAAAGAACCCTTCACGGGTTACAAGCACCGGACACCAAGATGTTCGGTGAGCGAACATCTGTGAACGAGCTCAATCAAATGGCTGAGGAAGCGAAAAGGAGAGCCGAGATTGCTAGGTATGCTTTGTATCTGATACCAAGATATTTTCGACTATTGAACTCTGTATTCTGAACATTTGATTTGTTTTGAGCTGCAGATTGAGAGAACTGCACACCTTGAAGGGTCATGTGGAGTCAGTTGTGAAACTGAAGGGACTCGACATCGAAACGATCCAGCAAGCATACACAGTTTGAGGCAAAACTGCATAAGTTATATAACTTATATTCTACCTCTTGCAGTAGTGAAACAATGAGATTAAAAGTTTGTTTGATCTGAGTAGTTGCAAAGTTAGGTTTTTTTATTGATGCCAAAATTTATCTTGTGTTACCAAAATGATACAGTCCTATTTGTTACAGTTCCAACTTTGTTCTACCTTGTGAGATAATAATTGTTTACTTTGCCCTCTAAACTCATTTTCTCTTTCGGATCTTCTTGCGTGTGTGTAACATTGACTTTATTGCTCAAAATCATATTTTTTAATAAAAAAAAGTGATTTATTGTAGCTTACATTTTGTCATTCAAACCGTCATTCTACAAAGGAAAAACAAACCCGGTTCAGGGGTTCAAGTTCCTACTTTAAGGGTTGGCCTAGAGATGACAACATGTATGGAAAAATTGAAATCGAGCGTTGGTCTAGAAATTCAAGTTCGAATCCTCGTAACATGTATGGAAAAATTTAAATTGAGAGAATATTTCATAATAGGTAAGGACTATATACCTGGTTTGAACAAGCGGTTTTGGCCAATAGAACCGGACAATAACCATCTTTATAAAAACCATTATCAACAATCAAGATGCTAATCGTCATGCTACAAAGTGTAGCAAATTAAGATCGTCATGCTACAAAGTGTAGCCAAATAAGCGACGGTTCAAGTGATTTGGGTTCCTTTGTACGACCATTCAAATTATAATTGTTTATTTTGTGGTTCCTCTGTAGCACGACGTTTCAAGTGACAATGAGCTTCAACCTAAATGACAATTATGATATGTTGTTCCTTTATTACACGACGGTTGAAATGACAAAATAAACAATTATAATTTGGTGTTCCTTTGTAGCAAGATGGTTCAAATGACACAATGAACAATCCTTTGTAGCAAGACATTTAAAATGTCAAAATGAACCGGTATGATCTGGTGTTCCTTTGTAACAAGACGATTCAAATGACAAAAAACATCGGTCTAAATGACAAATGACAATTGAGGTTCTTGAGATTTGTTGTTCTATGTGGTACAACGGTTAAGACCATTGTTTGTAAACCTTAAGCATGACCGCGAGCTACAGTCTCATCCGAAAAAAGATCACATTATATTTTTGGATATATGATCTTACCTAAAGTCTAAAACATCAAAATAAGTTGATACAATCTTAAAACTCAATTACCCATAAGCTTCTCTAGATCTTGTACAAAGTGATCAATATAACCACTTATGAAGTCATGACTACCCAACACTTTTCTCCACTTTGCATGATTCTCCCATATCAAAGAACCAACCTGACCCTCCCTATCCATGGCTTCCTTCACAGCCTTTGCAATGCTCTCCCTCGAAACCCAGCCGCTATCCTCCTTCTCGACCTCCACCGCCACCTTCATCTCTCCGACCATAATCCTTGTATTAAGTATCTGGTCACCCAGCTTCG
This sequence comes from Fagopyrum tataricum, assembly GCA_002319775.1. Lineage (NCBI taxonomy): Eukaryota > Viridiplantae > Streptophyta > Magnoliopsida > Caryophyllales > Polygonaceae > Fagopyrum > Fagopyrum tataricum. The sequence continues at coordinate 3,470,649 of CM008282.1, forward strand.
GCAACAACACTATTTGAGCATTTCCCATGAGAGACTCCCACATAGACCCAAACCCACAATGGCTCACAAAGCATCCGACCGACAGGTGTTTCAACAAGAGCGGCTGCTGCACCCACTCGCCGTGAACCACACCCTTGTCCTTGATCCGATCCTTAAACCCATCCGGCATTGCCTCCTCTATAGTCGAACATCCGGTTGGAGGCTTCAAAGCTACTAAGAACGGATAACCGGTTAACTCAAACCCTAATAGGATCTCTTGAAATTGTTTTTTCTCAAGGATAAGCTGACTCCCAAACGCGCAGTATACAACTGAACCCGGTTCATGTCTTCCAAGCCAGCTCGCCCATCTCTCATCAAGATCACCCGCCTCCTCGGGTTTTGACTCCGGTAATACGGGTCCGGTGAGTAAAACCGGGGTCTCAAACTGAGTACTTAGATAATTACAGAATTTACCCTCGATCTCCTTACAAGTTCTTAGAGCAATCGCGTCGGGTAACCTCAACGATGCGCTTATACGCTCAAAGAACGTGATCCCACTTCCATACTCCATCGAAATAAACGTCAAGTTACGCGCCTCATGCGTGCGTAACACGACGGTGGAGGAAGGATACCCTTCCGGTGGAGCAGCCAGCTCCTCCACCGTGGGTGGGTCACGACCGCGGCCATAGTATTTTTTCCGGGCGGGAACTACGGTTAGAGCAAACGAAGCAGCGCAAATGACGTTGTAAGAGATTGACTTGATACCGAGCTTGGATGTGATATCGGGTATCCAATGGGCAGTATCGTAAAAGACGAAATCCGGTTTGAGGTTAAGTATGAGATGCTCGACTTGGGGGCGCGTGAGGTCCAATGCGGTGGCGAGGAAGGTGGAGAGATGGATTGGGATGTCGGAGGCCGTCTCGGCGCCGGGAGGAAGGCCGTCGACGGCGGGGATGGAGAGTGGGTGGAAGGTGATGAGTGAAGTGTGGAGATTGAGAGGTTGAAGGAGGTGTTGAGATGCGTTTGGGAGGAGGAAGGAGATTTCGTGGCCTCTTTTGGCGAGTTCGTTGGAGAGGTGGAGGTAAGGTGTCATGTGGCCGACGGCGAACCATGGGAACATCAGAATGTGGAGCTTGCCGGAGGATTTACCGGTCATTTTCTTAGGGTTTTTAGTGGTGGTATAAGAGGGTTTTAATGAATGTATGCTTTTTGATGGAGATTTGTGGTTGAATATATTTTCGAAGGTTTAATTATTTCTAACATAGATTTAGCGGATTTTACGATGGTTTCAAGAAGATTTGTAGGCTTGGGTTGAAGATTTCTATGATATACTATACTGCCTCCTCTATTATTACGTCCAATTTTGTGTTTAAATTATTTCTGTTCTTTCTAAGTTTTGTTTGAAACGTGTTATTTACACGAAGTTTAATTTAATTGTTGGCGATGAAACTCACAATGCGTCAGTGTCCAAATTTTGAGCATTGGCGGGATATACTAACCTGTTAAAAATAATGCCCGTTTAGTTGGAGCGGTGAAATAGAAATATAATGAAATCGGCTTAAGGGGAAGAATAAGAATGAAAATGATTTGATTATTTTTATGTGTAAAAAATACCTCTAAACAAATATAATTTTTAATTAATTTGAAATCATTTTATTATCAAAAATAATTTCTAACTATACCAAACAAATCCTTACAAATAAAATATGATTGGACGTTAACGCTAACAGCCAACACCCAAATTATCTCTTTAAAATATCCTTTCCGGCATTCCATGTATAATTCATGGTTTGGGAACCACTAAAAACATCATAGTTGAAGATCAATTACATAAAAATGAAATCTAACATTTAAATAAGATCTTGTGTAACCATTTTAGTAAATTTCAACCTTTCAATAAAAATAACTTAAATGACATACTTACAAGAAAATGAAATGTAATGGTTATATATACAAAAATTATTATAATCCACATAGAATTTCATTTAATTTAACAAACTACACTAAAATATAAGTTTAATTTATAAATTAATTCTATTATATGAGACGCAAGAATTGTGAACAAGAGAAGTTTTTTTTACTTATACAAGAAAATGTAATATTAGTTTACGCATAGAAGTTAGGAGTGTTAAAATACTTACTCGAAGAAAACTATTTTCAAATGTATAAGATAATAAATTTTTTATTTGTGTAAGTATTATTTTTGAATAACTTGTACACGATACAAGAATAATTTTTACTATCATAACTAAGACATATTTATAAGTTTCAAAAAAAGAAAATATCACGAGATCCAACTTATACAATTTAGTAGTAAAATGAGAAGGTTGAGCTACATTAGTTTATTAATTTTGGAAAACCCGTACAAAAAAAACAAAATTAAGTTCATTTTTTTTTATAAAAGACGCGTGTCATCTATAAAAATGGTATTTATATTTTTTATAAAAGGCGCGTGTCATCTATAAAAATATTAAAATAAATAAAAACCATTCGATAGATAAAACTGTAAACTTCCAGGCGGTGGATACGACGTTTTTTTAGTTTTATCGATTTTCGAAGAATTTCGTGTACTATCCCCTTTAAACTTTTTCAAAAACGACATATTTTAAACTATTTTTTTTTATCGGACACCCTCTATAAACCATAAAATGTGTAGAAAAAAAGTTTCACGCTTTTTGGACCAAAGGATACGACGTTTTTTTTAGTTTTATCGATTTTCGAAGAATTTCGTACACTACCCCATTTGAACTTTTTGAAAAAGTGACATATTTGAAATTATTGATTTTTTTAACGGACACACTCTATAAACCATAAAACGTGTACAAAAAAGGTTTTACGCTTTTTGGACCAAAGGACACGACACTTTTTGAGTTTTATCGATTTTCGAATAATTTCGTGTACAAACTTTAAACTATTGATTTTTTCTATCGGACACACTCTATAAACCATAAAACGTGTACAAAAAAGGTTTCACGCTTTTTGGACCAAAGGATACGGCGTTTTTTTGAGTTTTATCTATTTTCGAAGAATTTCGTGGACTACCCCCTTTGAACTTTTTCAAAAAACGACATATTTAAAACTATTGAATTTTTTCATCGAACACACACTATAAACCATAAAACGTGTATAAAAAGGTTTCACGCTTTTTGGACCAAAGGATACGACACTTTTTGAGTTCTATCGATTTTCGAAATATTTCGTGTACTAGCCCCTTTGAACTTTTTCAAAAAACGAAGATTTTAAACTATTGATTTTTTTTATCGGACATACTATATGAACCATAAAATGTGTACAAAAAAGTTTCACGCTTTTTGGACCAAAGGATACGACGTTTTTTGAGTTTTATCGATTTTCGAAAATTTTTGTTTACTACCCCCTTTAAACTTTTTCAAAAAGGACATATTTTAAACTATTATTTTTTTTGATCGGACACACTCTATAAACCATAAAACGTGTACAAAAAAAGTTTCACGTTTTTTGGACCAAAGGATACGACGTTTTCTGAATTTTATCGATTTTCAAAAAATTTCGTGGACCTCCATTGAACTTTTTGAAAAAGCGACATATTTTAAACTATTGAGTTTTTTGAACGAACACACTCTATAAACCATAAAACATGTACAAAAAAGGTTTCACGCTTTTTGGACCAAAGGACACGACACTTTTTGAATTTTATCGATTTCGAATAATTTCGTGTACTATCCCCTAAGAACTTTTTCAAAAGACAACATACTTTACACTATTGATTTTTTTTATCGGACATGCTCTATAAACCATAAAACGTGTACAAAAAAAGTTTCACGCTTTTTGGACCAAAGGATACGACGTTTTTTGAGTTTTATCGATTTTCGAAGAATTTCGTGGACTACCCCCTTTGAACTTTTTCAAAAAACGAAGAATTTAAACTATTGATTTTATTTGATCGGATACACTATATGAACCATAAAATGTGTACAAAAAAGTTTTCCGCTTTTTGGACTAAAGGATATGACGTTTTTTGAGTTTTATACATTTTCGAAGAATTTCGTGTACTATCCCCTTTGAACTTTTTCAAAAAGCGACATATTTTAAACTATTGGTTTTTTTTGCCCGGACACACTCTATAAGCCATAAAACATGTAAAAAAAAGGTTTCACGCTTTTTGGACCAAAGTATACGACACTTTTTGAGTTTTATCGATTTTTGAAGAATTTCGTTTACTACCCCCTTTGAACTTTTTCAAAAACGACATATTTTAACCTATTGTATTTTTTTTGATCGGACAAACTCTATAAACTATAAAACGTGTACAAAAAGTTTCACGCTTTTTGGACCAAATGTTACGACGTTTGTTTTTTAGTTTTATCGATTTTCGAATAATATCGTGTACTACCCCCTTTGAACTTTTTCAAAAAACAACAGATTTTAAACTATTGATTTTTTTTTATCGGACACACTCTATAAACCATAAAACGTGTACAAAAAAAATTTCATGCTTTTTGGACCAAAGGATACGACATTTTCTTTAGTTTTATCAACTTTCAAAGAATTTCGTGTACCTCCATTGAACTTTTTCATAAAGCGACATATTTTAAACTATTGTTTTTTTTGAACGGACAAACTCTATAAACCATAAAACGTGTACGAAAAAGGTTTCACACTTTTTGGACCAAAGGATACGACACTTTTTGATTTTATCGATTTTCGAAAAATTTTGTGTACTACCCTCTTTGAACTTTTTCAAAAAACAACATACTTTAAACTATTGAGGTTTTTTGATCAAACACATTCTATAAACCATAAAACGTGTACAAGAAATGTTTCATACTTTTTAGACCAAAGTATATGACGTTTTTTGAGTTTTATATATTTTCGAAGAGTTTCGTCTACTACACCCTTTAAACTTTTTTAAAAACCGACATATTTTAAACTATTTATTTTTTTGATCGAACACACTCTATAAACCATAAAACTTGTACAAAAAAAGTTTCATGCTTTTTGGACCAAAGGATACGACGTTTTTTGAGTTTTATCGATTTTCGAAGAATTTCGTTTACTACCCCCTTTAAACTTTTTCAAAAAAACGACATATTTTAAGCTATTTATTTATTTTTTGATCGGACACACTTTACAAACCTTAAAACGTGTACAAAAAAGGTTTCACGCTTTTTGGACCAAAGGAAACGACGTTTTTTGAGTTTTACCGATTTTCGATAAATTTCGTGTACTATACACCCTTTAAACTTTTTCAAAAACCGACATATTTTAAACTATTAAATTTTTTATCGGACAAACTCTATAAACCATAAAACGTGTACAAAAAAGGTTTCACACTTTTTGGACCAAAGGATACTACACTTTTTGAGTTTTATCGATTTTTGAAGAATTTCGTGTACTACCCCCTTTGAACTTTTTCCAAAAACAACATACTTTAAACTATTGATTTTTTTGATCGGGCACACTCTATAAACCATAAAACGTGTAGAAAAAATGTTTCACACTTTTTGGACCAAAGTATACGACGTTTTTTGAGTTTTATACATTTTCGAAGAATTTCGTATATTACCCCTTTTAAAACTTTTTTAAAAACCGACATATTTTAAACTATTGATTTTTTGATCGAACACACTCTATAAACCATAAAACGTGTACAAAAAAAGTTTCATGCTTATTGGACCAAAGGATGCGACGTTTTTTGAGTTTTATCGATTTTCGAAGAATTTCGTGTACTGCCCCCTTTAAACTTTTTCAAAAAACAACATATTTTAAGCTATTGATTTTTTTTGATCGGACACACTCTATAAACCATAAAACGTGTACAAAAAAGTTTCACGCTCTTTGGACCAAAGGATACGACTTTTTTTTTAGTTTTATCGATTTTCGAAGAATGTCCTATACTACCCCCTTTAAACTTTTTCAAAAACCGACATATTTTAAACTATTGATTTTTTTGATCAGACACACTCTGTAAATCATAAAACGTGTACAAAAAAGGTTTCACACTTTTTGGACCTTGTTTCACACTTTTTGGACCAAAGTATACGACGTTTTTTGAGTTTTATATATTTTCGAAGAATTTCGTATACTACCCCCTTTAAACTTTTTCAAAAACCGACATATTTTAAACTTTTGATTTTCTTGATCGAACACACTCTATAAACCATAAAACGTGTACAAAAAAAGTTTCATGTTTTTTGGACCAAAGGATACGACATTTTTTTAGTGTTATTGATTTTCGAAGAATTTGTGCACTACCCCCTTTAAACTTTTTCAAAAAACGACATATTTTAAGCTATTGATTTTTTTTATCGGACACACTCTAAAAACCATAAAACGTGTACAAAAAAAGTTTCATCCTGTTTGGACCAAAGGAAACGACGTTTTTTGAGTTTTATCGATTTTCGAAGAATTTCCTGTACTACCCCCTTTAAAGTTTTTCAAAAACCGACATATTTTAAACTATTGGTGTTTTTGATCGGACACACTCTATAAACCATAAAACGTGTACAAAAAAGGTTTTACACTTTTTGGACCAAAGGATATGACACTTTTTGAGTTTTATCGATTTTCGAAAAATTTCGTGTACTACCCACTTTGAACTTTTTCAAAAAAAACATACTTTAAACTATTGATTTTTTTGATCGGACACACTCTATAAACCATAAAACGTGTACAAAAAATGTTTCACACTTTTTGCCTTTTTTGGACCAAAGTATACGACGTTTTTTTAGTTTTATATATTTTCGAAGAATTTCGTATACTACCCCCTTTAAACTTTTTCAAAAACCGACATATTTTAAACTATTGATTTTTTTGATCGGACACCCTCTATAAACCATAAAACGTGTAAAAAAAAAATTTACGCTTTTTGGACCAAAGGATAGGTGTCATCTATAAAAATCCGACATAACTTTTATCGACACCCCCTATAATAATTAGTGAACTACTATGTAACAAAATATCGCGAGATCCAACTTGTACAATTTAGTAGAAAGATGGGAAGGTTGAACTACATTAGTTTATTAATTTTGGACATCCTGTAAAAAAAAAACACAAAGTTAAGCTCATCTTTTTATATAAAAGGCACGTGTCATCTATAAAAATATTAAAATAAATAAAAACCATTCAATAGATAAAATAAAACTGTAAACCCCATATATATATATATATGAAAAAAACTCATTACTCATGTAAATTAGTTGCATAACATTAATTTTTTGGTAAAAAGTTGCATAACATTAATAATGAATATTATATGAGTGATTTGATTAAAAATAATTAAAATATAATTAGTGAACTACTATGTAAGAAAACATCCATATCCAAGACCTTATTCTTCCAAGCCCATTGATTTATTCATAGGCCCAACCAAGGTACAATTGCATCCACATTCCTTATTACATTTAAAATCTCTTGCTTTAAGCAGATGTTATGTTCCATATATTACTTGTCGGTTCAAGTGACGACTTGATCATAATTAAGGTTTCAACATGAGTTGATGCTACATTTCATTAAACTAGGATTGACTCAAGTTTGTTAATGAGAATTTGGTTGTAACACGAGACAAGTTACTCGGATTCAGCTTGTTAAAAGCTCGGTTGAACTCATTTATTTTTTAAACGAACCGAATACGAACATATCTAGAAGCTCATATAAAGTTTAGGCTCGGCTTGTTCGGATAAATAAATATTATAGGAGCATTTTTTTAGCCGAGTTACTCGGATCGAGCTAGTTCACTTTCAAAATGAGCCGAATATGAATACATTTTAAAGCTCGTATAAAATTTAGACTCAGCTTGTTTATAAACGAGTCAAGCTTGAACATGTCAGTTTGTGCGGCTCCCATAACACCCTAATGAGCATGTAAACAAATTATAAAATTGACAATACATGAATATATAAGGAAACATGTCAGTTTATGTTTATGTTTAAGTTATTGGTTCTATTTTGAGAGTAATTGTAGTTTTTTTATTTTATTTTATAGTTTTTTACATTTATCTTAGTATAATATTGAGTTTAAGACATTCAATTCTATTTAGATCTATTTAAGCTAGCGTAAACTCCACAAACACGTATTTTCTATACGTGAAAAAGTATAACTCAGGTACGGTTATCATAGAATTAGGGTGTGTTTGTTAGTAAATTAGGATTATTTTAAAGATTATTTTAGATGGAAATTGAAAGGGATTAAAATTTTGTATAGAATTTATTAGGGATTAATTGATTTAAGATAATCTAGTTGGGATGTTTGGTAGGAACTTATTTTATGGGCTTAATTAAGAAAAAGTTACATATTCACCCTCAAAATTTTAACCTTAAATAATTCGCAAGGTATTCGATAATTCTACCAAATCTGCCGCGAACAAACTTCTTTTGCCGCGAAGAGAGCTTTGCCGCGAACAACCTTCTTCTGTCGCGAAGAGAGCTTTGTCGCGAATAGCTTTGTTCTGCCGCGAAGAGAGCTCTGCCGCAAGCAACCTTCCTCTACCGCGAAGAGAGCTTCAACCTTCTTCTGCCACAGGGTATTCGATAGATGGGCTGGTATAAAGTATGTGGAAGGGTATATGTGAAATCAATAATAATATAAGAAAATTAATCTCATTTACCCTTGTTGATGGAAGATTAATTTTTAACCATTTTTAATCCCTAATAATCCCACCTATAATCTACCTATAATTTTCATCTTCTACCAAACACCTCAACAAATTTAATCTTTCCAATTATAATCTAAAATAACATATACTAATCTTCTAACAAAACACATCCTTAGTGGTTGAAAGCAACATGATTAGCTTGGGTATGTAATGAGATTAAACAAATGATTAATGAAAAGAGTTGAATAAACTTGCATGTAAGTAGGCATAATACGTATTGTTAAGTGACTTGAGTGACATCATCTATACTCATTTTCTTTCCCCATTCTTACTTCCACCCATTAAACACAAATCAATAAATCACACCCCCTTTATAAATCACATCATTCTACCCATTTATCCATATAAATACCAATAAATATTCACTTCCACCTTTATACCCATGGTGGAAATATAAAGGGCCTTTTCTTTCTAGTTTGACTCTGATTTGTCGCAAATTGTTAGGTGTAAACAAAAGTTTAAAAAAATGTGGGATCAGTGTTGGATTCGATTTGTACTTTCGAATTTTCTTGCGTAACATGATACTTTCAGTTAAATTTAAAAAAATTTCTTAATATCTAATAGAATGCTCAATTTATTTTTATAGCCGAACATCCGGAATTTCACTTGATATGTGCACCCTATTTATCGATAGGGTATAAATAAATTTGATGTGTGAGAATATTAACAAGTGGATAAGATGGGTAAAAGACTTTAGAATAATGGTCGGGTGACGAGAAAAACAAACACAAAGTTAAAATATAATTATTTTGTTTGTTTAATTATAACATCTTACATATGTTCATGTACGATGAATAGGGACATTCATACTGTTTTAATTAACTAGTGTAATTTTGAAAGAAAAATCATATAATGAACAATAAGCATATATTATATATCCATCAAATTAAATAATATATTTTTCGGATAAACAATTGTATTTTATTTTATTTTTTTGGTTGAAGAGACGAGGAGAACGTGTTCTCACTCGTAATTTATTCAAAAAAAACAAACCAGCTAAACAACAAAAAGCCTAGGGGTCGCAACGCCCGAGACATCGTTCTTCAGAATAGACACTAAACTAATAGGAGGAGAGTGAATTGCATGATAACCAATCGAAACATTAAAGGAAAGAGTAGCAAGATGATCCGCAGCAGCGTTTGCTTCTCTAAAAATATGACGGAAACGGATAGCCCAATCCCTACGGAGGAAGCCTTGGCAATGATATACCAGACTAAAAAGAGGATGAGAGCTAGAGATCTCATCATTGACCAGATTGAAACCCGAGAGAGAATCAACCTCCACTTCGATAAACCGAATGCCTTTATTCCAAGCGAGATGTAAACCCATGCACATACCCCATAACTCTGCTACCAAAACCGAACCCGCACCAATATTAAACATGAAACCAACCATGAATTGACCAGAGTCATCCCTAACCAGACCACCCGCCGCAACGCAGCCTGAGCTGCGAATGAAAGACCCATCCGAGTTCAGCTTACTCCAACCTGTTAATGGAACTTTCCATATCACATTGACCCACACAGCTTCACGCACCTTCCCACTCTTAGCCATGTTCTCAATAGCCAACGATATATGTCTCATTTGAGAACTAATGAAAAGCATTTTCGAACCCCAGAATTCGGAATGATTAAACACAACATCGTTCCTCCATTTCCAGATCCACCACACCGTCACCGCAAACCATGAACTCCATGCAAGATTTTCCGCGTGAACTTCAGTGACGGAAAGGTTGAACAAAAGCCATTCAAAGTCGTTAAGGGGGTAAAATTGGCCAGCCATCCCCTCACTGAGTAAGTTCCCCCAAAGATCAGCATGTAACACCCCAAATCCGTAGGACTCGAGGTGCTACTGGGCTAGGATCTCACAATGGATCCTGACCCTAGCCTGACAACAAGTTCACTGAATCTTACAACAAGACACCAATAGATTAAATACAAAACATCAAACTATTATAAAAGTATCAAAAGGTTTATACAAGTATTGCTGAGTACAACAAAACATAAACATAAACATGATCAAAAGATCCCATCCCACGAGGATGACCCAGTGTACGGAGCCCTCAGCAGATCACCCATCTGGATCACTCTGCAGCTCTCCTAACCTGCAAAGGATCGACAACACGGTATAAAACCGTTAGCTAACCATACGCATATATAAGAAGATGCAGAAGCACAATCACACACCAATGAATCATAAACACATCACTATGCATGCTATCACACATTTACCCGGTTTATTATCTTTATAACGTCCAGTCATTCAAGCGTATAATATATATCAATATGAACGTATGTGACACGAGGAATAAAACCCTCGCCTCTCGGGAATAGTGCCAGCTAGAGTGGGGATCCGGTCCTACCTTCCGTGTACCCTATAAGAGTGGTGCAGGTGGCCGGCCCACTGAGCTAGACTGGCTTGCCCGTAGAGAACCTCCAGACTCCCAGCAGGATGAAAGGACAAGTTGTCACGGCCCTACAATGGGCAGTCACTAAACCATAGGTAGGTAATCAACATAACTCGGGCTATCAATCATATAACATACACCACTCATGCACACATCCAATATATGGATAGCAGCTAAGTAAGTCCTATGCACTTACCTCAAACTCTGAAGTCTCAACTCAACTCAACTCAAACGGCTCCAACTCTGGAGATCAACACTGCCTAAACAAGGCATAACAACATATATCATACTCATATCCATCACAGGGGTTACACCTAGACCCAAGGGATCCATAAGGATCATAACCTAACTCGTAAACCTTAAAGCCATAACTGGCATAAACGATAACGTACTCAACATCATTCTAACCTTATACACACACCTAGCATGCTACTAACCCGGTCATACTAGGAAAGGAAAGGATTTACCTAACTCTAGGTAGATCCGAGACAAGACGCACCTGCGTGACGGAAAGACGCAGGGGCGGAACAGGCAACCCGCAGGCGCGGCGGAACTCAGCCGCGGGCACGGTGACAAAGGACGCAGGCAACGCAGGCAAGGCGCGGGCGCTGGCGGGCGTTGCGGCACGTCGTCCGCAGGGGCGGTGGCTTATGGCCGCGGGGGCGACGACAGTGCAGAAGATGATCCCGCGGTTCTTCTTTCACTCTTCACGTGATCAATTCACGTCTTCTCTTCACCAAAACCAAGCATATACATATACATACACATACCAACATCAATACCCTTAAACATGCATCTAATCCTAAGCTAGGAAGATGGAATCAAAGAAAGAAAGAAGAAGAAGCAAGATCACTTACCACCCTTGTGGTCCTAGGCTGCAGGGAGAGGTCACACACCTCAATAGCTGGCCTCCAAGCTCAGCAAACCAACCACTAGCATCAACATCAACATCCACCATAACAACTCTCTTACAAACTCAAGGGAAAACCAAGCACAAGATCAAGAAGGGGAAGGAGAAGCAAGAAGGACGTGAGCAACTGAGGAAGAGAAGTGAAGAAGAAGCCCTTGATCAACCAAGGGAAAGAATAAGAGAAGGAAAGGGTAAAGCACGGGTCAAGGAGTCAACAAAAACGGTTGCAGCTGCAGGAAACCGCAGGGGCGGGCTTCCTGGCCGCAGGGGCAGAACCACGGAGGAGCCGCAGGGGCGGCCTCACTCACACGCAGGGGCGGCTAAGGCCAAAAGTGGCTCCAAAGGCTAAGGCTCTTCCACAACAAGCCTAAAGTAATCCTTGTAGAGATGTATGACTGACTCCGGAGCACGACCACAACAAGGGCATATGTCGGAAACAACCAAATGACGCCTTCTCCGTTCAACATTCGTCATCAGCCTACCTTTGGTGACCAACCATAAGAATGTCTTAACTCTTTCCATAACTTTTAACTTCCCGATGATACGATAGGTGCGGGTCTGCACAGTTTCCACAGTACAGACAGGGAAGAGGCTACGATAGGCCGAAGATGAGGAAAAACGACCATTCGACTCCAACGACCAAGACACACTATCAGCGACCCCGGGGAACTCATTGAGAGAGATGGAAGAGATCTTCAAGAGCACATGAGCAGGAAGACTAGACCCAAAACGATCCCAGCGCCAGCCCGATGAGTCACTCTAATAAGCCGAAACAAACTCCTCGAGATTCACATTACCTAGCGGCTGGATGGCCACTTCATACAATGGTTTATCAAGACACCAATTGTCCAACCAGAAGCGGACACACGTTCCGTCACAAACCTCCCACTTGACACCAACCGATAACAACTCCTTCTTAGCCCACACCAGTCCACGCAGAATGCAAGAGCCTTTCCTTAACGTGGAGCACGCCATGAATTCTACCGAGGAAGTCATTTTGTACTTACCCTTAATGATCAATGCCCAAGGAGCGTTATTTGAAGTGAGCAGCCTCCAAGCCAATTTGCATAATGAAACGAGGTTATTGCTCCTTGTACACTTAATTCCTAAGCCTCCCAAGTCCATTGGTGTACACACCTCAGACCAAGCCACTAAATGCAAGCCCGGTTTAGATTCAACACCTTTCCAAAGAAACGACCGACATATCTTATCAATTTCATTACATCTCGCAATTGGCAATTTACAAATACGTATCACATATAACGGAATGGTATTGAGCACAGATTTCAAGGAAAAATTGAGAGCGGTGGATTGTGGCTTCCGGAGTTTATTTGTAAAAAAAATAAATATTGGGTACTGATTTGTGGCTTCCGGAGTTTATTTGTAAATATTTTGAAAGTCTCAAAAAACCACTTAATTGAATCATTTAGTTTATATATTTTTTTTTTACCGTACAAAATAATATAAGCGATTTCGAATCCATTCAGTATATAGAGTTTATGGGGTTTAAGAAGATCATTTGGGATGATATTTTAAAAAAACCAACCGTATAGATATAAGTTTTGGTTATCAAACCTTTCTACAAAAGTTTAATAATAAATATTTATAATAGTTTAGATAAATCTATTTATAAGTATACAAAATTTAAAAAAAATTCAGTCTATGAAAAAAAAACAAAAATTGGGAGCGGTGGATTGTGATTCAAACCCTAATTTTAAAAATGGAAATTGATTGTTGAGAGATTTGGTAGAATATATGAGATGATAAAATATAGAAAATAAAATTAAAAATGTCTAATCATATTTTATCACATTGTAAAAATTAGGTGACAAATTTCGTTCGTTTTTAGAGGATGTGATTTTTATACTCTGAATTTTCACATAATTGAGGTAATTTTCTACAATTTGAAAATTTTAACTATATTATTCAACTATTTGGAAAGTCGAGACTATTCTCTACGATTTGCCTAAAATACAAATATTCTGAAGTTAAAAAAAGAAAAAAGAAAATGAGAATATGGGGAGGAATGTTAGGAAAGTAACCGTTGGTTTGACGACAGCAAGGCATGGTGACGTTTGAAAAAGCTAAACCTTTTCAGGAAATATTTCAATTTTGAGGAAGAAAAAGGATTCTGATTTCTGAGAGAAAACATGTACATAAAAAGCTTTATTGCGGGGTAGGCTCAGTTATTTTACACAGTGTATTCAAAGTTTCAAACCTCAAAAGCTATGATTTTTAGCTTTTCTTTCTCGACAAAATCAACCAAATTCATCTTATAAATTCTCTCGGCTTAGTTTTTTTTTTTTTTTTGCTAGATCAACTTATAACTTTTGCTTAAAGGTAATGGGTCCATCAATGTTCAGGAATGATATAAATTTTCGATTCTAAACGGTACCGACTAGGGAAGTACGGATAGATTTGCATTTAATTATGTTTTTTTCCCTCTCTTTCACGTCACTTTATATATTGACTATTGAGTTCATAACCGGTGATAATCTTCTTTCCAATATTAAAATTATCGATAAAATTTCATTACAATGTATTTGAGCCATTACCACAAAAGAATTTATATCGACTATAAAATGGGTAAGTTTTGTATAATATTTTTTTATCGTTGTTATTTTTAGAGATTTTTGTGGAGATTTATGTGAAGGGGAAATTTTTATTTTTGGACAAAAAATTGTCTTAAATCGAATCGACGAGGGTATTGATATTTAGGAGATTTATATAAAAAAATATTTTTATTTTTAGTTTTAGATAAAAATGTTGTCTTAAAATAAAAAGATGAAATTCGGTTATCGAGAATATCATATGAACTTTAGAACTAACACAATAGGACAAATCAAAATTGGAAAGGAGTGGTAGAGGTGAGACGCTATATCCTTACTTATAAAATTGCCCCTATTACGAATGGTTTTGATCGATTCAAAGTTATAGGTTACAATTGTTCTTTGCTTCAAACTGTATAACCAGCTCTTCAAGCCTACAATAACCTTCTATGGATTACTCTCAGGCTCGAAATTTCGAATGAGGGAGGAGAGAGAAGAGAGTAGGAGAGGAATCACTACTTGAGGTGTTGGTGTGATTTAGAATGATGAGGTATTTGGAACGAGAGAATCACTCTCGTCAACCCATTCCAGTAGGAAAATAAAAAATAAAACAAAATTATTTGGGGATAAAATCGAATCTCGTGGACTGGATCCGTTCAATCGTGGGTTGGACCAACCGATTGAGCTTTGCCTCCACTAGGCTTGCGTTTGATTGAAAGCCAAACTAGGCGATCTTGGGCGTGCAATTGAATTTGGTCAAACCTGGTGAGAAATAATATAAGCCAACCTAAAAACAAAATGATAGGTGGTCAGCCCAACACCGGGTTCCTAAATTGGAAAGGAGTGGTAGAGGCAAAACGCTATATCCTTAGTTCTAAATTCGCCCCTATTATGAATGGTTTTGATCGATTCAAAATTCTAGGATACAATTGTCCTTTGCTTCAAACTGTATAACCAACTCTAGAAGTCTACGAGAACCTTCAATGGAGTACTCTCATGATCGGAATTTCGAATGAGGGAGGAGAGAGAAGAGTAGGAGAGGAATCGCTGCTTGAGGTGTTGGTGTGATTTAGAATGATGAGGTATTTGAAATGAGAGAATCACTCTCGTCAACCTATTCCAGTAGGAAAAAAATAAAACAAAATCATTTGGAGATAAAATCAAATCTCGTGGATTGGATCCGTTCAATCGTGGGTTGGACCATCCATTTGAGTTTTGCATCCACTAGGCTTGCGTTTGATTGACAACCAAACTAGTTGATCTTGGGCGTGCGACTGAATTTGGTCAAACCAGGTGAGAAATAATTTAGGCCATCCCAAATACAAAAATGATAGGTGGTCAGCCCAACATCGGGTTCATAAAGCCCTCAACCATTCCCGCGACCAAGCCTCGGCTTGGCTCAACTTAACGATCGTGTGTGGTCTAGCAAACTCTAGAGCGTCTCTTCATAGACTTAGTTAACCATAATATGCTTATTCCCATATATAGGGTGTCTTATAAATCTATACATTGTCGATGTGGGACAAGTTATTCTACAATTAAATCTCTCAAGGTGCATTTGATACACTCATCTTTGGGTGTTAATTTCTCATTCATTTGAACATCATTTTATACATATGAGTATACCAAATTGTAGTACTCGGAACCACAAAACCAACACTCCCATTTTCGACGTAGATATTGACTGGAGCCCACCGGAAAATTGCCTAAAAAATCCTCCCGGCACAAGTTCATTAAAGTTGATTCCAATATTAAATCCAAAACCTCACATTTCATCATTTTAGTACCAATCATTTAAAACAATTGGGCCAAAAATCACATATGATACTTATTAATTAATAACAATAATTAAACGTGGTTTCTAAACCATGCCGCCGACCGCCGTGGCCTCCACCGCCGGGAGAACTAGCCGTTGCTGTCGGATGAGTCCTTCAGAAACCTTAACCGGGGGTTTTGTAATCCTGCGTAAATAACACGAAACCTCCCAACCTTTTATTTACAGTTTTAACCCGAGTTTTATTAATTTCGTATTTTACCTCCATTTTGGAAATTACAAAAAAGAGCCTAACTTTATAATTACACAAGTAGCCCATAGTTTTGGAATTTCGATTTTTATCCCAATTAATGTAAGTACATATAAGTACCCACAATTTTATTTTTAGAAAATAACCCATATTTTTAAGATTGTGAATTATAACCTTAGTTGACAAATAAAAGCTAACTTGTGTAAGGGGTTTAATTAGGTGAAGGAGACCTTTGTATTATAGGAGTTCTTGGAGTTATAAAAGAGATGGAAAATACATTTTTTTGGCATAGAAAATAGTCGGAAAATGACTAAGAATGGATTTTAGGATTTCGGAGATTTGAGGATATTACATTATTGACATTTAAAAGTTAACTAAACTATTAGAAAGTTCGATAAGATCTTTTCAGTCCTAGAAGTCCTAAGAGAGTCTTATGAGTGTTCCCGTAAGATGATAAATATATTGATAGTTATGTTCACCGTTGATCTAGTATTTCATATTCTATGCACGTGTTGATTGTGTCGTGTACTGACCGATTGTCTTGTCGATAAGTTCAGTTAAGTCTCATGAACTTAGATAGCTTTTCTCGTATTCGTGTGTTTTATTATATTGGTGTTTGCTATGTGAATTATAATTGTAACTTGAATAGGACGACGTTACCTTATTACGAGACCCAAGTGGATGTATAACGGGTCGTGACATCATTGTCTAGCTCTAACATGTGATTGAGAGGTTCTTTGCAACTAGCCTATTCAGTTATACAAACAAATGCATTATCCCTACTCCTTTTGGTATACGGGGACGGAGGCGAGGGTCGGGAGACCCTCGTGCCACACAATAAGTTTAATCTAGAGTGCATCACCTAATAACAATAATAACGAGGTTTTGTGTGCAAGTATAGTTTTGTGTTTATTTTTTTGCATTGACGTGTGATTGTGCTATTATAGTACTTAGCTTATGCCTTAGGATTGTTAGCTAACGGTTTTACCATTATGTTGTTAGATTTCTTGTAGGGTAAGGAATTTGTAGGGTGATCCCGAGCGGATGATCAGTCATCCAAGTATTCATATGGATTGGGTGGCCTTTTGGATATTGCATTCATATAAAATGCCTCACTTATTTCAAGATGTTAGTAGTTATCTCGTACAAGATTGTCTCATGTTATGCATTCACGACAATATTATTTTAATACATTGTTCATTGGTTTTATTTACATTTTTGCTTTGTTGTAAGATCTAGTGAGATTGTTGTTAAGTTAGGGTTGAGACTCATTGTGAGGTCTTAACCCGTGACATCTCGGATTTTGAAATTTGGTGTATTATAATCCTCATATTTTTACTAGAATAGGATGAAACGAGATTATTATTTTTTTTTTTTGATGAAATCCCTTTAGACTCGGAAGGAGATCGAAATTAGCGGGATTTGTATTCATCCCGCTAATCTTTAGGGTTAGTCTTTATGTCCACTCAAATTAAAGTTTTTGTTAGTATAGAAGTTGGATATTCAAATTTCCGGTGTAGTATTTTTAATTTATATTTTAATATAGTAAATTTATATTTTAATATTTCCTAATCAAATTATATATTTGAATGAAAAACAGGGTAGTTAGGTTAATAAGATTCGAATCGAACCCTAACCTTAACCCAGTTGGACTGATCTTAACATAAAGCATTAAGGCCAACTTTAGGTGTGATCAAGTCATAATTTTGATTAGGTTCATGTCGGTCTGATTTTGACTGATGAACAACCTAATTAGATTATAAGTAGGTTTTGGGATAAACATATGGTGAAGTTTAAAAAAACTTGTAACAAAAAAAATTACGAAGAGAACACATGTACTCGAAATGCAAAACATACTTTCAACATGGGATAGCATTGCTCATTGATTAATTAGAAATTGTCCGATCGGACCAAATGTGTATGTAGGAGTAGGACTATAGGGGGTGAACGCCTTTGGGTTTTTTTCTTAGTGTATAAGATATAGCAAGGCATGCATCTTTTGCATATATGCATGGTTGGACAAACTAAAGCCAAGAGATAAAGGAAAGAGCTAAAGCAAGAGACATATGCCTTTGTTTATGGCTCTAATTGTCTCTATAAAATGGCTAGCTAGCTTAATATATCATAACTTTATGTTTTGTAGCATACCTATATTGCAGCCAACACTTCTTATCATTTCATAGAAATGAACAAAATGGTATGTTAGATTACATCAAGGATTGAAGTGGGGGTGTACTTTGTAGAAATAAATAATTATATAGGTACGGACTATTAAGTAAACTAACAATCAATATTATGGTGTTAAGTGTTGACGTATAAATGAAACTTAAGGTGTTAAATGATGAACAAACCTGGGTTAGGTGAGCAACAAGATTTTGTTTACGCTTTAGTACTTGGATTTGTCATATGTAGATCTAGGAAAACTCGAACTCTGACCCACAAACAAATTGTTATTTGCGTTTATTTTGCCGGACTCGAATGAAGCCCGGATTTCGGGTCTCAAGCCTTTCTAGTAACCATCTAGCCCGTGCTAATTCGAGCAAGCTTGTAAGGTCTCATTTTAAATAAAAAGGAAAAAGTTCATATTAATATATAAAAATAGAAATATTATATAAAAAAACCTTAAAAGGAGTTTAATGGTTTTGAGATTTAAATAGAGTTCGTCGCATACCTAACCACACATGCGTATTGAGCTCAAATATAACACATAAATTCAAGAGGGTTTCAATTTAAAACTAATTGATAATAAAAAAATTTAGACTACGGGTATTATTGATGTGGGACAATTTATCTCTACAAAGTTGTTAAAATTTGTAGGAATTTTTTTTATCATGAGATATTAGGTTCAAACTGTACCTTCTTTTTTTATTATTAAATATATTTATAAAATTTTAATTTTAAATTAATAAAAAAAACACAACGCTAGTTGTATCTTGCCGATACATGATCTTCATATAGTTGTAAGTAGGTTGATATATATGAATATATGTACGTTGTTTCGTAAGAATATTCACATTGTTTCGGGCAAATATTTCCGTTACTTACACATCTTCTTGTGCACTTCAAATATGTTCGTATTTTACACTATAAATGTTGTTAACATATGATCCTAACTTTTACCACGATGTTAGACCTAGTTTATATATGTGTGTCTAATAGTTGAAAAAGTATCATGCTAGCTAAATGCTATAAAGAGATACTATTCAACCTAATTCAATATTGCACGAGATTGAAATCTCCAAATGTCCATTTCAAAATTATATGTTACTTGAAAAGTTGTTGTGTACATGTAGCAAACACAAAAGAGAAGGTGATCCAATGGTTATGATGTAACTATGGAGGTGACCTTTTTGGCTTTTGGCAAAGTAGCCACATACCAATTAAACAAATTGGCCTACATATTGTGTGGGGAAGGACAAACCTCTAATTTCATAAAGTTTTTCTTTTTCATCAAGGAACTTGAATATAAAATTTACACCATATTGAATATGAGGATATTATCAAGATAACATCGAAATTATTCGAATAATACATAAGATCGGTGAACTATATGACTTTATTCTTATTAAAAGATACATGTGATCGAATATTTAGATACGTACTCTTTATTTTATGATAGTTTATATCATTTTATCCATATAATTTTTATTATTCCTTTCTATATTCTCTATCGAATAGGGTTATAATAATAATAATAATAATAATATAATTATGGTCAAAATTTTATATTTCAGTACTCATTTTTTAAATTTCCTTTATACTTAAAATTGCAAATTTTAGTTCTAACAAGCTAGTACTTGTGAGCATGTATTCTTGTAAAATGGTTTAAACTCTTTGAATTTTATGAATACACGAGAGATGTGATATAAATTAGGTAAATTTGTTTGTTGACGAACTTCTATGTAACTTGTTTCACCAAATATATAAGAGAAATTAAAGTCTAAGAAAAAGTCCACTTGATTTTCTTGTAAAGGTAAACGTCTCCGAGCCTGCTATCTCAAGAAGGTGACATAGGTTTTAGAGACAAGAGGATTTTTAATTTGGCCTTGTTTGCGAATAGAGTAGGCGTATTTTGACCTGTCCGGAGTCGCTAAGTGCTAGGCTTCTTAAAGCTATAAATACTTCCCGAATGGAAATTTTATGGAGGCAAGTGTGGGGTACCGGCCAAGTTTCGCGTGGCGAAGTATACTTAAGGGACGGGAGGTTTTAACTAAAGGTATCTTCTGGAGCATAGGAAATTGAGAATTTGTACGTGTTTCGCAAGACCAATGGATACCAAGGCCTACTTCTTTTCAGCCAGTTTTCAGACCGGTGCAAGCTGATCCCGATTTAAGGGTAATTGATCTCATTGATTGGTCTTTAGAACGCTGGAATGAAGAGATGATTCGATGCAAGTTTAATGAAGTTGACCGAGAAGGTGTACTTGGCATCCCACTGACGGCTTGTGATATTCCCGACAAGTTATCTTGGTTCTACACAAATAATGGAACCTTCACGGTTAGGTCGGCTTACAGTCTCATGATTATGGAGAGGAGTATGGCAGTGCACACCTCGAGCTCTTCCTTGGTTAATTTGAATGAGATGTTGTGGAAGAAATTTTGGGAAACTCTCATGATCCCTAAGGTAAGAGACTTTGTCTAGCGTGCATGCACTGTTGTTATCCCATGCAAGGAAAAATTGCTTCAACGTAGAGTTAAGGTGGATCCGGAGTGTGATCTTTAAGATCAATTGGAGACGGGAATATACGTGTTTTTGACCAGTCCCGTTCTCGCTGATATCCGGGAGAGCTTTCCTGGTCTGAACGGGTTGCGGATACATATGCACTTGATTAAGCAGTGAGTCAAAGTATTATTTGATGAAGTTTTTGTTCTTGAGAGGCAACAGTGGATGACTACAATCTAGGCCATTTGAGGGACTCGGAATAATACAAATTTTGAGGATGGGAAATGGTAGGTTGAGGCCATTATGGACGATGCAAGCAACATCATCTCGGCGATGCAAATGCCAAGTACACAGGTGATACAAGACCCACAACCGGAGAACGTGAAATATTTGCAAAGACCGGGGGGGGGGGGGGGGGGGGGGGGTCATCAAGATGAACTGTGACGCCTTGGTGCGGAATGACAGAAAATTGTGGGATCGGTTTGGTGGCTGGGAATGGTTTGGGTGCTGTCATATTAGCTGGCTCAAAATATCTTTAGGGAGCTCGTTCGGTTATGCAGGTACCCTTTGTTGGATATGCCTTGAATTGAGCTTATTTTTGTTTGGGCTTTGTCTGTTTGGTCCAGTTTTATATTTGACTTCCAAGTATAAACCTGTCAAGTTTAAACCTACCAAGTATAAACTACCAAGTTTAAACCTGCCAAGTATAAATATGTCCAAGTATAAACCTAGGTTGTTCTTATATATATATTGTAGGGTTCCCTTAGTTTTCTATCATTTGTTCATCATCTGTAATATGGGATAACCTAGTTATCATCTGTAATCTGGGATAACCTATTTATCCTCTGTTTATCCTCTCATATGTACTCTGAAACTCCTCAATAAAATATCTTTGGAAAGTGGAGGTAACCTTTATTGGATGAACCACTATAAACTTGTGTGTTGTCTTTCTTGTTTGTTGAATTATGTTCTTTCTCAGTGATTTTGCATAACAAACTGGTATTCGATCTTTGGGTTCTCTAGTTTTTTGTTATCTGGGAGAAAAATGTCTTCTTTCAACATAACAATCGACAAGTTCACAGGGAGGAACAATTTCACCTTGTGGTAAATCAAGATGCGAGCGTTGCTGAAACAACAGGGCTTATGGGGGCCGCAGTCAAGGAAGGAATCCCATAAGAAAAAGGGCGATGTTGCTGAGATGACCACTAAGGAGGATAAGGCGCATTCGATCATCATACTATGTCTAGGTGATGATGTCTTATGTGAGGTTTCGGATCAAGATACCGCATTTAAACTGTGGTTGAAGTTGAGAGCCTCTACATGACGAAGTCTCTCACCAACAAGTTGCTTCTCAAGGAACGTTTGTTTAGCCTACGAATGCAAGAATGTACACAACTTCGTGAGCACTTAGATCAATTATACACAATTCTTCTAGATTTGCCTAATATCGATCTTAAGATTGAGGACGAGGATGTTGCGTTGATTTTTTTGGTATCTTTGCCGTCATCATATGAAAACTTTGTTCAGTCATTTGTTGTTGAAAAAGATACTATTACTCTGAAAGACGTCAGGTTTGCCTTTCATACAAGGGAACTACGCCATATGGTGAATGAAAGTGGTGTAGGTAGGGATGGTAAGACTTATGGTCTATATACAAGCGAAGGCAAGGGACAAGGAATCAGGGAAGAAGGACAATAAGTCGTCTTTTTCAAAAGGTCTCAAGCCTGATAGTATGCAACTATAGTAAAGAGAAAGGGTATTGAAAGAACGAATGCCCTAAGCTCAGGTTCATCATGAGTTTGTGATTGGCTCAATTAAAATCGATGCTCCTACCAGTGGAAGGAAGATTATGTACATTGAACGAGGTCAGACACGTTCCACTTATTACTAAGAATTTGATATCCCTTAATATGTTGGATAGTAAAGGATTTTGTTTCAAAGGTGAATGTGGAGTTCTGAATGTCTGTAAGGATTCTAATGTTATTATAAGAGGTGTCAAAAAAGGGCACTTTATATTTCATGCATGATTTCTACTGTATCTGTTTCTGTTGCATCTTCAGATATTGACAAGGACGATATGACTAAGTTATGTATATGAGACCTGGTCATATGGGTGAAAGAGGGATGCAAAATCTGGCAAAGGAAGATCAACCATAAGAAACTATTTACCAGAGCTTAGCCGAGGGACACTCAAGAAGGTTGGAGTAAGACCTCCACAAATATACGGCTTTGAGGATATAGTTGGTTATGCTCTACATGTTGCTGAAGATGTAGATACTCATGAACCATCCACCTATAGAGAAGTTGTATATGAGTCTGAAGCTGCAAAGTGGTTTGCAGCAACAGGAGATGAGATGCAAGATTTGGGAGCAACTTGTAAATTCTAGGAATGATTATTCTTAGAGATAGAGGTACATCTGCACAGTGGTTTGCAACAACAGGAGATGAAATGCAAGATCTGGGAGCAACTCGGATATTCTAGGAATGAATATTCTTAGAGATAGAGGTACATCTAACATTGGGCTTGTTTTTGAAAATGATACACAGTGTTTGGACACAAGGTACTCCGATTCTGATTATGCAGGAGATGTTGATCCAGAATATCTATGTCCGATCATGTTTTCACTCTTGGAAGTTTTGTTGTGAGTTGGAAGGCAACCTTACAATCCACTATTACTTTGTCTACTATAGAGGCAAAAATCATGGCATTGACAGAAGCAGCTAAAGAGGAAATTTGGTTGAAAGGATTGATTTGTGATTTAGGTATACATCAACTATTGTATACTGTGATAGTTTAAGTGCAATTTGTTTGGCCAAAGATCAGGTTCATCATGAGAGGACTAAACATATTGACGTCATGTATCATTTCTTGAGAAGTGAGAAGAGGATCAGGGTGAAGAAAGTAGGGATTGTTGATAATCTCGTTGATATGTTCACTAAGCCGTTACCTCGCAACAACTTCCAACATTGCTCGGACTTGATAAATGTCAAAAATTGTTGAGTGCTCGAGGGGCACATCTGAATAAAGAGATGAGTTGGTTTGGACATTGATTAGTGCATTTGGTTTGGGCATTGATTAATGCATCTAGTATGGGTATTGACTAATGCATCTGGTATGGACATTGACTAATGTATCTGATATGAGCAATGACTAACGCATCTAGAGAGGAGTTGACTCGGACATTGATTAATGCATCTGGTATATATGTGATGATTCAAGTAAAGGTGGAGATTTGTTGAATATGCCATTGGGCTTATTCATGTGTTGAGCTTTTTCTGTTTGGCTTAGTCTTATATTGGGCTTCCAAGTATATACCTGCCAACTTTAAACCTACCAAGTATAAACCTGCGAATTTTGAATCTGTCAAGTATAAACCTAGATTGTTCCTATACATATTGTAGGGTTCCCTTAGTCTCATATTATATGTTCATCATATGTAATCTGAAATAACCTAGTTATCATTTGTACACTGAGATAACCTAATTATCATTTGTTTATGCTCTCATATATACTCTGAAACTGCTCAATAAAATCTCTCTAAAAAGTGAAGGTAATCTTTATTGAATGAACTACTGTAAACTTGTGTTATTTTTTTTTATTTGTTAAATTATGTTCATTGTCGGTAATTGTACACAACAATTATGTTTAGATGAAAAAAAAAGAATGGTAGATAAAGTATCTGCAGACTTAGTTCGTCCTTCCTTCGGTATGAATTAGCTATGTTTTTTTTTTATATATTATTTTACTATATTAAAATCTATATTTTACAATAACAACGTTGTTTCTTAATGTAGTGAGGAAGCATACTTTGTATCCATGTTTTCGGGGCGTTAATACTTAATAAGAAACAGCTATAATTCTCTGAATCTTGACAGAAATACGACATAATAAAATTTAAAAAATATTATTTTATCAACTCATTTTATTACATGTAGATGGCTGATACGCTATTGTTTCACTTTCAAATTTAATACTTTAGTGTCGACGTAACATCTAGAACTGTTTTAATTAGTCTTTTAAATTTAGTCTATCGTTATTTATGTAGTTTTGAGTTTTTTTGGAGGTTCTATGTAAGAGAGGATATGGTGTCCCTCCATATCTGCAATTTATAATTGTTGTTGACTCGAAAGAATTTACATGCAATAAATTTATAAGTCAATTTTCTATCTATAAGAAGTACTAAGATAATGTACTCGTTAATTTTTTGTATAACACATGTTACTGAGTTTTTTATCTTGATAAACTACGTGTCTATAAAAAAACAAAAAACAATCATATATATAAAGTAATCATTAATATTATATTGTCCGTCTAAAATTTGATGTAAGACTCAATTCCTTGAATAAATTTAGCAAATTACTTCTAAAAAATTTTTAAACGAATCATACTTAACTAAAACAAATATAATTGTTAACATATGTCTCTGCGCACTAAAATTATCTTAGAGTAATAGTCCGTATAAATTTGGGGCTGAATAAAATCTTCTTCTTCTTTTTATTTATTTATTTTATTAGAAAATAGAAAATTTAGACATTCGAGTAGAATTGAAATTTCATTTTATCTTTTGGTCAAGGGAGTTTTCCACAATACCACAACTAAAGACGTTTATATAAAAGAGAAAGACAAAACTACATACGAATCATGCAACGAAAACAAACTTCCAAAGCGTCATATAAAATAAGAGCACTCGTATACAAGGAGGGACATCTAATTTTCCTCCCAAAAATTGATCGAGTGTAATAATTTATTCTCGAAAAAATAAGACTTGACATGATCACCAGGCTAGATAACGAAATTGGGATTTACTCTCTTTAAAACATTAACATCACTTACTAGTTTGATATTTTTATGTAGAATATTACTTACTAGTTCGAAGACATGAATCATGACTTGAAAGTGATAAGCGTTCGTTTGCTACACAATACTTGCCTTGTTGTTTTATAATACATTATGAGGTATTTCACTGGCATGCATTATGCATATATCATAACATTATATTCATTGGTTAAGGAAGGCATTTATTTGTCATGCCTAACTTTTTTCACAAAAGACACACTTTTACATGGTCCAATGTTAAACATTATAGTATATGAAGATTTTATATTTGTATTATTAAACATTATAATATATGTCTATAGTTTTTTGTGACTTAGGTTGAAAAGTATATAATTTATGTTTAAAATAATGATTGATTTAGTTCGTGTTTTTAGACATGAATTTGTATCGAAAGTTTATGACTTTATGTCGCCCTCACTTTCTCCTCATTTGGCTCAATTTGGAAATCATGCATGCCAATGAAAACCTTTGAATTCTTAAGTAGCCCTTTTGCCTTTTACAAAGTGGGGAAATATAGATGATTTTTGTAGCTTCATTTTTTTATAAAAGATGATTTTGTTTTTAGCTAAATCTCACTTGCATTTGTCTTCGAAAATTAAGCTTATTTAATTAAATGTATTTAGTGAATAAAATGTATGTCTTTTATTGATCCAATTACAAAGTTTTAGAATTTTTGGTGAGAAAGAAAAAATTTTAGTACAAATATATGAAATTACCAAAAATGTTATTTAACATTTATAATGTGATAGTTCTTGATCTCATAAAAAGAAAGAGAGTATAACCTGGTAAAATTTATTTTATTTTAATTTTATGTAATAGTTCATAAAATTTACATTTAAAACGTCATATGATATATTTTATGGTGTTTGTAGTCGTTGTGGTTAAACACAATCTAACGTGTTTAGGTAGTAAATTCATATAAAAAGAAAAAGAGTATAGCTTGGTCCGTAAAATAAGTTGAGGGTCTAACCGGATTTAAACCGGTGATTATATTTTCTTGATTCTATATTATAATCATTTTCCATGATGTTTTTCGATAAAATATTTTTTCTTTAAATCCCCATTTTATATTTTCCTATCAATTTCACCAAAAAATGTCTCAATCTATTTCATGTCTTCTATTTATCTATTATATTGTTATTATTCTATAACATATAATAGCTTAATATTATAATGTTAGTGTATTATTATTATATTACTATAAAAAAAAATTCAAAAAACTTTTATATAGAATATTTTGAGGAATCATCTTCTAGTTATGCTTTTTTACAAATAAAAACCACTCTATAAAATCTATTTCATCTAAATAAATGAACCTACATTGTTCGACAATTACATATTCTATCATATTAACCGATACCCCCTTATTGTTTTTAATTGTTTAATTTAATAAAATTTTAAGCTATTTTATTTTTCAAAAAATAAAATCAATCAATTGAGGGATCATTTGATTATTTTTGTAGAAAGAATTATTTTTTTTATAAAAACTATTCAATTAAATAAATAAATATAATAAATATTTTTCGGTCAAGGTGTCGCTTGTGACAAGGCCAACGTACACCTAGGGGTGGACAACAATTCCAATCCCGGTTCTATACCAATCCTATCGAGATTTTATTTACAAATAACAATCTTGTCCGAATCCATTCCGTAAAAAAAAAATGCGCAGGACGGGACTTGATTTATTTATTTATTTATTTTTTTGTAAAGATTTGACTTTTTGCAAATAGATGGAAACAAAGGGTTATCTTATGCAATTATTCAGTGATATATGTTATTATTATATTTATAATCAATTCCAGGGCCAAACTGTGGGTCCAATTTTGCTCTTTTTTTTTTGGGGTTGTGTGTCCAAATTACTATAAATTGATATTCATCATTCACTTCTCCAAAACAGCAATTCCCTTTCTCTTACCATAAAGCTTACAACTTTCTTCTTCACTAACGAAAACAGAGCTTCCTCTAATGGCTTCCACAGCTTATCTATTTGAGACCTCCAAATCCACCACCGGTGGAGGATTGAGTTTCTTCCAATCCCTAACCACCATTATCAACACCACCAAAAACAACGAAGAAGAAACCCTTTACATTCATCCCCTTGCTCAACGATCCAAACAGACTCTGAGCTCGAAAAGCCTCGAGATGTGCACGGAGAATCTGGGAAGCGAAACGGGAAGCGACGATTATTCTCTTTCATGGCCGGTGACCGATCATAACCTTCCGGCGAGAATTCCGGCGAGAACAAGGCGTTCAGTTGCCGGAATTAAGTTGCCGCCTCCGTTGCCGTCGTTGAGGGGTGTCCACGTGAAGTGTGTGAGGGAAAATGGGAGGTTAGTCATGAACGCAGTTCCTTTGAACCCAACACACGCTTGTCTTGAGGCTGAGAGAGAGAATGGAAAGCTTATTCTTCGTTTCACTGAACTCTGCGTTTTGAATTGTAATGGAGGTTATGATGACGTGGATGATGATAATGATGTAGAAGAAGAAGAAGAGGACATGGAGGGGATTTTGGAGGAAGTTGAGGGTGAAAACGGTAACAAATATGCGATGGCTAGTACAAGTAGGTGTAACGAAGAAGGAAGCATGAACCAAATGGTGAATTTGGAGGCACTTTTGGTCACCACTTAATCACGAAAATTATATCTTGATTAAGTCTTAATTGCTAATTTTAAGAGGAATTTTTATGTGTTTTTACTTAATTTATGAGTGAGTAATGTGAGAAATGTAAGATAAGTTGACTCTCTCGCCCACCATGATTCTCATGTGTGAGTGTAGTTATTATAGTTAATTAGCATAAATATATATATTTACTATGTACTTTCACCTGATCGACCCTTTTCTCGCATAGTCTTACTTAATCCTAATAATGATTATGAACCATGCAATTATACTTACTTAATCCTAAATAAAAAAAAGACATAAAATCATTCCACGTCGATAAAAAATAAATGTATAATTTAGTATATAAATTCACTGATATACTCTTGTATATTCAAGTGATTTTACGATGAAATTCGCCGTATGAACGAACTCTAATATATTAGATTGAAAACTCCGTCCTTTCGTGCATGCATATTGCAGTGTTAATGCACGAACCACTAAAATCGGAAAACTATATATTATAATATAAATCAATAATTATCATCATTAGATAGGTCATATATTAACTATGTTTAATCTTTTGTAGGTACACTTCGAAGTAATTGTTATGTGTTAATTATCAATGTTGTTTCCGTTTGTCAATTCTTCTATGCTTGTGTGTTTTCGTTGTTGTCATGTCCCTTTTGTGATATTTAACTATGATGGCTTAACGTTTTTTAAATTTATTTATTATAGTTTTGTGGAAAAAAAAACATATTTTCGGATTTCGCGCTTATTGTCAATTACAAATTGTCGAGTTTCTAAATAACACTGAAAATAACTATTATATAATCGAACATCTATATTTAATTATGTTTTTTTTACACGATTAGATTGTTAATGAGATTTTGACCAATTCTTTTGTGTATATACTTTGGATCTTTCGAAAGATAAAAATAAAGGGTGAAGTTGGATAAAATTTTGCAAAAATTCTCAACCTCACGGTGCATGATTGAGAAGGATTACGGATATGCTTTTATTTATTTCACAATAATTCTCCTTTCGTTGGACTTGTCATCGTCTTTTCATAATTTTGTCAAAAAATATTTCCTACACCAAAACCTGGATAATTTATTTTTAAATTTCCTTTTCTATTACTTTTTTTTTTGAAAGTATCTATTACTTATTTTTATAGGATGAAATGGAAAGTTAGATTATTAAGAGACAATGTAGGTATTTTTGTATTATAACCGATGAAGTAGACATCAAGATTTGTGCATGTGTTTTGGTATTAAAATTCAAATATATGTATTTAGTATTAGATTTCATATATATGTTTTGAATATTAGATTTTGAAAATTGGGTTTTAGGTATTGAATTTCAAGTATAATAATTTGGGTGTTACTATAAGGTATTTCTTGTATTGTAATTCTAATATTAAAATTCGGGTATACTATTTAATTAAGATATAATTCTAAATTTATAAAAAAAAATTAGAAGAATTTATTAGTGCAATTAATAATAGAATGCTCAGGGTCCAAAGTCCAATCCCACAAACACGTTTTAAATTAAAATTTATTTGTTTTAAACGTAAAAATAGGGAAAATAGGTACCTATTTTGTCTTAGAATTAAAAATAAAGCTCATTTACATTAATTTTCTCTTTTTTTTTTAATCTCCTTAATCTTCGTCTGGACAATTACCTTCGTCTTCGACTCCATTATAAACTGACCCTATCAAACAACTTATAATGTAATATTTTTAGGTTTGTGTCATATGCATTTGCATTAAGTTATAGTATATGTGATGGGCAATTAGATTGAGTTTGAAAGGAGGATAAAAATGGTTGTACAAATGTACGTTTGACATGACAAGCAAATAGAAGAATGGGAATGAATTGCGTAAGCAACAGAGGACATATAGGTCTTGTTTGTTGATGACCCATTGGTCCAATAAACCACTACTATACTTTCTACTATTACTTCCATATGCCATCTTCTTTTTCATTTATTGTTATATTTTATCTTCAAAAATCTATTTTTTTAAAAAAAAAAATTATTTTTTTATGAAAAATTAATTATTACGGAATTTTTGAAATGGACAATTAGATTCTATTTTTTTTTAAAATAAATTCTAAATAAATCTTATTTTAACAAAAACTGATTTATTTTCAATATTTTTTATTCGTGACTTTATAACAATTCAATTCCTACTTTTGTTTCTAGTACTATAAAAATTATGACTCTACTTTTTCACTAGAAATAACTACGATTTTTATCATTCAAAACATTTAAACTTACCAAACCTCAACATGAAACTCGAATACCATGTTAATGTTTGAAAGATAAAATGACGATGAAAATAATTTTTTTTATACAAAACTAAACTAATGGCCTTATTTACATTAAGAATATCCACATAAAAATATTTGTAACATTAATCCTTAATACACACTGATATCAATAGATTTGTAACATCAACCATAACTACACACTAATATCAAGAGACTTGTAACTTCAACCTTTAATAAACACTAATATCAAGAGACAAATAACGAAAATAATTTAATACACGTTAATAATTATTAGCTAATATAGTGATAGTTTTAGAAACTAAAAATTCAGCGTAAAATCTTGCTATGAATATATAAATGAATTTTTGAATCACGAATTTTGATATAAATAGTGTTTTTCGTAACACAACACGGCGTGAACAAAACACTATCTATATCAAAATTCGACCATTAACCTTTCAAATAGGTGCAATGTCAGTCCCTTTGTTAATATATCCCATAATCTTTCGTAATTTTTGTTATATGTTCAACATGACATGCATGACCACATCTAATGACTAAACAAACTATATATTTTGTAAATAATAATGAAGTTAATCAGAATATGAGAATAGATTAGAAACCATTAAACCGCCCTTTATTTGTATTTGATTGTAGACAATCCCTTAAACTTTACACAAAATCACGTACCCTAAAATAACAACAAGCAACAAATGAGTTCATTTGCTTATTTTCTCAATACATGTTTTTTTTTTTCCCTTTCTTATTTTCGAAGTCATGTTATGTTTTAAAATTATTCTTTCTTTTACTACTCATATCCGTAGTACCATCAACAATATGACTCAATGAGTGTGCATTAAGAATCATATGAACCCGCAAATGATTCATCTTAAAATGATTAGAATTGTATATAAAAAATTTGTCATTTCAGTGCAAATTACTATTGAACTTAATTATTCGAACTTGTATTGTAATTATAGCTGTCAAAAGTTTACTCGACCCGATAGATTCGAATTGGTCCGGGAAATTGTGAAAGAAGAGAATATACGGAACCGATCTACTTTAAACCGATTCAACCCGAAGTAATAAATACCCAAAGTAATCCAACACAAATGACCCGATTGCCCGAATAACCAGATTCGAATGACTCGATAGCACGAAGTAATCCGAACCGAAATAACCCAACCCGAATGACCGATAGCTCGAAGTAACCCAACCCTAAGTAAACCGACCCGAATGACCCGAAAGCTCAAAGTAACCCAACCCAAATGACCCGAAAGCCGAAAGTAACCCGACCCGAAATGACTCGATAGCACGAAGTAATCCGAACCGAAATAACCCAACCCGAATGACCCGATAGCTCGAAGTAACCCAACCCTAAGTAAACCGACCCGAATGACCCGAAAGCGCAAAAGTAACCCAACCCGAATGACCCGAAAGCCGAAAGTAACCCCAACCCGAAATGACTCGATAACCCCGTCTATTTTAATGCTTACAAATCGGGTAATTCAAGTTATATTGATAATTTTGAGTTAAATTGATTATTATTTACATGATTCATTAAGACAAAAATAGATAAAATGTAATAGCTGAAAAATTTTGATTTCAGAAATCGACTCGAGTTACCGAGTTTTGTTGGAACCGAACAAAACTAGGCCTTAGATTGTAACATCTCGAAAAATTGTCATCCCACATCGTTTGAATCGGGATTTGTGATTAACTTATAAGGATTGGTTGTTACCCATGTCAACAAGATTTCTTCTTTTCTAGTGGTAGAGTGAGGACAAATAACCCTGGAGTTAAGCGTGCTCGTGCGGGAGCAATTTCGGGATGGGTGACCTCTTGAGAAGTTTTTGTGTGTGCATGTTTGGCATGGGGACAACGTCCCTAAGACCTCGGGTCTTACAGGTCCTAACTCTAGTTTGACGACGACAAAGTAGATCTTGCAACATGACACCGTTCATAAAACTGAAAAAATATATTAATGCAAAAGTCAGAATCATGCAATGAAACTATCTGCCTCAAAACGAAAAAACATCTACCGTCTAGCATAACCTTAGACTTAGTGGATAGCGACATAATAATATTCATAACCAAATCTTAATAATTACGCGGACCCGGCTAACCACCCTCTCCGAATCAATCCATATTTCCTTGGACTTAAGTGGATAGCGACATAACAATATTCATAACCAAATCCTAATAAGTACGCGGACCCGGCTGACCACCTTATCATACCTGCAATCTATCAACCAAAGTGGTATAAAACTGTTAGCTAACAATCCTAAAACGCATAGCTAAATACTAAGATAACACAAACACACACAATGCGGAAATTAAACAAACAACATGATCACACTCAATCATATTATTATCTTTATTTAGGTAATTCAATCTAATTGTGCAACTTATTGTGGCACGAGGAATCTCCACCTCTCGCTGCTGAGCAGTGATGCCACGACCCATTCTCATATACTTGGGTCAACAACTTACCTCGAACCGAAGAAACTCTGGAATTAAGCGTGCTCGTGCGGGAGCAATTTCGGGATGAGTGACCTCCTGGGAAGTTTATGTGCATGCATGGTTGGCATGGGGATAGCGTCCCTAAGACCTTGGGTTTTACACGGATCTTGCCTTTTCTTTCTTCTCTCCGTAGTTTTTTTTTTCCGGTCTAACTCCTTGTTGACCTTCTCTTTTTCTAAGCCCAACTGCTTGTTCCTCTGGCCTAATTTCTTCTTCTCCTGGGGAGAGCAGGCTGGCCCAACATCTAGGACAAGATCTTCTTCGTCTCTTCTCCTAGGTTGCGACTTGCGTGAAGATAGGATGAAGACGAGGTACAACAACTTGAAGACGAACTTTGACAAGCCGACGTCAGCTTCTTTCCATCCCTCTCTTCTCCTTCAGCACACCCTCACCTACGCCATCGTAACCTCCACATTGCTTCCTCTCTTTGCTGAGTCGGGTAAGCACCCACATCTACCTTCTTATCGTTCTCTTTTCTTCCTCTGGCATTAGCAAGAGAGAACCTCATCCTTTGCGATCAAATCTACAAGGACAAGCAAGCGAGTCCTGGGAGCGTACCTGGCCGGAAGTGTAGTGACCAACACTCTCACCGGCGCAGCTTGATCACTGATCACTACCGGAATCTAAGCCTCGGCAGTCTACTTCTTTTCCACTTCCTTCCTCGGCCGGCTGCCTCCAGTCGAACGGGGAGTAGCTTTTCTGGACGTCGAGAAGCAATCTCTCCTTTTGCTCCCGAGTCTGCATTGACTACTGGACTAGTGTTCGATTATCTTCTTCTCTTCCTATCTTCTCTATAAGTACCTTTTTCTTAGGAATATTAGTTATGATTTGAACATTTTTGCAAGAATCAAACCCAAGATTTG
Organism: Fagopyrum tataricum; assembly: GCA_002319775.1. Taxonomy (NCBI): domain Eukaryota; kingdom Viridiplantae; phylum Streptophyta; class Magnoliopsida; order Caryophyllales; family Polygonaceae; genus Fagopyrum; species Fagopyrum tataricum. The sequence goes on from CM008282.1 coordinate 3,504,907, forward strand.
TTGGTCTTGTGTAAATTCCAAAATTTTCTTCTCTCAGGACTCAAACTCTAGTCTTGTGGGAAGTATTTCCAGTGTTGAGCAACCAACTTCGAGACCAACGGTTAGAATTAGATTTTATAAGGTTGTGAAGTTGGGAACAAAATCAATTTGTTAGGAATAAATGTGGAAATTTGACTAAGTATGAAACTAGTTCTTATAACCATTTTTTGGCCCCGGTCTAATCGTGTTGGACTTAGAGTTTATGGTTGGAAATTTGATACATTACAATTGGTATATATTAGTGTGAGACCCCTATTCTTTCGGACCGAGATCGGACCATAGCCGAGATTGGCTTTGGATCGAGATTGTCCTTGCCGCACCCCGCGGGTATGATGGCCCCTGCGTGTTCCCGCTCCCGCGGCCCAGTGAACCGCCCCTGCGGTTTCCTGCGGCTGCAGCCATTTTTGTTGACCCTTTGACCCGTACTTTACTCTTTCACTCCCTTAACCCTTCCGTCCTTTGGTTGCTGAGCAAGTTTTCACATTTCCTTACCCATCTTTCACGTCCCCCTTGCTTCTTCATCTCTCCTTTGACCTTGCATGAGAATTCTTGGAGTTTGATAAGTTTTGGTGTAGTGTTGTGTTGCTGAAGGTTTGTGTGAATGTTTGTTGAGCTTTTGAGGCCAGCTAAGAGCTTGTTCTGTTCTTCCTTGAGGTATCACAGCTTGGAGGTGAGCTTCTTGCTCCTCCTTCCTTCTTTTCTTTCTTGTTCTTCCTTCTTAGGTTAGGAGTAGATGAATTGAGCATAGCTTAATGTTTGAATGTGTATATATATGTATGTGTGTGACTATGGAAGAGAGTAGACGTGATTTGATCACGTGAAGAGCTAAAGAGAAGCCGCGAGATTGCATTCTGCACTATCGCCGCCCCCGCGCCTGGAAACCGCCGCCCCTGCGGAGACCGTGCCATCGCGCCCGCGCTAGCGCCTGCGCCATGCCTGTGGTAGCCTGCAGCCTTGTCACCGCCCCCTGCGGCTTCTACCTGCCGCGCCTGCGGGTGATCTCTTCCGCCCCTGCGTCCTTAGTTCACGCAGGTGCGTCTTGTCCCGGGACTACCTATAGTTAGGTAGTTCCTTTCCTTTCTAGTATGAGGAACTTAGTACCATGCTAGGATTCGGATGTTGACAAGTATGATACAGAAATACCGGTTAGGGATTTGAGGTTTACGAGTTGGACATATGGATCCCTTGGGTCTAGGTGTGACCCTTTGTGTGATAGTAGATTGATATATCTATGTGTGCCTTGTATAGGCTGTGTTGTCCTCCAGTTTGGAGTGAAAGTTTCTGAGAGTTGTTCGTAGCGAGTTACTTCTGAGATCGAGGTCATTCCATAGGACTTACTTAGCTACTATCCTTATATTGGATGTATGCTTGAGTGTGTGTTATATGCTTTATAGCATGTGTTATTATGGTCACCGACCTATGTTTTATTGACCGCCCATTGTAGTGGTTGTGACAACTTACCTTTCATCCCGTAGTGGAGTCTGGGAAGTTCTTTGTAAGCTAGTTAGTTCTGGTATACGGGAAGGGCACCTACCACTCCATATGGTATACGGGAAAGTGCGCTGATACCATTCCAGCTAGCTATTGCACGCAGAGACGAGGGTTATATATGCATTCCTTGTGTCACGTATATTCATATACATTTATATACGATGAGTGTTGACTGCGATTGAGTATATTAAAAGATAATAAACGCGGGTAAATGTGTGATATCATGATGATGTGTTAATATTATTGACGTGTGTTTGTGCTCTAGCATCTTCTTATATATGTGTATAGTTAGCTAACGGTTTTATACCGTGTTGTAGATCCTTTTTTGCAGGTTAGGAGAGCTGCAGAGTGATCCAGAGGGGTGATTTGCTGAGGGTTCCGTACACTGGGTGTATTCGTGGATATGGGTTATTTACGTTGTACGTATTCATGTTTTGACTTTGTACTCAGCAGTACCTTGTATCACCTTTTTGATATGTATATATATATATATATATACATATATATATATATATATATATATATATATATATATATATATATATATATATATATAATCAGTTTTATATTTTGTTTTAATCTATTGGTACCTTGTTGTAAGATTCAGTGAATTTGTTGTCAGGCTAGGGTCAGGATCCATTGTGAGATCCTAGCCTAGTAGCACTCCGAGTCCTACGGATTTGGGGGGGTTACAATTAGTTTATCATACTTGAAATTGAGGAAATCCGACGGTCAAATTAAGAGTTACGACCTTGTTAAGTTGGGATGTGAAACTGTTTTGAAGAAAAAGTGCAGATTTGGCTTAGTATAGAAATAATGATTATGATGGCCACTTTGAGATCTTATATAGATCTTATGGCTAGGGGTGTATGTGTTTTGATTCTTCTATCTTAGAATAGGCATGGCCTTGTAGGTGTAGAAATTTTCTTGAAATTTTTGGGAGTTATATATAGGTACATACCTATGGATAAAGTAGTCAACTCGACTAGTTCTAATTTAAGGGTTACTTTAAGTTTTCTTTATGAGTTGAGAGTTGGGAGAAACTTTCAAACCCGTTACGGGTCTTTCAATGAATTAATGTGTTTTTGGGCTATAGTGAGAGACATAGAACCTCTTTGAGCACTTTTTGGAATTTTGTGAAATGTTAGGGGCATTTTATAATTTCCTTAAAAGTTACTAGAAAACTTCCTTGCTTGTCTAGGAACCTTCTTGAAGTTATCTAAGTGGTAGAAAAATGTTGCTAAGACGTTTTCCGTTTGATCAGGTAGTTGATAGTGTTTGCACGTTTAGACGATAACGGGTAATGACAGGTCGTCGATCAGTTTAGGTAAGTCTTACGGCCTTGTTTAGCTATTTATTCTTGTATGAGTGTGTTACTATAGTGGTGCATGTTGGGTGATTTATAACTATAACTTGATTAGGACGATGTTATTATATGATTAGAACCAAGTGTATGCATAATGGGTTGTTGCATCACTGCCAACGCTGCCATGGTATTGGAGGCTCTCTGCGACCAGTCCACATCGGTATACGGTGAGATGGATTGGATCCACTCTGATTGCTTTACGAAGACAAAGGCGAATGTTGGTAGACTTTCGTGCCACACAATAAGTTAAATAATTAGAATTGAATCACATAAATGAAGATAATAATATGATTTGAGTGTGAACATGTTGATTGTTTAATTTCCGCATTATTTGTGACTTTTCTATAAAATACTAACTGATATTTAGAATTGGTAGCTAACGGTTTTTTACCGTCGTTGTTAGACTCTTTATAAGGTAGGTAGCTTCCGAGTGATCCGGAGTGGGGTGGTCATTTCATTTCCTTTGGATTTTTTCACGTATTTTATGGATGGTTGATTGTTTTATCCCTTTTTATGATCATTTTTCACATTAAAAATTTTATTCGGTTTTATTTATTTATGCCTTGTTGGAAGATCCGGTTAGATTGTTCTTAAGTAAGGGTTGGGACCCAGTGTGAGGTCCTAACCCATGACATTCCGAATTCCTAGAATTTGGACTGTTACATAAAATTTTACCTAGAAATAAGGTAATTTAAAAAATAAGTTAGTCATGCACCGACTATTTTAATTTATCCATCGATTATACAAAATTAAAGTAACGATATGACGGTTTATTGATCATAATCAAATTAATTAACCAAAAATAGGATTTGTTTTTGAGGTTCAAAGATTCAACAATGAATTTATAGGACCCGATTGATTAATCCGTATTCCAAAGGAAGTATCCCATATTTTATAATCTGAATGCCAAAGTAATTAATTACTTTTTGGTGGACCCATTAAATTTTGATGGAAAATTGTCTAATATAGTAGTCTGTATGGATTATTAATAACGTGGTTAATTGTTAACGAAAATTAAATAAAGTTTTTAAAATAATAATAAAAATATAAGAGGTTGTTAAGTGAAAAGAAAGAGTAAATAAGAGGTGTTTTATGTATTTTATTATAAATAAGAGGTGGTTAAGTGAAAAAAGAGCAAATAAGAGGTGGTTTTATGTAGTATATTATAAATAAGAGGTGGATATGAATACAATGGACAAAAGTGGTGATTTGCAACCTGATTTTAATGTCATGAAAGCCTTTCGGGATACTTTACATAAGTGCGATCTTCACGAGTTAGAATATCAAGGGATTCGATTTATGTGGGATAATGGTAGACTCGATCGTGATATAACGATATCATTCAAAAGCGGTTAGACTATGCGTTTGGTAGTTCTTCTTGGTTGCTAGCTTTGAAGGGGTGTTGGTCTTGCACTTGGATAGGGAAGGATCTAACCATGCCCCCCTCATGGTTCTTTCTCTCAAAAGTGAGGGGTGATGTGGATATGAAGAGAACATGATCTCGCCCTTCTCGTTTTGAGCCTTTATGAACTGAGCACAAAGATATTTCTTTTGTGGTGGAAAAAGCATGGTGCGGTGAAGTAAGATTTGTCCCTGGTCAGGTTCACAAATGTATGCATGCATGTCTTGAAAGAGTAGAATAGACATGTGTTTGGTAACACTACCGGATCCAAACTTCTTTGTTCTTTCTAAGTCTTTTTCTTGCATAGAAGAACGTAACTCTTGCAAAAACCGGAGGGAGTTGAAGAATCGGCCCGTGGCCGTAGATCGATCCCAAAGTCTTTGGCAACAACAGCCGGCCAAGAAGCCCGAGATTCAAAGGAAGGACCACACTCCACTCATCCGGGAAATCTGGAACGGAATGCACCGCGGGATCTGTCTTCTCATCCGTTAGCTTATGAGCCCATTAACAACAAAAGAAGCATCTCCTGCAGGCCCTCCGCGGGGGAGTTCATAAGGACAGATTCTCTGAAAGTGATCGGACGGGTAGCTAAAATCGAACGAGAGAGGTCGGTAAACATAGGGCTTTTGTCCCAGATCGGTAGACGAGAAGGCAATGGCGACCTAATACTACAGATTTTAGTATTTTAAAAAGGATTCAAAGATTTATATCATGGTTTTCATTGGCGAAGGTCATTAAGTTTGGCTAAGCCCTTGCCAGGTCAATCTAATAGGCAGATCCTTAAAAATGAGAGCATCTGCAAACGTTTTCCCGTGGACCGCCACCCCCCCCCGGTCCAGGCATTGATCTATATCACTTCAGAAGAAAGGATATAACAGTACTTACCTTCTCCTGCCAGCGCCTCCGGCCTTTGGCAACTAAGCGGGCTTTGCCCTATCAAGACTGCCGCCTACGGTCGAGAAAGCAATGGCTAAGTAAGAGAGGAGTTCAGTTTCCCGCTAGAGTTGCCTTACGCCCCTTGGCTTGGGATATGTCCTAAAAGTCAAAGAAAGAAGTTCCTTTTTGCTTGGCCTATGCGAATTCCTTGGCTAGGCAACTACTAATCCTTCTTCTCTTCCTTCTCGCCTTCTTTTTTGAAAAAAAAGTCTTTTGCAACGCTTGGCCCAACATTGGATTTGTTTGAAAACAAGCATAGAGCACGGGAGAATGAAGAGTAATGATTTCAGCAAGAGCAGCCGCGTTTTGCTTCTCTCGAACTCCAGGATCTATTTCCTAGTTAATTGACTACCCGGCCGGGCATACTGGTAGCTCCGATTGCTCAAGACATCTCTTTTCAACCGAAGAAGAAAAGAAGATCATTTCGTTCCACATACAATTGTACTCGAAACAGATGCGCTGCGCTACTTCAGACCCTCTACTAGCCTAGCCAAAAAAAACACCGCGGGTCAAGACGAAACCAAACCACTTCGCCCACCAGAGTGTTATCGCGTTAGGAGACTGTCGAACCTTCCTCGACCTAGATGAACGGGCAGTCTGCACCCGGCTTTTTCTATTGTGATTTTTTTGGCAGGTTCGGTCAGGAGGGACAAAAGCGAGATGCTTTCTAGGGACCGATTCACTCTACGTAGATTGACTGAACGCAGAAAGTCTTCCACTGGAAGGCGTTTGGAGAGATTTCCAATCTTTGGGGAAAGAGTTCCGGAAAATGCATTCGCGTGAACGAGAGCTCTACAAGCTCGCCCAGAAGACCAGTGCTAGTCGACATCTGTTCATGAAGAGTGTGGTCACTCGGGCCCTAATCGAATGTTAGAACTCATCTAAGACAGCTATGATCGGAAAATCTCAGAGGATTGATTCCCCGGGATAGGAAAAGAAGATGAATGATAAGAAGGAAGAGATTTCATCTAATCCGGCAAAGGGAGGGTTATTCAGGGCAGGTTCAATGGACGATGGGATGGAAGAGTGGTTTTTGTTTGGGTATAGCAGGACTTGAACCCGGTGCCTGCTATACTATCTCATATTGGGGAGAAGTGTCCTGATAGTCATATTTGGGTATAGTAGGTGGGGAAGTTAGGGCAGACAGGTACTATGCTTATTATCATACCTTTTCTCTGCCTAAAGCTGGGTCTTTCTGTTGCTTGCCACGGAGGGTTCGGTCAGTAGAGGGACGACTTTGCCTCCCCGGAAGAACCCGCGCTCTCTAGCCGACTGATCCCGTTGGGCAACTTCTAAGTCTACGGTGTAAACCTACGGTTTACCTCCCGATTCTCCTTCTACTGTTCCAGCTCATCGAGAAGCAAGAAACTACGGCCAGAGAACGGAAGGGAAAGGTTGGCTTAGGGTTGTTATCAACGGAATTCCAGTCGCGCAGTTTTTGGCGACTTTCACTTTCAACCCGATTCACGCCTACGTGCCCTTTACGCCCAGTCATTCCGAAGAAGACCGCCCCCCCCCGTCTTACCGCGGCTGCTGGCACGGAGTTAGCCGGGGCTTCTTCCTCGAGTCCTGTCATGATCGCGCCGATTTGAGATCCCATCTACGAGCGGAAATGGACTTGCAGCCTCAAATCCCGCCCGTATCTCTTTTTCCAGGCCTGTTTGGACATACGGTTTCCGCAGAAAATCAAAGGTCTTCGTCAGGTGTCGGAATCACATTTAGATTGTGGTCTATGAACTCAATACTAGATAAAGAAGCAGCGAACAACTGAAAGAATAGAGGGAAGGTAGCAGGAGTAGCGGTCAAAGCTTGCGCCTGCACGGCACCTTGGTCTCGAACCTCTGCGCGCGCGATTTGCTGACGCGACACAAAAGTTGTAGTCAAGCCGGAGTGCTATCGCTAGCCCCATCCCTACTTTGCAGCATCAATGCCCGCTTTAGCTCATCTTTCTATTGTCCACTGGGCTTTAGCTACAACCAACGTTAGTTGTTCATCGGCCGGGGGGGAAGAATGAAACAGATGTTGCTTTTTTTTTGAGAGATCCCCCTAAAGGAGGACAACGACAGCTCCTACCTCTGAGGGTCAGCAAATACAATGGGTCACAGAGGACACAATACAGAGACCCCCAAGAAATTCACTATCGGGACGGCTTCGCGAGACCATTTCGGTCCACACTGGAGAACTTGCTCTGGCGTTGCTCTATTGGGCGGCTATTCGTAGTTCTGCCCTATAGCCGTGCGACTTTCAATCCTTAGAAGCGGGTATTAGGTTCCCCGCTCGGCAAAGACTCAGGTTGCCTAAAAACCGAGGGATTAGTAAAAAAAGCTACTGGAATGGCTATAACAGAGTTTCTATTATTCGTGCATAGGTACTATTCGATGCAGCGGAGACGAGACGACGTCCAATCGCATCGAATACCGTTTTCATGGCGACCTGATTCTTAGCTGCATCACGCGATCACGTACGGTAACGAGGGGGGTTCGCGTCTATACGTGTAGTGTGGTGGTTGGGCCTACCCACCCTAACGGCTATAGGGAAGAACTACGAATAGCCGCGGGCGAGTCAAGGTCCTAGAAGGTACCCACTGCTCAAGAAGCATTTTCACTGTAGCGGTACGCTTTTCATTCCCTTTATTATCTTCTTTCTCTAGCGCAGCCTCCAATCGTAGGCCAGCTGAAGACCGAATAAAGCAGTTCACCCGCGAGACCTTATTTCCTCTTTCGAGCAGCAGAGCTAATGGATAGACTCGATGGTACTGCTGTCAACCGCAAACGACGGATGGCCAGGCCCTCACAGATCCCACTCAATCTTTTACACCAATGTATCGTACTCTCTCGACCAGGCTTTCTTTTTAGATCAAATAGGCTATAGAAATTCACTCATAACAGAAGCTAAAAGAGAGATCAGGAGCCTTCATCTCTGCCCTCCTCAACGGGATTCATACCATACCTCGTTAACTCAGTTCGGAGCCACCTGTGTCTTCTCCATATTACTATATCTCTAGAGTCAATAATTTTATATGAGGAACTACTGAACTCAATCACTTTTCCTCTCTTGTTCCAATCCTAGTAAAGAGCTTCAGATCTTATTCTATACTACATATGATATTCCATTCCGGCCCTCACTAGCTCTTCTTCGGCTCCCTGGAGCTCGTCCATTCGTTGGGTGATCCCTTGCTCTCACGTTCGAGTGTTTGCTCATCATTTAGGCCGGTTTCGAATGAGGCTAAGGTTTTTTATTCCAGGTTGTCCCCCAAGATATTCCTTGAACGATAGGAGGAGAAAAAAGGTAAATAACGATTAATGAGACCTCGTCACCATGCTTTCCAAAAAAGTGGCGGTTCTTATCTGAACTGCGAGAATAACTGACTAAGCGTGCCATAAGAGGTCATTCTCCAAACGGGACAGGGCCAAGCCACCACGAGATGCCAAAGCACGCTCAGCCAATCGTGAATCTCCAGCCCAAAGCTGACCAGTACAAAACCATGTGATCTTTCCCCGTTTACGTACCCCGTAGCCTCTTCTGTCCATTCCTAGAGAGTCTTATGTGGCCTGGCTCCGTCTGGTCCAAATTCGAGGCTGGAGACTCTTGATATAGCCGGGTTCCATTCTCCCATGGAACCCGGCTATATCAAGAGTCTATCCGCCCTAACCTCGATTACATGTAAAACACGAGGACCAGCACCGAAGTCCGGGTCACTTGCGAGGATTGGAGATAAGCCCAACGGTCTTTTTCTAGTTCTTTTATTAAAATAAACTCATCGGCTTTGGTTTCTATATGAAAGTAGTCCTCGACTCCTTGACGAACTTGGGAAACCCTTCGGACACAGAGAAGCAGGTCAGGCAGGTAAGAGATTCTACACTTGCTCGCGCGCATACACGAACGAGACCCCTTTCTCGCGTAAAAGCGATCAGAATTCGATCACGCCGCGTTTTACTAGGAAGGAGGGCCGGGAGAGTCCCATTGGCGACCCGGGCAACCGCGGTAAGACCGGGGGGGGGGGGGCAAGTGTTCTTCGGAATGACTGGGCGTGCCCAAGATCAAGCCAATTTGGAGAGATTTCCAATCTCTGGGAGAAGAGTTCCGGAAAATGCATTCGCGTGATAATGCCAAAATATCAAGTCGGCTCTTCCTTTTTATGTTTAGTATTACTACAGGCCTCTTGAATCTTCTCTTTCCCTATTTTTCTTTGATTTGTCAGCTTACTTCCAAGCCACTGCACTAGATGCGCATGTAGTCGGCCCAAAATGCGGCGAGGCTAGGCTGGTCATTCCCATCCCTATCAAAGCAATTTGGACTAGCTCAAAAATGTGTAATTCCATGCTTGTTGAGAAAGTTTTCATTGTCCGGCTAGCGCTAGATCTTAATCTTTTTACTTGGTGGGAAAGATCACATGGTTTTGTACTGGTCAGCTTTGGGCTGGAGATTCACGATTGGCTGAGCGTGCTTTGGCAGCTCGTGGTGGAGTACTCTCTGACAGATTCGCTCTATTATTGGCTCCTATTCAAGAGGGAGTGATCAGGATTAAGCCGCGTGTCATGCCGAATCTCTCTACCATTTTATTCTCTTTCACTTTGGCCAATATGAGTTCACCTGGTACTAGCAGCCTGAGGGACAGGCCCTGAAGCGAAGGACGGGAACGAGCGGAATCAATGTGTTCCAACGCCACCCCCTATTTGGTTGGGTAAGGCTGAAAGCCTCGGCAAGCACGAAAACAGAAGGAATCCAGACGCCGGGCGACAGAGGAAGGAGCTATCGGAAGGGAAGGAGAGCGAGGGCTCAGCCAAAGACAGAGGATTTGTATAGGACAAACCTCAGGGAGACTGGCTAAGTCCTTCTTCCCTTCCCTATCGGAAGAACGTTCATTAAATGTCTCATTCATCATATAACAGACGGGAGGCATCAAAGATGCGCTATCAGACTACTGGTTTTGATCTACTCTACATTCAGTCACGCCACAGTGATCCCGAACTTATTCTAGTTTCGGGACGAAATCGGCAGCCAATTGTTAGCTGCTTTTGTCGACTCGGAACGAATGTTTGAAGCTGTGCCTTTGGAGCGATGCCCGGACAATCCCCTTTCATTCCAATCATTGTCAGTCTTGCGTAAGCTCCCAAGCAGTGGGAGGAGCACATAGGGCTCTGACCGTGTGCCTGTTGAAGAATGAGAGCCGGCGACTCATAGGCAGTGGCTTCGTTAAGGGAACCCACTGGAGCCCGTAGAGAAAGCGAGTCTTCATCCCCTGCTCCCTTCTAAAAGACCATCTAAAAAGGAAAGCCAAAGAGACTAAACCAAAAATAGAGAATGGAACCTCAGACGAATACATAGCCATAGAGAGGGAATAGGCGGATTTAGGAATCCGGTGGTGATCTCACTTCAGTAGTGGGATGAATCTGAAGGGTGGTCCACGACCAGGTGCCCGCTATAGCTATAGAGGCTACGAACAATGGGCTATAGCTTTGTTGGAATTGATTCGAATCGAGCCGCTGCCGGTCATATAGAGCGCTCCGCCCGCCACCAACATTTTGACTACTTCTCCTTTCCTTCGGAGCCTCCTTTTCCTACGCATGGAGTATACCTCAATCTTCGTTAGTTCAGTTTCGGCTTTGTCCCAAATTGACCACTCCTTGAGGCCTCACTACACTACACTTCGGGGCAAGACAGGAGAAACGAACTCCCGTGGGGCGAACTGCCTCACATACAGGATTACGAATGGAAGAATTGAGCTTATTGTTGGGCTGGTTATTCAGAGCCAGCAATTGGCTGCCGGATTTCGTCCCACGGCTGACCTGTTTTGGACGGTAGAACGGGGAGAGGGGGAGTCGTGCCCATTCTCTCTCCGGGCACGAGCAGGAACATCTTTCAGACCGCCACCAGTGGAAGCAAGCTAGCCCCCTATGTTGGTTGGGGGAAGAGGGCAACTTGATCCTGGTCTACTCCCACCCTTCAATTAAAATGAAAAGGTTTATAGACTTCTTCCACAAGGCATGCTAGCAAGGATTCGGACGCAGATTTGAAATCTACGTCCAAACTCTTTGCCATATTTTCGGCCTCCCGGAGACCCGAGCGGCAGTCAAACGAGGGCGTGAATGTGAGATGCCAGTGGAATGATCGGCCGGACAGAGGTTAGGGCTGCTTCCTTCCCACCGCGTCCTTCCTTGTGAGAAGTGTCCTGATAGTGGGGCGATTGGTAGTTCGGGCAGTGGAAGGGCTTGGAAGATAGCTTTAAGGGATTGAAAGCTGAATTCCATCCAGCCTCGGTCCCTGAGCCTACCTAACACGGATGTCCCTGAAATAGGAGATTGGTTGATCGGAAAGCTCAGGCAGGAGTAGGACATTCCATACAAATCTTTCTGATCCGCTAGCTGGTGGTCTTCTCAAATCCCATTTTTTCCCCTTTTTCGCCATCTTTGTTTATGCTACTAACTCTCAATTTGGTCCTACTTCTGGTTCATTTTGTTACTAAAAAGGGAGGAGGAAACAGCCCTTTTGGGGGTTCCTTAGGGACCGATTCACTCTGCGTAGATTGACTGAACGTAGAAAGCGGCTTGCTCCGCCCTATTACTCCTGCCCTCCGTCGCTCGAACGAGCGATCGTGTTTTTCACAGGATTTATCGTTACTCATGTCAGCATTCTCACTTCTGATATCTCCAGGTGTTGTCACCAAAAACCTTCCCCGGGTTCCTTTTCCCCTATGCTCCCTCGGCCGCAGGCCTACCACGCTTCACGCCTGCGGCGTTGGAAGGATGGAGGGCTCTACGGAATAAGAGATTGAAAGACTTGACTGCTACCTTAGACCAATCACAGGATACGGGATTGCCACATTCCCTGGCTCGCCCCCGTCAATTCCTTTGAGTTTCGGTCTTGCGACCGTACTCCCCAGGTTGAGTGTTTCACGCGTTAGCTGGGCCCTTGATCCGTGTAGACCAAGGCGCAGTTGGAAGCTTTGCCAGGTAATCGGTATCGTGATCTACGACCACCCTTGTCTACCGATCTTTAAGATCTAGGGGCGGCTTTCTATGAATAATTCCTCTTTTTTTGAGGAACGAAATAACTTGTAACTGCAATCGCTTTGATCCACCCCTTCGGTGAAAAACCGTAATAGGCCCTGCGGCACCCGGGTTCGGACCGCAGGGAACCGTAGCATGGGAGAAGTGTCCTAACTTCCCCAAACGTCATCGGTTAGGCTCTCTCAACAAATCGGGTATATATGGGGTTGGTGGAACACCATTGTTATTTAGAGGTGCAAGAGGAGGCTCTAGTGTGTCAGAAGGAAGTGTTATGGTTTGAGCAGTCTCGGGTTAATTAGATAAAGTGGGGAGATCACAATATGCGGTTTTTCCATAGCAAGACATCAACTCGTTGGAGACGGAATAGAGTGGAACGCTTGGTGGATGATGACATAAATGAATGTTGAAGTGGTGATAGTAGGGCTAAGGTCGTTGTTGAATACTTTCTGAAACTTTTCGATTCAACAGGGTGTAATTGTGAGACCCTACTCTTCCGGACCGAGATCGGACCATGGCCGAGATTGGCTTTGGCCGAGTTTAGAGTTTTCCGCACCCGCGGGCATTTTGGCCGCCCCTGCGGGTCTCCGCCCCTGCGGCTCATGGGACCGCCTCTGCGGTTTCCGGCGGCCTGCAGCCGGTTTTGTTGACTCTTTTGACCGTGCTTTACCCCTTAGCTTTACTTCTTTCTTCTCCTTGCTGAGCAAGGGTTTCCTTATTCACTTCCCATCCAGCCTTCACGTCCTCCTTGTTTCTCCTTCATCCTTCTTGAGCTTGTGTTGGTTTTTCCTTGAGTTGATAAGAGAGTTTTGATGGTGAATGTTGATGTTGATGCTAGTGTTTGATATGTTGAGCTTTGAGAGCTAGTGGAAGTGTTGTCTTGGAGTAATTTCATGCCTAGGTCACATCTTTGGTATGTCCTCCTTGCTTCTTCATTCTTTCTTCTTCCTTGTCCTTCTTTCCTTAGCTTAGGATTTGATGCTTGGACATAGGGTGATGTTGGAATTGTGTATGTATATGTATGTGTGTGACTATAGAAAAGAGTAGACGTGATTTGATCACGTGAAGAGCTAAAGAGAAGCCGCGAGATTTCATTCTGCACTGTCGCCGCCCCCGCGGCCAGAAGTCACCGCCCCTGCGGAAGACGTGTCGCAGCGCCAACGCCTTGCCTGCGTTACCTGCATTCCGTGTCACCGCCGCGGCTGAGTGTCGCCGCGCCTGCGGTTGCCTACGTTCCGCCCCTGCGTCCTTAGTTTAGTCTTGTTCCCTTGCGTAGGACTACCTATAGTTAGGTAGTTCCTTTCCTTTCTAGTATGAGGAACTTAATACCATGCTAGGATTCGGATGTTGATGAGTATGATATAGTTATGCCGGTTACGGCTTTGAGGTTTACGAGTTGGACTTGATCCTTATGGATCCCTTGGGTCTAGGTGTGACCCCTTTGTGTGATAGGATTGTGATATATATGTATGTGTGCCTTGTATAGGCTGTGTTGTCCTCCAGTTGGAGTGGACGTTTGTGAGAGTTGTTCGTAGTGAGATACTTCTGAGATCGAGGTAAGTCCATAGGACTTACTTAGCTACTATCCTTATATTGGATGTATGCTTGAGTGGTGTGTGTTATGTGCTTTATAGCATGTGTTATTATGGTCACCGACCTATGTTATATTGACCGTCCATTGTAGTGGTTGTGACAACTTACCTTTCATCCCGTAGTGGAGTCTGGGAAGTTCTCTGTAAGCTAGTTAGTTATGGTATACGGGAAGGGCACCTACCACTCCATATGGTATACGGGAAAGTGCGTTGATACCACTCCAGCTAGCTATTGCACGTAGAGGCGAGGGTTATATATACATTCCTCGTGTCACGTATATTCATATACATTTATTATACGATTGAGTGTTGGACCTATTAAAGATAATAAACCGGTAAATGTGTGATATCATGATGATGTGTTAATATTATTGACGTGTGTTTGTGCTCTAGCATCTTCTTATATATGTGTATAGTTAGCTAACGGTTTTATACCGTGTTGTAGATCCTTGCAGGTTAGGAGAGCTGCATAGTGATCCGGAGGGGTGATCTGCTGAGGGTTCCGTACACGGGGACGATATCGTGGTTGGGATATTTATATTGTACGGGTTTATGTTTTGACTTTTGTACTCAACAGTACCTTGTATCACCTTTTGATCGATATATATATACATCAGTTTTATGTTTTGTTTTTCATCTATTAGTGTCTTTGTTGTAAGATTCAGTGAAGTTGTTGTCAGGTTAGGGTCAGGATTTATTGTGAGATCTTAGCCTAGTAGCACTCCGAGTCCTACGGATTTGGGGTGTTACTGTAATTAGGTTGACGAGGCCCTCATAGGTGTATAACAAACTATTTCAACTGCTGATAATGCGGGTCTTGATGGTGCCTTTTACACGCGAGGATGTGGAGTTTGTGTTGTTTGTTATGCAGCGATGATGGCACCCGGGCCGGATGGCATATCTACGATGTTTTATTAGTTGAACTACGCGACAGTGGGTGATGAGGTGATTGAATTTCTGCTAAATATTCTGCAAGGAGGCCCCTTTTCCATCTAGATTGAATGACGCCTTTATTTCTCTCATTTTGAAGGTTGCTCATCCTACGCGTATGAAGGACTTAAGTCCTATAGCCTTGTGTAATATATTGAATAAGATTTGGTCCAAGATGATTGTAAGCAGGATGCATGGTTGTCTCGGGAAGGTGGTGTCTCATACGCAGAGTACTTTTGTCCAAGGACGGTTTAAAAACTGATAATGTCCTATCTGTCTTTGAAGTTATTCATCATATGAAGCATCGTTGTAAGGAAAAAAGGTTATATGGTTGTTAAGATCGATATGGAGAAGGCTTATGATCGTGAGGAATAGGATTTCTTGTCGGCAAGCATGCACCGGATGGGTTTCGACAATGCTTGGGTTGACTTGGTAATGAAGTGTTTATCTTCCGTTAGGTTTTCTGTCCAGATAGATGGGGTGCCGTCTCTCCTTTTTGGTCCCTCTCGGAGATTGCGTCAGAGTGATCCTCTATCACAGTATTTGTTTCTTTTTTGTGCATTGAGTCTCTTTGGGGTTTGATTGCGGATAATGTTAATGTCGGTCACTGGACTGGTATTTAGATTGCACGAAATTGCCTATGTTATCTCATCTCTTTTTGTGGATGACAACATTATTTTTGCTAGAGCTACTTGTTAACAAAGTGCTATTATTGATGATATTCTCCAATGCTATGGAGCTGCATCAGGACAATGAGACAACTCTAGTAAATCTGAAGTGTCGTTCAATACAAATGTTATAGTTCATATGCGTGATATGGTTCAACAATCTTTGGACATTCTAGAAGTGGATAGGCATGATATGTACCTCGATTTTCCTAATATGGTAGGATGTTCTAAGCAGGTTATTTTTTCAAGTCTAAGGGACGGATTACGGCTCGCCTTTCATCATGCAAGGCTAAGAAGATGTCAAAAGGTGAAGATTATTAAGGGGATTCACCTTGTTGACGCAACCACTCAAGGCTCTTTGATATGGTTTTATGATGACAAGGGAAAGTTCACTGTAAATTCTTGTTATCACATGCTTCGCTCTAAGGTGATACATGATTTGGGTCTTTCTCCACAATCACTATGACTCCGGTATGGCAGTCGGTTTGGAGGGCATCGCGTATTTCCAAGGTGCATGATTTTATGTGGCGTTTGTATAAAGGTATTCAACCTTGTAAGGTGGTCGAATACCTTTTATGTTTTCATTGTGGATATAATAATACGGAGTTGCATGTTTTGTTTGGGTGTGGTTTAGCTAAAGAGATTTGATCTCACTACCCGTCTATGGTTAAATTGAAACCTGCACATATGGGTTTTCTTGATTGGTTTACTCATGCTTGTAGCCTTGTCAAGGGGCTCGAGTTGGATAAGTTGTTATCAGTTCTCCATGTTGTGTGGGTGAGTCAGAATGCACATTGCTTTAGGGACTCTTTCCCGGAGTCTGAGTATGTTGTGGAGCGGTGCTTACATGTTGTGGATGAGTTCCACCATCTTCACCATTTTCACTTCGACCACATGTTCAGCCCGTACGTAGTGCTTACAAATGGAGTAAGCCGGGGCGGGGAGTTATCAAAATTAATTGTGATGCGTCAGTTAATTCTTCTAGGTGTTGTGGGATTGGAGTAGTAGCACGGGATGAGCATGACTCCGTTTATTTTCTAGGTTCCTAATGTATTCAAGATATCTCAACATCAGTGGTGGCTGAGGCGGAGACAACTTTTTGGGTTGTGCAGTTTGGCTAAAGCACAACACTATCGGGTTGTTGTTTTCCAATCAGATTGTCAGATGTTGGTTAATTTCATTCAGCACTAGTGCCTGATCTCGCATGATGAGTTGTTTTGGTGCCGCGGATAAGAAAGGCAGCATGTTAGGCATCCCGACACGGTTCGACCCAACCTGAACATAACTTGACCCTAGAGCTAATCATCCCCGGGTCGGCCCGTCCCGCCCGCCCGGAAAAACGGGAGGGTATGGTCAAGGTAAAAAAGCCCGGGCGGGCTGCTCAACCCGGTCCGGCCGGACAAACGGGCCGAATCCGGTCAGAGCATAAAGCCGGTCAGGCTGCTTGCCCGGCCCGGATTTTAAAAAAATAAATAATAATAATATATATACCCTCTTAAGAAAACCCTAACTCCATAAGTTCCTAACCCTAACTAAGAGAGAAAGAGTTCAGCCGAAAACTCGTCTCCCTCGCCTCCTCTCCTCGACCCTCAGTCCCTTTGTCCTTCATCTCTATTCTTCACGGTCGATCGACCCTCACACCCTCAGTCGTCTCCTCCCTCGACCATCAGTCGTGTGACTCGTCTCCCTCGACCCTCACTCGACTGTCACTCGTCTCCCTCGACCGTCAGTCCTCTCCCTCGACTGCCAGTCATCTCACTCGACCTCACTCGACATTCTCTCTCAAATCTCACTTCCTTCGTCCCTCGACCCTCAGTCCCTCTGTCCTTCATCTCTATTGTTAATGCAGATTGTTTTTGAAAGCAGGTTAAATGTTGTTTTTTAGACCATATATTATTGCAGAATGAATGAATTGTTGATGCAAATTGTTTGGATATTGAATATAACTCATTACAGAGGCAAAAATAAGCTTTTTGTTGACAATGAAAAAAGTTGATCCGGGTACCCGGCGGGCAGCCCAGCCCGGACGGGTACTGACATGGCTCTAAGCCCGGATTCGGCCCGGACATCCGGGCAAAAAATCAGAAAAAGCCCGGACCGGATCCGGCCCGAATCCGGATAGTATCACCTCTACTTGACCCGACTCAAACCCGATTGACCCGCCCAATTTGATACCTCTACCCGAAGCTATTAAAAATCAAAGTGGTCCAACCGAAATGATTTGAGAATCGAACTAAATTATAATCCAAGAACCAAGGGTATTTGAAACCCGTATTAACACGAACAATTGATACCTGACTCAAACCGACACGACCCGAAACAAACAGCTAAAAAATGACCTTTTTTTTACCCGACCCGTGTAAACCCGAGTATTTAGTATCTGACCCGAAACAACCCGTCGACCTGTTTAACACCACTACCAAGAACCAAACTAAACTAACCCATTATAGCTTGAAAACCGAGGCTACCCGATAACCCGAACAATCAATAACCGGTCCAAACCGACCCGACCCAAAACAAACCGATTATTAAGCAAGTCTTTTTTCTATCCGATCCATTTCAACCCGAACATGTTGTGACCCAACCCCGACCCGTTTGACCCCTCTAATTGAAATGCAACCATATATGTGTCTTTCTCTTTTATTTCTTTCATTAGTTAAGTGTTTTTCTTTTTAACATTTAAATGACTTTTTACCAAAAAAAAAGAAGGGTTTTTATTTAAATGTACAAAATGCTAAAACACAACTAAATACACACATTTAGCCATTATTTGGTTGTAACTCCGGAAACGGAAACATATTGAAAATAAATCGAGTTCATATTTGTATATTGTTCATAAAATCTTTTCTTATGATTTTACGAAAATGCACTTACTTCCCCTTACATATAGGGTATCAAGACTAATTAAATTCTACTACAATTATTTCAAACCACAAGTAATGATTTTAAAAAAATTCATGAACAAAGGTATACGTATGGACTAATTTCGTTTCTATTCCATTTTCAGAGTTAAAATCAAAAATCAAAATACCCTTAACGCATTAAATCATTATGTAAGTCTTGCATTCCAAACCCCAATATTAATGGATCGAGGAATGAGCATGTCATATCTTACAAAATTATTTTTTTTGAATTTCATTAGGAAAAACTTCAATAGTTGAGTCGATCGTGACAAATCTTATTATCGATATAAGTCAGTTGCTAAAAAAATTCAATGTCTTTAAACAAATTACTAAAAGTCTTACTCATAGAGAATGTTGATCATCACACTGGTAGGATTATATAAGAAAATGTTCAAGAGGACGAGCTAAAATAATTGCTCAATCAAAAAAGATAAATAAAAAGAATAAAAAAAACATAAAATATTCTCAGAACATTTCGGTTGGCCCTCGTGACTACGTAATGAAACTAATGATGCACTTTAAT
This sequence comes from Fagopyrum tataricum, assembly GCA_002319775.1. Classification (NCBI taxonomy): domain Eukaryota; kingdom Viridiplantae; phylum Streptophyta; class Magnoliopsida; order Caryophyllales; family Polygonaceae; genus Fagopyrum; species Fagopyrum tataricum. Next base: position 3,523,764 of record CM008282.1, read on the forward strand.
GTCAATCATTGATCTTAAATATTATATTTTACCACCAGGAAAAAAAAATAATTTGTTAAAAGGTATTAAGTTGCATTATATTATTGCCAAAAGTGACATTCTTACAATGGAATGGAGTGACCAAACATGCACATGACAAATTATAAGAACTGTTGCCCAACCATATTATTTCATGGTTGTCTATAGATTTAAGTCCCATCATAATTATTACATTAATCATATGTTAATATAAAAATAATTTAACTACATGACAGTCCATGTTTATGCTTTCTAATTGAGGACAACTTTTCAGGGGCTTACTCAGATCCTTCTCTCTCAATCGAGTATGTACCTACCTTTAGATTTGTATTTTTATTTTTATTTTTTATTTTTATTTTCGATTTTATAGTCTTAAACTAAACCTGATTGGATATAATAGACTATTTTTCCCAAAAAAAAATAACAAACTATTTTCCATTGGAAATCTTAAGAAATAGTCTTTTTTTTTTCAAAAAATAAATAAATAATGATCGCGATACTATTTCCAATCACATATAAAATGTAGTTTATCTATGGACATACTTTTAGAGAAAATTTTAAACAAGTTATATCATAAATTACTCCTATCAAATATTTATCATCCTTTTATATCAAATGTTATCACCCTTTTAAATCAATGAGTACAAATACTTTGATATATAATAGTCAACACAAATTTATAGATCAATTTCCTAACTCTATCTTAATCAATTGTTAAAAAAATATATACACCGTATAAATTTGATGGGACTTAAATGTGAAAATGACATTTACTTGTGTTTGGAGAACGTATAAAACTTATCATCTGAAATTCAAGTACGATAAATCCCAATTAAATATTTTAATATAGAAAAAAATTGATCAATAATAATATAACTGTCGCCAATGAACTAAAAAGCAAAACAAACTTTAAAAATACCAACTAGTATATAATGTCACATGATAAACTAGTTTTGATACGGTTGTCATTTTATCAACAAATTACTAAAAATTCAAAAATTTTAAATGATTGTCACTTATAGTTTATTAATTGTCATGTCAACTACAATAAGTCTAATCTTAAAAGTTATTGGAGAAAATCCGAAAATAAAAATATGATTTTTACGCAAATATTATCAATAAATTTCAATATTTATATTTATTTGGAAATTTTTTCTAAGTTTAACCAGAATAAAAATATTTCAATTATTAAAATTACTAACTCATATAAATTTATTGTGCAATAAAGTCCCCGAATAAAATAATTTTGTTTGGAAAATAAAATTCCTCAATATCCAAGTGTAAAAATGTAAAAACAATTGAGTCAAAAAATAAGAAATTTTATTTTTGCTTTTCCTAATTATTCGGGAGTATTTTTTTCAAATTTATTTTCAAAATTAGAAAATTGATTGATGACATGACATTTCATTAACTATAATAAGCGACATGTCGTTACAACAGTAATTTATTAATGGCATGATAAACATATAAAATTGGTTCTAACCAAAAACATATAAAATTGGTTTATTTGACGGTAGTTTGCATACTAATAATTAGTAATTTTTAATTTTGGAATATTTGTGTTCAAGAGTAACAGTTTTTAATTTTTTTTTAAAAACATATAAAATAATATTTTTGGGGTATCAAATTGTGAAAAGCTCTAAAATTAATATCCGGTATCAACTATAATAAGTGACAAGTCATCACAATATATCCAGAATTTTTTTAAAAAAAACGTATAAAATAATATTTTTGGGTATCAAATTGGGGGCACTCCCTTGTCTATTTGGTACAACGATTGATCAATTTCAAAGATAATTTCCTCTTACATGACCTCCCTACCAAAGTAATGAAATTCACTCGGAGAAGGAAGAAATATGGTCCGATAATACTTACGAAAAACTAGATCGAGTATTGCACAAAAAAATGCTTTATCATTACCCTTTACTATTTACCAAAAATCACGCGTTCACAAATTCATACCATACTCATCTAGCCATTGTCATTAATAATAACTAGAAGTGTTATGCCCAACCATTTAAATTCCAAAATAATGTGGACGAAACGAAAGAACTTTGAATAATTGGTGAAACAAACATGGAGAGTTCAATATACCGGGAATCACATGATAATTTGACCAAAACAAAATCCAATTACTAAAAAATAAAGCGAAAATTTGGAACAAATCTACTTTTGATAATATCATTCGGCAAATTAAAATTGATTGACCAAAACATGGGGACTATTCCAACTAGATGTAAAAGCTAGGATTTTTGAATCTTAATTATAGTTGTGGTGTAATTTTGGACTTATGAGGAAATTTTCACTTTTTCCTCCGGGAAAATAATTTTTTATCCTCCGGTATTTGAAGCATTTGGGAGCTCCAATTAATAAAATTGCAGTTGAGAGAAATGATCAGGACATCGGATATGTCCTAGATATGAAATAACTTGAAAAGGTCAAACGGCCAAAAGAGTCGTTATTTTGTTTCTTAGCGACTAAGAAATACGGCTTAGAAATACGGCTTTTCCGAAAAAGTTGTGGAATAATTATCCAGACAATATTCCGGATTTATTACTCCAATTTCGAGAAGTTTGGAGAATGGGCTCAAACCGCCTTCAGAACGGTAAAAGGATAATCATCGACTTCGCTAAAGGATAATTATCGTTTTCAGCGGAAATTCATTTATTAATTCATTTCATTTCACATTTTATCGTAAAACCTCTGATTTCTCTTAACCTTCAAACTCAGATCTACTCTTCGTTTGTAATCCGATTTCAATTCCGTTTGAGGTTTTAGATTCCTCTCTTCATTCGTTTCATTTCGGTACCAACGTTTCGCATTTCTGTCGAAGTTAAGGCCAGATCGTGAATATCCCTTACCTGGATAGTTCCGTCGTTCAGTTTCCGGTGAAATTGGTGGTGGTGCCCGAGCGTAGCCTTCGTCCCTGTGAATCCGCATCTTCTTTCGGTTCGTCAATCGGGTTAGTAAAGAATAAGTTATGAATTTATTCGTTTACCGCATTGAGGGTTACTCTAATATGACCTTAGGCTTGTCAAAATGGATAAATGGAAATTCTATTATGCTCGTTATATTATTCTGGTGAACTTTGGCTATTTACTGTTGAGATCTAATGACAGGTTGGTTCGGAAATTGCCTTCGGGCAATGTGATGTTGTCGGAATATAATTAATTAATTAAAGATTAATTAATTAAGTTTAGATTCGGGAAATGCCATAAAACTAATTAAATTCAAAGGAATGAATTCAATTGATGTTTGAAGCGAGAAGTTTAATACGAGGAATTTGATATTCCTGACAAGTGTTCTAGAAGACATTGATTTAACAATAGTTTAGTTGTCGTGTGAGCGTATCCAGGTAAGTCTTCGGACTTACTTAGCTTCGATCTGCAGAAACTCGTGCCTGAGAGATTCATATCTTGTTGTGTTGAAATGTTGTGTTGTGTTGAATTGTGAATGATGTTATGCATTGTGATGTGTTATGTTGGAAGCACGCTTGATGTGTTTTATGACGAGTATGATGATATGATGTGTAAAGCATGCTTAATGTTATTTTGAATATATCATGTCATGGTTATGAGAAATGGTTAAATTGATATGTTTTAGCCTGTTAAGGCGTGTTAATATATGACATGATAAGCCTATTAAGACGTGGTAATGTATGACATGATAAGCCTTTTGAGGCGTGTGATTTGATGATGACCTGTGAAGGTCAAGAGCATGTATAATGGGTAATTGACGCTGAGCTTAACCATTAGCCAGGTCACTAGCAGCAGCAGTGATGCTGGCCGGTACGTCGCCCAGGTCGCTAGCGTAAGTCAAGGAGCTGAGCTTAACCATTACCCAGGTCGCTAGCAATTGCAGTGATGATGGAGCTTGGCCAAGCCGGATCACTTGCGCTTGTATAAAAAATGATACCGAGTCTGACGGTTTTCCAGACTTGGGTCGCACACGTAGTTAAAATGGTAAATGTTTGCATTAACATGAACGGGAAAATGTTGCATGTGGTCAGTGGTTAAGAATACAACCCGCCACGAGTAATCCTGGCCGAGGCTTGATTAGTCTGGCTCCGACCTAAGAGCAAAATGTCTGAATTAACCTAATCTGCGCAATGGTGATGCTCACACCAAAGCCAGAACCGTATAAGAAATGATTCCGGATTTGGTCCGGGGTCGCTAATTGCAAATTTCATACTGCATTCACGTCCATCATTCATAAAAGTATGATATCATCTCATGAGCACGTTATATGGTATTTGAATACTTGTGTTGTGTTGTGATGTGTTGTCATGTGTTGATATGATCTCTCGTGGATAGATTATGATCGGTGGCTAACGGTTTTAAACCGATTCTTTTTAGGTAATGTCGATCATAGAAACGCTGCAAGGACGTCAGCTGCAGGAAGTGGACAGCCGGGGCAGTGTTAACCCAAGGTTGGTTGAATTCCTTTTGAAACTAATCGCTTGCAAGCGAGTCTTTTGTTGCCTGTGTGCAACTGTGTAAATGCGTTGTTTTCAGACTGATGTTTTAAGACAACTGTTCATCTGTTATGTTCGAAGTGTCGTTTTGGGATAGTACTAACTACATGCATGGTTATGTTCAGGTAAATGTTTTCTATATGACAGGTTGGATGTTTTCTTTATTTTATCGTGTTTCTTGTTGCAAGGTCCTATTTGTGAAGTTGTTGTCAGGCTAACTGATGGGTCCCACTTTGTGGTCCCTAGCCTAGTGACGTCTTGAGTTATTAAAAACTCAGGTCGTTACACTAAACTTATGCAGAGATTTGATAGCGCGGTAAGGAGAAAGAAGTATGACTTATCCATAAAAAATGTACTCATTGACTTCCAAAGGCATTTCTGGAGGCAAAGAGCAAAAATGAAACATATTAAACGAGGATTGATAGAGATACCTGTGATTTTCTTTATTCATTACCACAACTACGCACTTCGTGCGTACTTGAGTGGTTTACAACTGCGCATATGGGTGCGAAGTTAAAGTCCATGAGAAAAAAATCAACTACGCATATGAGGAGCGTAGTAGTAGTTCACAAGGAAAAAAATTTGGACTACTACTACGCTCCACATATGCGTAGTTGAGAACCATATCAACTACGCATGCGAAGTGCGCGGTTTTAGTGACTACTAGAGATTTTCGCCGGTACGTTTAGAAACCATATATTAAACTTGCTGATTAAAATACAAAATACGGATTCTATTAGGACCGAATTCCAAAATGATTTTATTAAAAGATTCAAGAAGATAAACGTTAACAATGAGGCGATTGAGTCTCAACTTAGTCAAATAACCCATGATATCACTATGACATATTGCTCTTAGTTAAATCAATATCCAACTTAAAAATCAAAAAATTTGTGTTAGATATTAATTGGTAGTGACAATTCTCCTGGTCTTGATCGTATGCTTACATGTTTCTACCAAAAAAAAAAAGGCTTATTGTTGGCCCTGCTATACCACGTATAGTCACAAATTTATTCTGATCCGGAAAACCATTGAAATAATTAAATCACACTTTCATTACCCTAATTACAAAAATTAATAACCCAAATACGACTAATCACTACCGACCGATCAACTTGTGTCCTACGGTGTGTAAAGTCATTTAAAAAAATAATGACAAATCGATTGAAGACATACTTTGAAGAATAATTCATGTGCTTCAAGGTGCTTTTGTGAGAATAGCGGATAATTCCAGATAACATCTTGATTGTCCACGGAAATTTTTACTCCTTCCGTCTCAAAAAGGAAAAGGAAGTCTATGTTGGAACCAAACTTGACATGGAAAAGACTTACGATAAATTTGAATGGAATTTATCATCAAGGTTTTGAAAATTTTAGATTTGTTGAAAATTTAGAAGATGGATTAAATAGTGTAACACTATATATCTCATTCTACATCCCTATAAATAATGGACCTACTAAACAATATTTTTCAAACGTGGTTGACGACAAGGAGACCCTCTATCTCCTCTCCTCTTCAATATTGAAGCTAAAATACTTACAAAGAATCTCCAAAAACTTAGCAACGACAATAAGAAGTTCACTAGATTTCCTATTTCGGGAATGAAACCATTATTCCGTTTTTGACATTTGGTGAGGATATCATAATCTTCACATGAGCTTCCCAAAGGGCATGCCGACTAACACTAGACACAATCGACAACTATTTTAGTATATCAAGACAAAATTTTAACTTTCATAATCGGATTTTAAGGTCTCTCAAATTACAACTAATATAACAAAAAAATCTTATCCAAAATATTTTTTGAATCCCAAGATCTTTGGCTTTAGAAATACCTTGAATGTCCCATTATTAATAAAAAGGTTAATCATGAAACTTTTGAAGGTGTTGTGAATAAATCTAAACAACAATTATCAAAATTGAATGTCAATTCCCTCTCCTAAGAGGGACGTGCAATCCTTATAAGATCTAACATAAGAACAAAACCAAATTTCATAATGCAATCGTTTCTTTCCCTACACACATTCATAACGAACTTGACAAAGTGAATAAATAATTTTTCTGGATTAAAGGACTAGAAAAGTAGATCTATCATTGGGATGAAGTTTTCAAGCCCAAAGACAAAAAAGGTCTTGAAATTAGAAAATCCAAAGACTTCAATATAGCATTACAAGTAAAACTCTTTTGGAAAATTCTAGCTAAACTGGATAACGTTTGGGTATGTGGTATCTCTAAGAAATACCATAAGGGAACATGCATCCTAAGTTATGCCTCTAAAGGAAGTAGATCATGACCATGGAAAAAATGGTTAGCTTGAGAGAGATTTTTAAAAAAGGTCTTAGATGGTAGGTTGTTGATGGTAAAACAATTAAATTTTGGACGGATGATTGGATAACTTCATAACCTCTAAAACTGAGCATTGATTCCCGAATTGACTATGACCCTAATTTGCGGGTATGTGAGTTCATTACTCAAGACAAAACATGGAATATGGAGTAAATTAAAAAAAAAACATGTCCCAAAATTTGATATATGTCTCGATCCTCGAACTATTCAAGTCTACTAGGATCTCAACTCATGACATTACCAACAAACTTTATTGATCTCCTAATAAACATGGTTGATTCTCAACCAACGTGCATAAACGATGTTGAATGCAATTGGATTTGAATTAGACATTCCGAAATTATTGCCCCGATATTACATGAAAAATATACAAATGTTATTAACAAATAACATGGAATAACCCCTAATCCAGCATTAGTAATAACTTATTAAGGAACAAGCTGCACATAAACAACCTTAGATCGCTATGTGATACTTGGTGGAGCATGTGGTATTTCCGAAACCAAACAATTTCTAATCAACAAAATTACTATTAGACCAACATATAAAGAAATTTGTTACATTTCAAATCAAACAATGGGACAAGGCCAAGGAAGATTTAGAGGGAGATATGTCTAAAAAACATTCTCCTAGCTCTAGACGAAAAAGAAAAAACATAAAAATGGGAAAATGCTAAAGCCAATTTTATAAAATTGAACTTTGACGGCTTTAAGTTGAATGATGAAACAACGACCTTTGAAGTTATCAACGAGCATGCTGCAAAAATGCTATGGATTTTGGAAAACTCCAAAACTTAACAATTTTTATGTAGAGGCTATAACTTTGCTCAAAGGGCTAATTCTAGCCAAATACCAAGGAAGTTGAAAATTTTTAATTAAAGGGGATAATTTCCACATTATTAACTACTTTTTAGGCATTTAGAAAACACCTTGGGAAGCCGAGTTTTTTTTTATTGGAGATATCCTTCTACTCTCTGTTCTTTTGAGGAAATTCGCATCAAGCATATTTTTAGCGAAGTCAACAAGGTGACCGATGCTCTTGCTACTCTGAGCTAGTTTTCCCCTTTCACTATTGCTAGTGCGCTCCATGTTGTTGAAGAACTCATCCATGATGATGCTCTTTGTTGGCCGGTATCCATGACTTCTCCTTCATGACGACCTAGTTATTTGTCGATCTAGTCAACCCCTTGAGCCACCACGGATGTATGGTGCCTCGAGTTGTTTTCCTTTTACAAAAAATTAAATCTTAATCTCATATTTCAATTTATATCTTTATTCCGCCTAAATTTTTCATGAGCTTTAATACCGTCGATCTACGTATAATCTTATATTTTCGGCGTAATTACGTTACGACATGTTACATAAATACAAGCACAAATCAATAGACGGCTAGAATTTGCTCTAATCCACCCAAAAAATTTTAAAGGTCCGTATGATTTAAAATGAGCTAATTAACTAAACTTCACTTGACACAATAATTTTTTGACATTTAGCACGTGTGATCTAGAGATCAAATCATCTATGTTGAAACACTAGTTAATTTACTTAAAATAACTATTATTTAATTATTTTTAACTATAACTCTTTTCCTTAATTTTATCCTTTATCATATGTTTATAAACATTTTTCCGTGTGTGTGATATATAGGAAAATGCATTAGGATTAAAATTGAGAAGGACTCACGACCATTGGATTAAAATAATCAAGGTTATGATTTATCCAAATTAATTAACACTTGTCATATATTTGTACAAAAGTTTGGTTGAACAACTGAACATATAACCTACATTTGCTTAATTTCGAATATAGTTGAATCATTGGTCATATAGTTGAACAATTTTGAATATATTTAAACAATTGACGTATTTGAACTATTACGAATATAGTTGAATAATTTTCAATTTAACAAATACTTGTTATATTTGAACAATTATTACTTGATCCAATGGTTGTGGATCCTTCATCATAATGTGAATGAAGGACTGATATTGAGCACTTATTTTAACTGAGATTCGCAATTAACGGTGATACTACACGCCGTCACAAAAGAAGTAGAACTCGAAGAACGATATCTCGAAGAATAACAAAATTGAAGACTTATTTTAACTGAGATTCGCAATTAACGGTGATACTACACACTGTCACAAAAGAAGTAGAACTTGAAGAACGATATATCAACGAATAACAAAATTGAAGAATAATCAAGCACTTTATAGAGTGAAGCTTTAATCTATAGGTCTTTCAATTACAATCGATAAAATATAGTGCGAAATCGAGGCGTCATTCACACAATAAGTTCCTAAGATATATTTCTCAAAAACCAGCCTTGAAATTTCAAAAATGCTCTAAATTTCGAAATCATCATAATATAATTACAATCAACACAATATTTCGACCACAATTGACCGAAGATCGAAAAGGAAGATATAATCAATTTATATTTCTTCATTTTCGAAGAAGAAGATCAAATGTGCAGTCTAAAAGTAAATTTGTTCAACTATATGTATAATTTGTACTACTAGACGTCGAATTTATTCAAAAATTGATTAATAATTAATATTCTCAAAAAAATATAAATACACTAATTTGTTCAACTATAAATAATTTGTCCAATAATAAGTGAATTTGATCAACTATTCATTCAATTCGTAAAAAACTTGATTTGTTCAGGTATACAACTAGCTTATTAGTTCAAATATATTGCATATTTGTTAAAAATCTGATTTGTTCAAATATGATGACGATTTTTATTCGAAATCTTATTTCTTTAAGTATACAGCATATTCGTTCAACTATAATGCATATTTGTTCAAGTATACTCTCTACTTGTTTAACTATAATGCCTATTTGTTCAAATCTTGATTTTTTTCAAGTATAATGACTATTTGTTAAAATATACAACTTATTTGGTCAACTATATATATTGCATATGTTTTCAAGTTTATACTCTATTTGTTCAACTATAAAGCTTATTTGTTCAGTAGAATGAATATTTGTTCAAGTATAATGATTTTTTGTTCAATCACGTAACTTATTTGTTCAAGCATATTTCGTATTTGTTCAACTGTAATGTCTATTTGTTCAAATATAGTGCATATTTGTTCAAAACTTTATTTGTTCAAGTACACAACTTATTTCTTTAACTATATTGCATATTTTTTCAAGTACACGTATTGTCGATTTATTCAACAATAACGCATTTTTGTTCATAACATGATTTGTTCAAGTATAGTGAATATTTGTTCAGAATATAACTTTGATTGAAAATGCAAAAATTCGAACTCATTGTTTCAACACTTTTGATACATCGATCAAAGTTAGAGGAGAAAAGAGAAATATAATGGAAATCAAATGAAAGAAATCGAATCAGATAAATTAGAATCTAGGAAATAGAATCAACGAATATGAAATGACGAAATCGAACGAGAAAAGAAAGGAAAGTGAATGAACGATGTTGTTAACGATGTTAACCAAAACACACTTTATTCAGGATGAGAGAAATAATCAGGGTCGTTCATAATTTTAATCGGACAAGTGTGAACCCTTCTCACTTTTCACCGAAGACCCCTTTTGATCTAATTATTTCGGTCGTTTAGTTTATTTAACTAACCATTGATAATAGAACTTTTTTCCGAACGTTAAGTTAATTTTGGTCTTTAAGTTTATTTAATTAACCATTGATACTAGAAATTTGATCTAATTAATTCGGTTGTAAGATGCGAGGATTAATTTTCGTCGAAATATATTAATATTGGTCAGTAGGAAAAAATTTGTCTTCGAAGCAAATGCAATTACAGAGGAAGACTATATAATTTTCTAATGGAGTATGAAATATATACTAATATTACTTACATGGTTAATCAAAGTAAGTTAATATCCAGTGAAATATTTTATAAATTTTTTTTTCTCATGTTGTCACAAATCTAGGACGTTCATTTATTAAAATAGTAGTAGACTATATGAAATTCTTACTCCCTAATGTAAAACAAGTTCTTACTTGGACCTTCAGATCGGTTATAACCAAATTTATGGAGATAAATACAAACCTCCCACGACCGTTTGATGAATATAAATCAGCAGGTAAGATCAGATATGTTTTGTTTAAAATTCAATGAATGTGTGTAGTTAAAAGAGATTCATTACCTAATAAGTAATTGCTATTATTCCGATCATGTTACCAAATTTAAAAGAGCCTTTATTCAGTCAACTTAACTATTAATTAATTGTGTACATGAATAACCAAGCTAATGAACACCCATGCTCATATAAAATCTAAAAAGCAACCAAATTAAAGAACATTCGTGTACATTTATAGAAAACAAACCAAGCTGAACAATCGTGTCATATGTTCGTGTTCATGAACAGCACGTTCATTGAATACAACCAACCTAAAGAACATTTGTGTTCATAGAAAACAACCAAGCAGAACACTCGTGTTAATGAATTGCACGTTCACTGAAAACATAACATACGTGTCACGAACAAACTTCGTGTTCACCAACTGCACATTCAGTGAAACCGCATTACACGTTACATGAGCATCATCATTACAATTCCTATAGGTAGATGAATGAAAATTATGAAACTATGAACGTCTTACACGGATGGTAAATAAAAACAGGAAAAATATATTTTATTTCCTAGAATTTTTCGATAGTTGTCTATTACATTAATGAATAGATATTTTATATTAATTTTTTGCAATGATATCATTATTTTCTTGGTTCAATCTAGGACGATCATCTATTAATCCGACGTCTCTTACATGTTCGTCCGAATAGTTTAGCTAAGACACAAGATAATTAATGTTTCTAAATAATAGGCTACATATTGATGATTGTCCACTCTAATTTATAATGGTCGGGATTATGGATTGTTTATTGGATAGATTAATATAAGCCCAATAATCTAAATTGCGTTCTAGTAAAGAGTCTAGTTATCTCACTGGACTGGAGAATTACTGGCGATTAACAAGAAAATAACCTTTTTTATAAAAAAAAGTTTATAAAGTTTATGTGTTAGACTCGGATGTAGCGCGTATAAACAAGATACGAAACTCCATGTTATAGTGATCCAACGAGTTCGACAAAGTCTTGCGGGATCGATCCAAAAAGTGCAGATGAGGTAGTGGAATTTAATTTAGCACAAGATACGTCGACATATGTTTATGTGGCTTTTCACCAAAAGGCTTCGTAAAGGTAACGTGGTTCATGACTACTCATCAATGGTTAGGTTACATTTCCTTTTTGGACGTACGATGTTGATGGTCGTGGAATTAAGCTAAGCCCATTGATCCTTTTCACCAATAATCATGTACACATGTGGGTTAAGGTTTATACGTACCGACTATTTTCTGTGATGAGAATGTATACAAAGTTAACTTAGATTTCACAAGTTACAAATAATAGTTCATTTATATGATTTTTTTAGGAATAAGGTAAACCCGTAAAGTATGATCAAAAATCCACACATTATTAACAAGTGATGACAAATCCACTTGCATTGACATGATTTTTTTTTATGAAAAAATGAATCTTGACTAATATGAAGAAAGTAGGTAAGTTGATGCCCGATAGATAAACCTCCTTTATAATGTGTATGCCCAAAGATGATGAACTTATCTTACTATATATGTACTATATGAGATATAAAGCTAAAGGAAGAATCAGAATATTCCGCTTGGAAACTCCCTCTACTTTCCTTGAAAAATTTAATATCTTCACCGGCTTGATATTTCATGCATGAGTATACCTGATCGATCACTATGTATGTTGCTTGCATGTATTCACATACGTACGATGTTTCAAGAAGAGGAAGTTGTTATTTCATGTGACATTGACCCTATTTACAAAATTTTTAACCTATATACGTCGTAATATATATTATGTCCATATATCTACTTCAAACTGGTCGGTATGTTTGAGATATTTGAAGGGATGCAATGTAACATGTCAACGAGGAAGACATGGTGAAGAGAGAAGTTAGCTTAATTGTGAGATTGGGTAAGTAAAGTTAGGTCGAGTAAGAATAAGAAATAAGAGACGACCCACTAATCATTTACATGTTTTAGCATCGCGAAAAGATAGTCAAGAGTGAGATTTAAAATCTTTTGCATAGGAAATATAGCAGGTTTACAAATTTGTGCCTACATCTTTCAATATATCATGGATATATTTTTGTTAATAGAAAAATAGACATGAGGCGACCCTAAAGATATTTGTGCCTAAGAAGAAACCGTGCAAGTCCAAGGCTTTTAATAGTAAAACCCCGGCAAGGGCAACCATGAAAAGTTATATTTATGCAGGGATAATGTTAGTGAGGAGCATGTCATCAACGTAAACAAGGGTAATTATAATGCCTAAAGTGGAGTGTGTGAAAAAGAAAGGAGTGAGAATCTCGAGAACATAACAAAGTCAAAATGAAGGAGAGACTTAGTCAACTAAACATTTCATTGTCGACTCATTTGTTTTAGACCGTGTAAGGACTTTTCCAAATGTCAAAGTTGGCTAAGTAGGGCACGAGAGTAACCTAAAGGATTGAGGAGTCATATTATAAAAGCTTTTCTAGCATTTTTTTTCACCATCATTCTTATCCATATCGATCTTGAGCATCATATATATTTGCATCGTATGTTGTAGATTTTCTTTCCTTTTGTGTTTTGGACATTTACTTTGTGTGTTAATGATATTGCAGCATTCTAGTCATCATACGAGCTAAAATGGAACTATTCTCGGAAGAATATCTACAACACTAAGTTCTCCCTATGACCAAAGAAGTCTAGGTCAATATTGAATTGATTGAGATCGAGAGTAACAAAATGAAGATCGCTCAAGTATTCACATCAATCGGCCCGACTTACATCACACGTTGTCTTGATTGGTCCTACTTTCTAAGCATATGACCTTATCTTCTACACAATGCATTTTGCTACATCTCGAGCAATTGCTTGTAGCAAGTAGGTCCGACTAGTCCACTGTCAACGTCACATCGGAATATCTGTAAAAAATTTCCCCTTAATCCTATCATTTCTTACGGATAATGTTAGTTGGAATATAGAATTTGTCTCTTTTTTATTATTTTATTCCTTATTGATAGGCTTTAGTAGTATTATCAGGATTAAGTTAGATTTCCTCCTTATGAATAAGGCTTGTCCATTAGTTTAATTATCTAGTTTTCATTCGAGATTTTTGCCACTCTACTATAGCAAACGATCCGAATTCCCTTGTCAATCGTCCGATCGACATTGTTCATCATTGATAACAAAGGAAAATTGAGAATTAAAGCCTATCAATACATGCCCAGAACCAAGACATGTTGCAAGGATAAGGGCTGCAGAACCAAGACATGTCCATACCCCGGATGAGAAGGAATTAGGTAGAGCCTACGACCTTAAACAAGGGCGCTTAATGGAGGCAACCCATTGATACATTTTCTTCTCTTTTTGTAGCCTAAGACCTTAGGTTGAACTCTTATGATTCCTATTGGTTGATGTATGACTTAGTGAATCTTATGACAAAGAAATTTAAGCTAAAGTAAGCATTAAGCACTTGTTTAGGTTCATGATACTTTGTATTGGTTATGAACTCTCAATTGCTTGACCATGCCAAAAAGAAGCATGAAGGTTTTTATTTGTCAGTCCAAGTCCAAGGAGAAATGAATTATAAAGGACCCGATCATGCCTAAGTGTACTTAAACTTGTGTTAACCTTTAGCTACTTTTTGCATCATATAAAAACACAATACAAGTCATATGCAAGCATCATATAAAACCAAAAAATAGCATGATTAAGTTGTGAAACTTAAGATTCTTGACTATAGACTTTATGCTTGATTAGTTAGCATATATCTTGATTGTTGATTTCTATGCTCTTTATTTTCTTACTTATCCAAAATGCCTTCTCATGACAATGAATAAATTGAAAGAGATCCAATAAAAGAAGCATGTTCCAAAAATATTTTCTTTTCTTTCTTTCTTTATTTTCACTTTGTGTTTAGATGTTTACTTGGGGACAAGTAAAAGTCTAAGTATGGGGTATTTTGATAGCATCTTTTAAGCTATCTTTTGTATAGTTGTTTTCTTGTTTTTAAGTAGAAATGCATGGGTTTAAGCATTTACATCTTCTCTAGAACTTATTTGCATCAAAGAATGTCTACCCCCGTTTATCTCTTTTTTAGGTGATTATAGGTCAAAAGGAGCATCAATGAACAAGAAAAGACCCAAGAAAGCAACCATAACCTCATCATCATTGAAAGCAAAGAAAGAAGAAGCAAAAGAGAAGCTGCGCATTAAAAAACACCCTTTTCTATCCTTCATTGCTACCAGTTGAACGGTCGATACCCTCTGCTAGACCTACTTTTGTGTTTCTATGTTAATTGGTTTATTATTAAACTTCTCTCAATTCGTCAATTTCACTCCTTGATCGAGCCAATCCAACTTCTTGTCGCCCCGACCCCTCGACCTTTTGTTTGTGTGTTTGTTTACGGGCTTTATAATTAATCAATCAAAACATCACACTTTTCCCTGTGTTCGATCATGCCGCATATTACGATTAGGTCTTGTAAGTATTTGCGAGATGACCGGCCCTTTTACCAAGTGTATATATTTGCCACAAAACACTTGATAGAAGAACGTCATATAACCCTAAGTATAAGGTCGTGTCAATACAAATATATGACTAACTAGTCAAGGTCATCTCCCAAGGGACTATGTTATCATTATCATATTTTAAGAAACCATCTAGGTGAAAAACAAGTGTGTAAAATAAAATCAAAAGGTGTGATCAAATGATCATCCAAATCACTTCAAGAATGGAATGGAATTGGACCAATTGAGTTACAAAGTAACTACAGTCGACTTCCAGAACAACTATAATCAGCCTAATTCATAAAAGCTTTGACTAGGTCGAGTAAAAAAAAAATAGAGTATGCAAGTTTGTGAAATCAAATGCGGAAATCACTAAGGATTGAGCACTAATTCTCCCAATCCTTGCTAATGTATAGACCTGTTCATATCCGGACTCGGGCCGGGTATTTTCAAAAAAAAAAAAGTCCGTTTTGGTAGACCCGGTCAGGCTAAGTCCGGATCACGGCCTGTATGGGTGCCGTACCCGCCCGGCCAGGCGGGCCAGACTGCCCGGCTGGTACCTTTTTTTTATAAAAATAAATAAATTTGTATGGTTTCAAAACGAAATGCACAGGATGGTCATCAAACAAGAAATGACAACTCTATCAGGTAGGATCATAATGAAGGATGTACTCAATTTATTTGCCAGAAGTTTATACAAGTGTAATCTATCAATTGCAACATGGGCTGCAAATAACCTCATCACAGGGTAGCTAAAACAGATCAATCATTTAAATTTTTTTAATCCAACTAAACTCAGTAATCCTCTCTAAGAAATCAATTAAGTATTCATGAATCATGAATTTGCAGATGATAGAAGAACCATATTTAGCTTTGGTTCGGTGGCGATCGTTGAAGACGGAGCTCCGGCCGGCAGCGTGCTTACGGGCGGCGACAGTAGAAGAAAAAGCATGGGTAGGAGAGATTCGAGAGGACGCTTTGCTTACAAGTCGAACAATCAGATGAAGTCGAAGAATGAAGCTCCGGAGGATGAAAATCGAAGAGAAGAGACTAGAACGGAAAGGGCGCTTACCGGAAGACGGAGGAAGAGGAAGCTCCGGCGGCGGGGACTCGGGGGCAGCGTTCGCAGAATCGGCGTTCGCTACTCGGCTAGGTTGGGGACTCGGGGCGGCACTTATCTTTAGACTTCGTACTCTTCTGTTTTTAGGGTTTTAGACTTTAGCCTTGAGCCTTCCTTTACGGCTTTACAATACATCACATTACAATTTTATTTTATTTTTTTATTTTTTTGTCGGGCTCCTGGCCGGGCCGATCGAGCCTGATACCTTGTCCGTACCCGGCCCGCCGGGACTAGCGGGGCCTAGAGGCCCGGTCGGGTTTATGTTGATGTTCATACCTGCCCGTTTTTCGCGGCGGCGGACCGGGCCGGACGGGCTGCCGGACATGAACAGGTCTACTAATGTAGTTTCAAAACGTGTTATAATGTCAGAGTGAGAAACTATTTACTCAAGTGCTCAAATAAATGATGACTAATCGGTAGTATGCATGTTTAGGCAAATGTAAATCTAAGCATGAGCCAATCCAACATCAAGTGTCACATGGTGTTTGATATTCACAAAATATTAGTCAACTACGGTCTCAAACTAGAGTTCAATTCAAGATAAATAAACCACACATGATGTTTGCTATTGGAAATTTAAAATTGATATTGAATTATAGATCGAGTTGATTTTACACTTCACATGCTGGCAATCAATCAATCTTCACATGTGTTTGCTATTGGAATAATTGAAGTACTAACTCTAGCATTATAGGAGTCTAACATGTATCACTAGATTATGCAATTACTTGTGAGTCTTATCCATACATGCTGGCCAAATATCAACACATAGAATCATGTTTAAGAACTAAACATAGTGCATAAAGGAACAATTCAAGCATAGCTTAGCATCCGACTTTCATATTGGCTTAAACATGAACCCTAATGTTCTAAATAGGTTTTGTGTCTTCTATATGCTTACTAAAATGCTTGATACTCACATAATTCTATACATTATAACAAATATAAACACTACAAAAGCTTTGGATTTGGATTTTCACACCAGTCCCTAGTATGGAATTACTCACTCATGTTGAATGAACATGCAATCATCTCATAAAACAACAAATCGGATCCATAGAATCAAGAGGGAGAAAAATGATGAATATAAATCAAAGAACTAAGATAAATGAGTTTACCAAAAACAATATAAGGGGGTTGCAAATGTCCAGCTCGGTTCGATCAACACAACTCGGCAGAATTTCTTCAAGAACACTTCGAACCTAACTAAACTCGGCATAATTTCTTCAAAGAACTAAGCCTTTTTATTTTTTAAGGCTGAATTCATCGCAAATTCGCACACGGATTGCCAGCCTCAACAATAGTGAATATTCCTTGTAATCGTCATCACGTGGTTGAGTTTGTTGTAACGATATCACACATCAATCAAGTCAGGCCCAAATTTACTTGACTGACGTTATAAAAGTAAGTCGGTGACATGGTTTTCTTCTTCAATTGAGTGAGTTGCCTTACTCGAATGGCACATGAGCGTGTGATATGTCTTCAACCTGTCTCACTCGGAGGCCGAGTCACTCCTTGTATCTTCAGTCGAGCGACTCTTCGGCGGTCAAGTGCTTCATGTCTCTACTTCATTCGTTTTGCGGGAGAACCTAAGTCTTCAGGTTCGAGTCTAGTTCTCCTTCTTTGTGCGAGTGTAGGGAACCTTCAGTTGAGTTTGCACAGGCACTCGACCTTCTGGACTTGAATCTCCATAATGAGTCTCGGCTTTCCTCATGTATGCATAGCCTTCTCCGTGCATTGCTCCGGGGCTTCCTTTGCTTCTTCCTTTCATGCTTCCAGCTTTGATGATGAGGTGGTTGTTTCCTTGAGCCTTAAATATGTCCTTTATGCTCCAAATAGGCCTAAAATCACCTAAGAACAAGAGACAAATGGTTGTAGATATTTCTTTGATGCAAATAAGCTCTATCAAAGATGTAAATGCCTAAACCCATGCAAAACTACTAAAAATACATGAAAACAACACTATAAAAGATAGCATAAAAACATGTTATCATGAGACCCAAGGGTCATATTTCAAGCCTCATTACATATATACATCTTCATCTAAAACACCATACAAAAGACATTTCTATGTCTAACTGACAAAGAGGCCAGGAACTAATGGAAGTCAAAGCCAAAAACCCTACTATGGTGAATTTGGCTACACAAGAAAATATATGTTTATAATCATTGTCATTCACATAGTTGTATTATTTGGTAACCAAAGGATCATTGCATCTCTCTAAACTGAACCATTCATTTTATATTTAACCTTCTAAACCCACTAAAAACTAATGAATTTATCACCACAAAGAAGGATAGTGAAAACCCTAGAATTTGTTTCAAGAGCCGAAAGTTTTTGGTCCATAGCGATCTTTAGCCGAGCATAATGATAAGACTGAAAAATGGAAATCTTGTTATAAAATGGAACCGTCAAAGAGTTTGTTCAGTAGACAGGGGTTATTTTGGATTAAATGGGTGAAGGTTATATATGGAGATTAAATGTCTAAAATTTTTATCCTATACATTTTAAATTATGAATTATTTGGAACAAAAATTAAACTACTAAAAGATGCCGATCGAAAAGATCAAGTCCGAAATATCAATCGAGAAAAAATCAAACTTGAAGAATACTAAATGGAAAAGGCTAAATTAATTGAATCAATCCTTTAGAACAACACACACAAAAATATTCTTTACATATATAAAAGCTTCCAATTTATTGATATTCTCCATTAGATAAGTATATTGATGTATCGACTAAAAGGTTATGTATGGAGATTAATAAAATTTTCAAGAACCAAACTCTTAAGATCGATCTAATATTTTATCAAATGTTTCCAAGAACCAATAATACGTGTTGTAGCTATGGACCAAAAAGTTTTCAAGAACCAATATTTCATCAAAAAGGATTAATAAAAGTTTCCAAGAACCAAATTTGGACTATGAATTATTTGAGACAAAAGTTTGAAATCATCCTATATAATTTGGGCGATCTTCAGCCCGAACATATTCATTCTAATTTTCTCTTGTAATTATTGATGCATTATGCATACTTTAAGATCGATATAATATTTCATAAAAAAGGTTTAATAAAAGTTTCAATGAACCAATAGTATACTCCGTATGATACTTAGGGCATGTTTGGTTAGTGAAAAAATTTGGGTGAATGGATTAATTCCGGCCCAAACTGATTGTGAGTGTTTGTTTGATGATAGGAAAGAAATCATTCCTTTATGGCCCGTAATCCATTACCTTTCCCTACTACCTGAGAAAAGATAATTTCCTTTTGTAAATAGCCCCCTCCCAAATTCTCTCTCCCCGACTCTATCGTTTTTGTTTTCACAGCAAGCCCTAGCATCTCCTTCTTCACTCTCGTTATGCAACTCAAGATCCTAAATAATTGACACCCGACGACGAGCATACTTGGACCGAAGATACACCCATGAGTCGTTGATTAAGGTAAGTAGGTTTCAAAATTGTATGTTAGAGCTTCAATTTGCTTGTCTTCACTTTGTTTCATTCTTCCATTCTTTGTGTAGAATATGACTTGTGTGTTGGATCTGTTGGAATCAGTAAATTGGAAGTTACATTGGTAAAAGACTAGAAGCTCAGCAATAGTGATGATAATCTCTACCATTCCACTGAACATTAGCCTTAAAACTGCAAAAAAGGGGCTCCTATAAAAATTTCCGTCTGCTACTGTTTGCCTCAACATCTTGGTAAACTCTATTCCTGCTGGCTTAAAAAATTGGGTTATTGTTTCGTCTTATCACTTGTTCAAATCTGAAACTCAAGTGGTAAACTGTTGGTTTGAAAAAGGAAGGGGGAAATTGCCTCTTTTTATTAAAATCGAGAGATCAAAGATTTTCTAATTCATTGGAAAGTTGTTGAATGGCATAAACATGCTTGTTGACGAGTTGGGAATTTGAATTCATCTAAAATATTGTTGTTAATTGGGAGATCATTGGAGGCTGGTTGGAAAAAATTTTGCTACACATTTCCTAATTTCACAAAAATTTGATTAGTACAAGTAGTATTGTGAATCGTCTATTGAATGCGTTGATGTAATTCTTCTGGTAACTGTTTTGTTCAATGTTCTTGCAGATTTTATCATCACCTGTGTGTTGTTTTGTTTGGTAGGTGATGACAAGTTTGTAACTCTATGGTATTATGATGAATTGTTGAATCTAGTTCGTTTATGGGTTACGGTTTGGAACTTTACATGATCACAGTTCCTTATTGGTGTACATGAATGATGCTTACCTTCTGTTTTAACTATTATGTTGGTTTTATAGTCTTTCCAGGAGGTTTGCCGAACTTTCTTTTGCTCTGATTATGTTGATATGTTGACCAACATCTATTTGAGTTCAAATCTCCATATTGAAAAAAATAATTGAGTTTGCTTACAGCAGGTTAGCTAAATCCTCTACATAGGAGGTGACTAATTACCCCATAGTTAGTTTCCACACACCGAGCATAATTACGGCAGATTACTGCACACAACAAAACGTATATTTCAATGTTCATTAGTGTAAAAATCCTATCCAATTGCCTTTATTGATAGTTGATCAACATTTCAGCATATAGAGGGAATATAGGTTTTCAGTTTGTAGTTAACTTGAAGCTTGGTTTATGCATTATGTATTACCTTTATTGATAGCTATATATTGCTCATATGTGTTGTTGAAAAATGAAACTGTAAAAATCCTCTAAATAACGGCTAGAATCTTGGTTAGCTAGTTCCTCTAAATAAAAAGATGGTAAAAGTTTGTTTTTATTATCTCATTGAAAAAGTGTAAAATTATGTTTTTAATAGCAAATTTAACTTATTTTTTCTAATTGAAAAAAGAAAATGGGCAAGCATGGACCTTGTTATCACTGTGGCGTTACCAGTGAGTTTATTGCTCTCTTCATCATTTTTTCATCTAGAATTTTCAAAACCCAAGTAAAGTAAGTATGATTTAGGTTTATCATCTAGAATTTTTATAGCAAATCTTCTTTTATTGCTCTCTTCATTTTATTGCTATCACTATGTCGTTACAAGTGTTTTATGTTCTTTAGCTTTTTTTGTGTGGTTTTTATGCTCTTTATAGTCCTCTAGATTGTTTCTAAAATGTGCTTCTTTATAGACTTATCACCACTTGACTATATGTTCTTTGATATTGAAATGTCAACCCTTTCTCATATTAGGATTTGCATACATTGTTATGAAATCATCTCAGGTTTTGTAACCCTATTTTGCTTACATAGTTATGATATTTCGAATTTATTTAACAATATTGTATCAATGTCCTCTAAGTTCTTGTTTGTAATATGATAGGTGGCTTTCGTTCTAATGACAGAGGAACATAAACTTCGGTTATTATATCAAACACCTTCGACATTTGAGAAACAATATTGTTGATTTATTGAGGAAGAAGTGAGAGATGTTGATGATAGTTATTTAAACTTTGGCTACTATATTCATATGTCATGTTTGTACTTTATATATTATGAGATTTTACTTGATTAATTGATAAAGTTTTTCTCTGTTTGTTATTGGCACTAGAATTCTAAGAAATTCGATTAAATTTGTTTTGCGTTTCTTATCCATTTACTTTATGATATACTATTGAAAATGTAAAATGTCTATTTTATACGATTTAAACAAAATTAATCAAATATAAAATCAAGTAATGAGATGAATGATTCCATTCAATTCCACTCAAACCAAACAAAAACAAAACTAACATTGAGGTCAATCATTCCATTCCTAAAAATAACCAAACATAAAATAAAAATAAACCCTTTCCCTTTCCTTTCCATCTCCTTAACCGTTTTCTTTCCGTTTCCTTTCCACTTCTCAAAAAACGGGCCCTTAGTGATGATATTGGATGCATGTGTTCCTAGCTAATTTAGTCATGGTCGTCGTTAAATATTTAGCATGTGCCGATCAAATGCCTCTAATTAGTTTTCAAACGAGCCGAAACACACGTGAAAGTAGACCACATTAATGACGTCCATAATACAATCATCAATTATAGTGTCATGAGAGCACATTTAGGGTCCGTTTGGTTTGAACTCCGGAAACGAAAACGGAATGGAAACGAATCTAGTCCATACGTATATCCATGTTCATGAAGTTTTTGAGAACCATTCTTTATGGTTTGAAGTAATTGTAGTAGAAATTGATTAGTTTTGATATCCTATAGGGTAACAAAATGGGAGAAGCAAGTGCATTTTGCATGAAACCACATGGAATGATTCCATGAACAAGGTATAAATGTGGACTATATTCATTTCCAATCCCGTTTCCGTTTTCGCAGTTGCAACCAAACAAGGATTATACTATTATCATCATGAAATTTATATATAGCTTTTATAAGAAATTAATAACGTCACATGATCAAATTTAAAAGCGGATACGATGGACTGTTCTTTTTATTTTAGCAATCCTTAAAAAATGGTTTATCTAGTAATTTTTCGGAATTGGATTGTCGAATATATTGCTATTGTGTTATTTTTTATTTCCAATAATAAACCAACGGATTAATTTTGGGGGAAGAATGGGTAGAGAAGCTTTTTTGTATCGCTGATACAAACTAACTAGACCCCTCTATTTTGTTAATCCAAAAAAAATAAAGGATATAAGGGTAAATAGACTAATAGAAGCTCTATAAAATCCCTTAATTGCAAGTTAGAATTTTCTCGCAGCCAAAATCGGTTACACGAAACCTTAGCTAAATCCTCACATCCACCAGATTCGCGAGTGGAAACCGCGTAACCACCGACTTCGACCTCCACAAATGACGTTCATCTCGCACCCTTCTTCGGCGACATCTCTGGCGGCAAGTGGCAATAATTTTCTTCTTCGGCGGTGCTGGTGCAAGGGAAGACACTTCCATGGAGGCAAGCGGCGTTCTCCCCTCCGGCGGCTTCTAGTTCTTCTATCCAGTTCATGACGAAGAGAGAAGAGACTCGGTTGGGATGATGCGTATCGACAATGGTGCATATCTAGGCTTGTGCGAAAGAAGACGGGTATCTCAGTGTAGATATGGTTCGAAGAAGACACGTGGGCAGTGTGGTGTTCTAGCGACTGTTCGAGGTGTGGTGGCGACGTTGTAGTGTGGCGTTCTGAGTTTTTTCGGTATCTTTGTGCTGATTGATTATTGACTTTACCATAACTCTTAATCTATAATATACAAATACAACAATGTGCGTTGAACTTGGATTTCTAATTATGACCACTAATTAGCCTATGACTATCAAATGAGAATTCAAACACAATTCAAATTAATGTACGAATTCCAACATAATTCAAACCCTTCCTTGTGTACCTCGTACTTACAACGAATCGTACCTTGTGTACCTCAGACCTTGTGTAATTTGGTTCGATGTTCCTCGTGTACCTCATGTAACTCGATTCGACGTTCCTTGTGTAACTTGATTCGACATACCTTTTGTACCTCGGACCTTTTGTAACTCGATTCGACGTTCCTTGTGTACCTTGTGTAATTCAATTCGATGTTCCTTGTGTAACTCGACATTATGTTTGTGTAACACTAGTTTGTGTAAGTAGACATTAAGTATAACTTTAAAAAAAATAACAATAAATTATCAAGCTCAAATAGTCTAGTTGGTATAAGATGAGAGGGAGGTCTTGTCATACATAGTTCAAAACACACTAACTAAAAAATTGTATTTTCGACGGACCATGTTTAACTCGATTGGACCTGAGCTTCATTAAATAGATTGGACTTGCAACGCACTCAATGAAGGAACTCGCGGTAATAGGGACATACCCTTCTATACATTTCGATTTCGATCTCCTTGATAATTTAGATTTCATTCTCGATCGTTCGAGCCCTTGAACCAAATTCCAATAACCATCCGTTAAACTACAATAACTAAAAGACTTTTCTATTCCCTCCTTGTTTTCCATCTAAACCAAACCTTATATCCACAATCTCTAGGTAACCCATAAGTATTTGTTACATTCAAGTATTTTACTTA
The DNA here is from genome assembly GCA_002319775.1 of Fagopyrum tataricum. Classification (NCBI taxonomy): domain Eukaryota; kingdom Viridiplantae; phylum Streptophyta; class Magnoliopsida; order Caryophyllales; family Polygonaceae; genus Fagopyrum; species Fagopyrum tataricum. The sequence goes on from CM008282.1 coordinate 3,548,279, forward strand.
ATAAAATATGTTTAATTTAACTCATTAATTCCCTTTTTTTTAAAAAAAGCTCATTAATTATTCAATGGGTCTACATGGAATATTTAATAGAAAGATAAATGGTTAATTGAAACTTTTTTATAATATAATTTTTTAGGAATGCATACGGTTTGCACCTTGTGAAAAGACTCAAACCCATTAGTATTTGTCCATCAATTGGACTCATGAAACGGTCCAGGCGCCAGAACCCATGAAATGAAAACCCATACAAAAACCGCTTTGCAAATCCCTAAAACCCAAAACCAGGCCCACCGTTTTCTTCATTTCACGGATTTCAGTGGATCTATACTGTTGAAACTGTAAGAAAACCCCAAACCCCAGTCTTCTTCGTTTACTCCCATTCCGAATCCCCGCACCTAAAAACCTACTTCGATTCTACTATTCAACGATGCCAGAAGTTGAGGCAGAAGTTGAGATTGCAACTGGAATTCTTGTCAAAAGGAGGAGAGGTCGGCCTCCGGGGAAATCGAAGCAGATATTGACGGAACAAGAACCGACGGTTCTCTGGTTCCACTTTCTCCGTCTCTCGATGCACTTCCATCAACAATGGTGGAAGTGGAGACCACAACTGACGTTCAACCTAAGAAGAGAGGACGACCGCCGGGGAAATCGAACAAAAAATTGATTGTAAAAGAAGACGATACTCGTTTAGATTGTGGTGCCGATTCTCCTCTTCTCGTTGCTCCGTCCCTCGACCACACCTGTCAGCAAATGTGGAAGTTCAGGTTGCAACTGAAACTGGAGAGAAGAAGAAGAGAGGAAGACCACCCGGTAAATCGAAGAAGAGAGGAAGGCACCCGATAAATCGAAGAAGAAATTGCATGAAGGAGGAGACCACAGTCTTGTAGATTCTGGTGCCAGTTTGCCAGTTCAAGTTGTTCCGTTTGACGGTCCACATCCGTCGATGAGAAAGTTGACGCTTCAACTGAAATTCAAACGAAGGAGAGGAGAGGACGACCGCCGGGAAACGATTTAACGAGAAGAAGGACGAGGAGGAAAGGACTGAGATGGCGGTCGGTGAGCCTCGAAGGGGGATACATCAGCTTTACCGAAGAAGCGAGGTCGAAAGCCCAAATCTCAGAAGTTAGATGGGACGGAATCCTTGAAGGGGGATGCATCATCTTTACCGAAGAAGAGAGGTCGAAAGCCCAAATCTCAGCAATCAGATGGGACGGAATCCTTGAATGGGGAGACTTCAGCTTTACCAAAGAAGAGAGGTCGAAAGCCCAAATCTCAAAAATCAGATGGGACGGAAGCCGTGGCGTTGATGGTTCGGGTGAACATAACGGATTGATCGAGGGTTTGAAAGAGGAGACATTAGCTTTACCGAAGAAGAGAGGTCGAAAGCCCAAATCTCAGCAATCAGATGGGATGGAATCCATGGCCATTGACGGTTCCGGTGAACAGAACGGATTGACCGAGGGTTTGAAGGGGGAGATATTAGCTTCACCCAAGAAGAGAGGTCGAAAGCCCAAATCTCAGAAATTAGATGAGACGGAATCTGTGGCCGTTGATGGGTCGGATGAACATAACGGATTGACCGAGGGTTTGAAGGCTTTGAGGAAAAGTCCTTGTGAAAATGTCGCTGATAGGACGACCTGCCACCAGTGCAAGAGGAATGACAAAGGGAGAGTGATCTCGTGCACTAAGTGTGGAAAGAAGAGATTTTGCATTCCTTGTATCACCAGCTGGTATCCTCTCATGACTGAGCAGGACTTCGCCGAGGCTTGCCCTTTTTGCCGGGGGAACTGCAACTGCAAGGCTTGTCTTCGTCTTGAAGGTAACATGGGAAAGATTACTGAAAAGGCCAAGTTGGAGATCAGTGAGGAAGACAGAGTTCAGCATTCTATGTATATTCTACAAGCCATTTTGCCCTACTTGAAGCAGTTCAATGAGATTCAGGCTACAGAAAAGGAAATTGAGGCTAGAATACAAGGGGTGCCAGCATCAGAGGTAAGTATAAAGGTATTTGACTGTCCTACTGAAGAGAGAATGTATTGTAATAGTTGCAAAACTTCCATAGTTGATTTTCATAGAAGTTGCCCCTTGTGTCCATATGACCTATGCCTTTCTTGTTGTGAGGAAATAAGGAAGGGTGAACTTAAGGGGATAGGCGAGGATGTGGTTGTGGATTACATTGATAGAGGGTTTGATTACTTGCATGGCGGTAAACCTTTGCCTGTTGCAAAGAAAACACACCCAGTTGAGCCATCACAGGATCCTTTGCCTGTGGAAAAGAAATTAGATCCAGTTGAGCCTTCACATGATCCTTTTGCCTGTTGAAAAGAAATTTGATCCAGTTGATCCTTCACCGGATCCTTTGCCTGTAGAAAATGGAAGTATGACACCAACAGAGTGGAGTGCCAATGGAGATGGAAGCATCCCTTGCCCCCCTAAGAAGCTCGGTAGTTGTGGAGGCGCCATGCTCGAATTGAAGCGCATGTTTCCTGTTGAGGTTTCTGATTTGTTGAAGAAGGCAGAAGATATAGTGGTCAATTACAAAGGTGTTGATATGCCTGAGATCTCATCACAATCGTGCTCCTGCTTGACTTCTGTCAAAGATAATGATCTTGTGAATCTTAGGAAAGCAGCTTCTCGAGAAGATGAAGACAATTATTTGTATTGTCCGACTGCTACTGATATTCAGGGTGAAGATTTGAAACATTTCCAGTGGCATTGGCGAGGGCAGAACCAGTCATAGTTAGAGATGCACTTAAAGTTACAACAGGTTTAAGTTGGGAGCCAATGGTTATGTGGCGAGCTTGTCGTCAGTTGAAGCATCCCAATCATTCTCGACAATTGAATGTTGCGGCTATAAATTGCTTGGATTGGTGTCAGGTGGAGGTTAATATCCATCGATTTTTTGCTGAATATTCAAATCGGAATGGTCAGGCTGACAAGCATGGTTGGCCACGAATATTGAAACTGAAAGACTGGCCACCATCCTCTGAGTTCGATAAGCACTTGCCTCGTCATGGTGTTGAGTTTACAATGGCGTTGCCATATAAGCAGTACACACATCCATTGGATGGTCCTCTTAACCTCGCTGTAAAGTTGCCTGAGGGTTCTCTTAGGCCAGATTTGGGGCCAAAGACCTATATTGCCTATGGACTTGAGCAGGAATTGGGTAGGGGTGACTCTGTCACAAAGCTTCACTGTGATATGTCTGATGCTGTTAATATTTTAATGCATACATCTGAAGTGAAGCTGGAACCTAAAGTCCTTCAGGACATAAACAAATTAAAGAAGAAGCACATTGCTCAGGATTGGAGAGAAATATATGCAAATGGACCGAACATGAATTCTGCTGCAGCTGATAGTGTAACTCCAACGAGTGAGAAGATTGAAGGCTTTTCTAATCTGAAAGAGGAAGCACTTTCAGATGTATTAACACAGGAAAAGAATGAGCCAATAGTTTTGAAGGATGATGATAACCAGATTGACATAGAGAAGAAGAGAGGCAAAGAGGTAGAAAGAGAAAGAATCATACTTCAGAAGATGAAGATGAAGAAATTTGCAATGATGAATGTTTTTTGGGAGGCTCAATGTTGGCAGATGGTGGTGGTGCACTTTGGGACATTTTTCGTAGAGAAGATGTACCGAAACTACAAGAATATGTGAAGAAACACTGCTTTGAATTCCGGCACATATACTGCTCTCCAGTGAAGCAGGTTATTCACCCTATCCATGATCAAGCCTTCTATTTGACTGAATCTCACAAGAGGAAACTCAAGGAAGAATTTGGGATTGAGCCATGGACATTTGTTCAAAAGCTTGGGGAAGCAGTATTCATTCCTGCTGGCTGTCCCCACCAAGTCCGTAACTTGAAGTCGTGCATCAAGGTTGCCGTGGACTTTGTCTCACCAGAAAATGTCCCTGAATGCATTCGTTTGACTGAAGAGTTCAGACGTCTTCCCCAGAACCACAAGGCGAAGGAGGATAAGCTGGAGGTGAAGAAAATGACACTTCATGCTGCTAAGCTGGCTGTGGAGGCGTTACAACCCGTTGTCGCGGCTGTTGGAAACCCTACCAACTAGTGGACGGCCCAATGGTTTGGTTTCTGTATTACCTTTTGTAGTTTCTAGCCTTAGAAACATTGTTGGATAAATGTTGTAGCCTATCCCAGGTATAACAGCTTTTGAAGATGATGAATGGATCATCTGCTGAATTATATTTTGCCTCAATGACATATGTTAATGAAGTGCCTTGTACTCCTCATGTACTACTTAGTATCTCAGATGCTCTTGCTCCTTTCACCTATGATGTTATGGTGGTATTTTGAGTGATCTGATTTTGCTGTCTAATAAGCAGATATCAGTTCTACCCTTTTTTTCTGAGATATTCTCATCCTCGCAGCCAACTACACTTGCAGCATTCGATGTTGTCTCATCTTTTCCAGTTTCTTTTATTTATTTATTTATTAGTCTATTGATATCATATATGATGTTGCAGATTTGATAAGACTCCATTAACACCATTCAAGGGAGTGCTTGTCGTTCACTTGAGGTTATCTTGAGTATTCGAAAGATGAAATCTTTCAAGTCAAAGCGGCAACTCAATCAACAGATTATAAACCTCTAAAGACATGGAAAACAAAGGAAAGAGAGAATCAAGAAGAGGTAAGTTTTGGTTTTGATGGTTGCTGCGACAACGATGAGATGTATAGATCATGTATTCATGTCTTGTGCTTTAGAAGACGAAAGTGTCAGGATCGAAGAACACCTCATCTTTTGAAGAAATGAGGGGGCATTGGGCTTTTCAAATAACTTGGCATGTTCACACTTCTCTATCCTTGCCGGCTATTTTAGTTTTTGTCACATTGTGCTTCATCATAAATTTGACATTTCCTCTATTATTTAGCTACATTTTATTTTTATACTACAAGTTGTGTCGGTCGCCACTGGTTTAAACCTTAAACAATACAATTATATTCACTTGTCTTTTATGTTAGTAGAACATATATTTTAATAATATTTTAAATAACATATATATTTATTTGTAATTTCTTAATGTTCCTAAAAAAAGAATAATAAAATAAATATTTGAAAAAGAACATTGATAGAAGGATATTATAAAAGGGTGCGACTCTTAATAAATTATATTCTATAAAATATTAAGTATATTGTTCAAACCCAATATATTATTTATATTCATATGCCATAAAATATGATACCATTCTCATTTATAAACCAGAACTTTCCCAAATAGGAGGAATATCTACTTCTATTTGTTAAACGTTAACTTAACAAACCGGCAGTGAAGGCATATTTTGATTAGGTTGTTATATAGGTTCAACTCAATAAAAAAAAAAAATCGGTAGTGGATGCATATTTTGGTTAGGGTTGTTTGTTCCACTCATAAAAAAAAATGGTTTGAGCTCGTTTATTTCTTAAACGAATAGAATATAAAAGCTAGTATAAAATTTAGGCTTGACTCGCTTGAAAATGAGTCTAGTTTAAACACGTTAATGTTTGGATCGTTTTCAGCTAATAACACTATATATGGGTGTTTTATCAGTCGATTTGTTCGGATTCGACTCGAAAAAGGTTCAGTTTGACTATCATTTTCTAAATGGGTTGCATATAAACACATTTTAAAGCTCTTTTAAATTTCGATCGGTTCAAATTTAATTTATTTATAAATGAGTCGAGTTGATCATGCAAAACTCTAGACTTGTCCAGAACTTATAATAACTCTAATTTTGATCGCCTCTCCTGCTTATCTAAGGGTTAGCACAAATCTCAATAGACTGATCGATGGACCACTTATATAATTATTATTCTCCGAGAGGATATACTTATTAATATAAACAAGTGATATTCCGATTAGGCAAGGCTCGTTTTGAAGCCATCTTTTTATTTATTTATTTTCTAGAAAATATAGCTCTTTAAATAAAATATTCATACCAAACCACTTACTGAACTTTTTCTCTGAGAAGCAATAATTATATAATTAAATGATAAACCAAGTTATACAATGCAAGTATTTATGATGCCTGTTAGTATTCTTAAAAAACTCGACTAGATTAATAGAAATTTTTTCTGGAATAAGGAACTAAATTTTCATCCACTTATTAGTTTGAATAGAATTTGTAAGTAAAGATTCTTTGGTGGCACGGGGATTAGAAAAGTGGAAGATATGAATAAAACTCTTCAAATGAAACTCTTATACAAGATTATGGCGGAATCAGATAATATTTGGGTTAAGATCATTGAAGAAAAATACCTTAAAGGCTCATGTCTATGGAATTATAAAATTGGACCTAACGTATCTTGGCAATGGAAAAAATTGATAAAGTTAAAAGATGAGTTTAAAAAAGGCATCAGTTGGCGGGTAGGTGATGGAAAAACGATTAATTTCTGGAATGATAAATGGATTATTGATCAACCTCTTCATGAAATAGTGAATGATAAAACCTTAATTGAAACCTCGAATTTAGTGTGCCATTTTATCTCAAATAAGAAATGGAATCATGACCTTATCAACCAGTTAAACGATATTCTAACTTCTGAAATTATCGTGAAATTCAAAAAATACAACCTTCCTAAAAATGATATTCGTGATAGACTTACTCTATTGGGTTTGTTGATGATAAAGTTGATTCTCGACTAAGTCGGCGATGAATCTGATCCATAAAACGAAATTTGGTGTAACCATAGACAAATCTTGGATTTGGGATATGAATGTAATGCCAAAAATAAATAAATAAAATTGTATGGAAACTTTCGTTGTTAGACGGGATCCTTACTAAAAAATTTGGATAAACAAAAAATATTAACCCTAATGCATTGAGAATTTTGTAACCATCATACTTAAAGTGTCAAACATCTTTTTCTGGTTTGTCCTTCACCACCCAATCGATTAATAACAATAACATCAACTCTCAACTATATTAACTCTAATTTTCTTTATTTCTCTTTCCATTTTCTTTAACAACTTATGTCTTTCTTCTTCTTTTTTTTTTGAAAATGGAAAGAGGTTAGATTGAACTATCTTCTCGAGGTAGTCCAACCTAAAACATCATTGCGGATGAGAACAAGAAGTTCCGGGTCTTCATAAAAATTGGTGTTGGGGGTCGAGTTTCCCAAATGGGTCAATCGGTCAACAACACAGTTTATTTCTCTGAATATATGCCTAATACGGACCTCGTCAAAGAAACGAAGATCCGGTTTGGAGTCGGATATAATCATCTCGACCTGCCACGGACAACTTCACAAACCTTGGAGTGTCTTGATTACACACAAGTTATCACCTTCAATTTCGATCTTTTTAATTTGTAGTCTAATCGCCTCTTGTAACCCGGTTTTGGGGGCAAAGGCTTCGGCTTTTATAACCGAATTAAAGTTATTTTTTTGCGTCGAGGCTAATAACATCACCATTGTGATGCCGGATTACATATCCAATATATGTTATTCCCGAATCGAGTTTTGAACCATCAAAGTTAAGTTTAAAAAAGCCGGGTTTTGGTTTATCCCATTTAATATTGTGCTTTTTTCTTATGTTTGAGTTATAATTCTTTGGTTGTTGTTTTATGTTGTAGTTGTCCTCATCAGTTATGTTTGTTTTCCAGTTATGGATTTGATTTTTAATGAAAGTAATTACTTTATTATCAGAGCCTATAAGTTCGTTATTAAATATAATTTTGTTCCCGAAAAACCAGATACTCCATCATACAGTTGCGAGACACGCAAATTTGTTTGTTCATATTTTGTTTTTATGGATGCCTGACATTGTCATTTGTCGATGAGCAAACAACTTTACTTTTCTTTTTCAACTCATTATTGTTGATTCCTTCATTTCTTGGTTTTTTGTTGTCTTCTACAGACGTTTCAAATGTTGTGATGGACGTTTCAATACCTTCCTCTGCTAAAAGCACTATTCTAAGGCCTTCAAGCCATTACAAGAAAACAAATACATTCCTCTGTTGAAGAACACTCTTCGATTTGATGTCTTAAAGTCATTACAAGCATACCAAAATTTTAAAAATCAAGGGCCTTTTTTCTTGATTAGGTGGCTAACAAAAGTGTTAAGGTAACATACTATACTTTATGGATGATGAAACAAAGGCAAAACCAAATAAGAAACATATACCAATTTTTTTATTTGAAAAAACGTATTAAGAAAAATGAAAGCCAAACCAAGTTGATATCAATTTTAAAAATCTAGTGTTGATTTTTGTGGTGGATTGATACCAATTGCTACGCTGAAATGCATTAGACAAAGGCATGAAAGCCAAACCAAACAAAAATTATTGCCCAACTTAAGAAATTGAAACTCCGGTTATAAAGATCCTTGTCCAACTCAAGTTGATACCAATTTCTCGTTCTTTTGGAGTTCGTTGTTTGTCATTTGTGTATCTCCTTTGTATCGTTGTTGTTGTTCTTTCTTTGTGTCTTTATGTGAACTTTTTGTGGAACTAAACCCCTAATTTAGAACAATTGACATTAGCAACACTAGCTTATACAATAAAATAATAATTTCTTGTTTGAATGTAATTTGATCGGATTGATCTTTTTTTTTTTTTTTTTTTTTGAAAATGGAAAGCGGTTAAATTGGCCTACCTCCTAGATGTAGTTAAACCTAAAGCATCCTTGTGGATGAGAACACGAAGTTCGGGATCTTCAGAAAAATTGGTGTTGGGGGTCGAGATTCCCAGATGGGTCAATCGGTCCTACAACACAGTTTATCTCTCTGAAAATATGCGTAACACGGATCTCGTCAAAAAAACGAAGATCCAGTCTGGAGTCGGATATAATCATCTCGACCTCTCATGGACAACTCCACAAACATTGGAGTGCTTTGATTACACACAGGTTATCACCTTCGATTTCGATCTTTTTTAATTTGTAGTCTGATTGCCTCTTGTAACCCAGTTTTGAGGGCAAATGCTTCGGCTTTTATGACCGAATTGAAATTTTTTAGCGGTGAGGCTAACGATATCGCCATTGTGGTTCCGAATAACATATCCTATAGATGTGATTTCCGAATCGAGTTTTGATCCATCAAAGTTAAGTTTTAAGAAGCCGAGTTTTGGTTTTTCCCATTTAATATTGTGTTTTTTTTTCCGTTTGTTTGAGATATAGCTTTTTGGTTGTTGTTTTATGTTGTAATCGCCCTCATCAGTTATGTTAGTTTTCCAATTATGCAATTGGTTTTTGATGAAAGTGATAACCTTATTATCAGGGCCCATAGGATTGATCTTCTCTTGATTAAGATATTTTGCTCAATAACAAATGAAGAATATAAAAAGAAACTCAATTTGGAATCCCGTGTCTTGAAATATAAGAACTTACTAGTTTGACCTCGTTGTCCTAGACATGTTTAATTCTTTGTTTTTTTGAAAAAAAAAACAATTTTTTTTATACGAACAAAATCTTTGCTTACAAATCCTTCATCTCTACCATCAAAGTCATGCACTTTTATATGTCATGATTCCCATCTTTTGCAATGCCATCTTATAAGTCTGATTCATATTTTTTTGGTGGTGTTCCGGGTGGTTTGTCTTGGAGGAGGCGTGCATTTGCGATCGAACCCTAATGACTCTACGACGAATTCAAATCTGAGTGTCCACAATTGTTCCCTGTACTTCCTTCTCGTGTACTTCGTTTCGGGGGGTTTGTCTTGGAGGACGTCGTGCTTTCCGCTTCCCGTGAACTGAATCATCTTCCTTTCCCTCAAAAATCTCTTTATTGTCGGAATTCTTCATGTATTATTTTTATATTTTATTTTTCTTTCTTTTGTTGTGATTCTTCGTCACGATTGCCGATCATTTTATATTTTTGATTCACTGGACGGCGTGTTGCCTAGGTTTTCGTAGCCGTTTCATTTATAAAAAAATAAATGAAAAATAGTAACCTGGTGTAGAGTAGACAAAACTAGGAGGAAAGAGAGGGCAGGAGGCATATGAGGAAAACGCGCAGCCATACACTGATACACATGAATTGGATTGCATTTTATTAATCCACCATTTCTTATAAAATATAAAATATTATTATACAGAGGACAAAGGACGTTACAAGGGATCGCAAAGCCACCCCACTTTTGACTTTTGACCCTTCGACTCATCCGAAAGACCCTCTCGTCTCAGCTCCCATTCTAATTTCCTCAAATTACAGAAAACTATTCATAAACTCAAAATTTACATAAAATCATCCATACAATACTATATATATATCACTCTTTCAATATAACCTACAAACCTTTGATGATCAACAAGCAGCAGATTTACAATGATCCTAGTATCTGTATCAATCGTCAAAACAGCATGAGAAAGAAAGAGGCAAATTTCTCGACTGAGTAAAGCCAAACAAAGTGTAAATAATTATACATAGAGCATAAATTAAGGGTGATTAGATGAAAAATATCATAAATAGAGGGCGGTTGGTGTAATTTAGGCATTAAAATTAGACGATTCGCATTGCACACACCCCAACTCTTCTCTCAACTGTCAATCTCTGCCACTCCTTTTCTCTCTCTCTCCTTCCTTTTCCTCAATTCTCATTGGCTCCTTCAACCTCTCTCAAAACCCCAAATTTACACACAGAGCTTCCAGAGACAGAGAGAGAGGAATTGGAGCTATGGGGAGCCAAATCCTGCAAGCCCCTCGAGCCTCTTTTCTTCTCCCAAAAATTACTCTGTCAAACCTGCTAGCTTTTTACGGCGTTCCTCCGGCGAACTTCGTTTCAATCCCTTCCTCACCCAAGCGAACAATTTTTCCCTACTCACCAGAAGAAGAAACACCGCCGGATCGAGAGTCGTTGTAGCATCATCGACGTCCAGCAATGCCGTTGCGAACACCTGGCTTCCTGACAAAGCTGCCAAGTCTCCTTCTCTCAGCGACGTCGTTTGGCCTTCCCTTGGTATTAATTTATTTTTTTATATTCTTCCTTTATTTCTAATCAGGTTTTAATTCCCAAGTTGTGTATACAAAATTGAAGGGGCGTTTGCGGCGATGGCGATGTGGGAAAAGATCGATCAGGTGCTATTAGCAAAGGGGATATCGATGACGATAGCTCCACTTGGTGCCGTTTGTGCTGTCCTCTTCCTTACTCCTTCTTCACCTGCTGCCCAAGGTAGATTCCTCTCCATATTATATTTCCATATCTTCATTTTACTTGCATTTTTTTAATGATCTGCGATAGTATAGTATATCTATTTGTGGTTGGAAAATTTAACCTAAATAGACTTGGATTTCTAATTAGTTCATACATGTTTATATGACCTATATATATCTGCATGTGATGATCTACGTATTTGGGGTTTATATGTTAATTTATGTTTTCTTAAGCTAATAATGTACTTGTATTAGTATATTATACTGACTCCGTATCTGTCATAGAAATCTATCAATGGACACCAGCTATGTCACTTTCTACCCCAAAAAAATCTACTTAATTTATGGGTTGACTTTTGGTTCCTAACATGTCTATATTAAGAAAAACTACAAAACTTTTATATTTATACGATGGGCTGTAGATCCAAAGACGTGGGGAGGCCATATAATTAAGGAACCCTTACATGAGAAAATTTGTTTAGATTCACCTCATTCCGAGGCTGTTTAGAAACATGTTTAAGATGGTCATTGATTCTCCAAGCTCATCCTATACAATTTAGATGAAATCCATGTTAAAGAATGCACAACATGATCCCCACAAACAAATATGTGGAGGTATTAAAAAACATCCAATCAGAGGGTTCTTAAGATGAAGTGTGCACTTGCAATTGGTGTGAGGAGAATTCTAAAGGTCACGAGTGATGGAAATTTACACAATAGGTCCCCCCAAGCATTTTATACTTTATCTATATAAGTCCTGAACCTTCCATTGTTTTCTATTTCATTAGTTGAACTTGTCTATATTAGTCTATAACCTTCATACATAGATGGAGATTTTCAACCATCAAAGTATACTGGTTGTGCTACATAATATAATTGGTGTGATATTGATGGCAGTATTATTGAGGGAGATAGGGACCAATGTCTTTAATATGTTCGAAGAGATGGACTAAAATAGATTGAATGAATAAGTAGGGGCCAAAAATAGGAAAAAATATTAAAAAAAATTATAAACTAGCAAAGAAAAAGATATAGAAAGGTGGGGAATACTGGTATAATTCAAGATAATTGCAATCTTTGATAAACATTTCCAGCAAATAATCAAGCGATATTAATCCATATTGCCAAAATTAATTGAGGTAAAAGTCCCAATAATATTTAAATAATCACGAATAAACTAGGAATAGTTTTATGTAGAGGTGGAAATGGTTCGGGTTGTGGATGGATGGCTATTTTTTCATCCAATTTTTTATGAATCAAATGGTCATCTGATCCACCTATCACCTACAATGGCAGCTCATAAGATGTTTAACCCATACCCTACCCATCAGGTGTCAGGAGAGTGAATGGGTAATCCTTTCAACTCATCTTCCTTGCATGACACCAAATTAGCAAATTTGAATTAACTAATGTACAAACCAGATAAATAGACTTTGATGCATAGTTCTTAATTAAGGATGATAAAATTTAACCATACCATCAAGGCATCGAAATCTGCATAGTTAAACAAAAAGATGATAAGAAACATTTAAGTAGATATTTACACCGACGGTTTTAAACGGGTTGTGTGAAATTGGACGGGTGATAGATGGGTTTATGAAATCGGGTGATACGTGGGTTTATGGGTCGGTGATAGGTGGTTTATGTGTCAGTTGATGGGGTGAAAGTGTATCACCTGTTTCACCTATCACTCAAAGTATTCGTTCATTAATTTGGATTGAGTTATTCGAATAGTCTGGTTAACCCGCAAATGATTTCCTGGAAGTATTACACTTTGTCAAGTTATATGTTGCCCAAAAATTTATTGAGGTGAAAGTCTGGTAGCTGAAGAATCGTTAATTAAATTGCAAAAATATTGTAATGGAAGTATGGGAAACTATGTCAAGTTGTGAGGAACGTTTTTCATGCATGGGATATTATTACTCCAACTTCAAAACAAGGTTAGGAATGGGGATGTTGAATCAATGGTAAATAATCACGGATACGATTTGCAATTGGATATCTATAACAGCTAGGTTTTGTGGGGTGACCTTATCATATAATTTTTTTCAATTTACTTAAATTCCTGTCATATAGCAGTACTTGCCACGGAATTTATTTTCATCATATTGAAGAGTTTGTACTCGCCACTGTGTATTCCCATCATATACCATCAATATTCCCCATAAGAGCTTGTATTTGGACATCCTTGCTGATCATGCTGAAGTTTGTGTTGCAAGTTTAACTGGGATATCTTATGATCAAACATGGATTATGTTGAACCAGTTATCCTCATCTTCCACAAATTATATACAGCATATCGATTGTTTGTCCGAAATATGATAAAATAAGTGTGGATCAATATTTATGTAGGATTGATGAGGTTTCTAATGAAGTTGTCTTACAATTAGTAAAGTCGGGTAGCTTCTTTGTATGATCTCCCTAATTTCTTTTTATTGAATTTTTTTGGATCTTCCAAACTGCCACTTCCCAATGCCTCTCTAATGAAGTTTCGTAAAATATGGTATGCTTATCCACAATACACCATTTATGTGAATGCAGAAGTACAACATATTCATGGCTCAGATTGGTGTGCTGCTGCAATTGGTGTGCTTGCATTTACGTTTTTGGGGCCTGGATGGCTCGCAAGGAGTGTCGGGCTTGCTGCCTCCATCGCCTACATGGTTTATACTCAATGCACTCATCCACCAGGTAAACATGCTTTATCTTGCTAGCTAGCTACACTTACGTTTATCAGTTGTATTGAAATATTTAACGTTGTGTAACCATCAACCCCAACTATTGTAACTTCTTGGTCGACTTCAAATCCTATATATAGGATTCATGGATCGATTTATAGGACATTCATTCTGAATCAGAATTCATACAAACCACAAAATCTCTAAGGCATCTTTCGGACTCATGGATCTGAGTCTTATCCTGAAAAAGAATTCGTGTAACTTAAAGCGTTTGTAAGACTCGAATTGCTCTTTTAAAAAGTGCATTTGCATGATTTGAATTTCCATTCAGCTTGATCATACCCACAGTTTTATAATTCCAACACAATAGGCAAATCATTAACTTGTTTCTCTTATGACCAGTGCAACTAGATGGATCTATGTACATTAACCATTAAGACAGCTGTGTATCTTTATAATGACATTTGGGTACGTTTGCTTTTCTGCAGCTGCAAGTTTACCATTGTTGTTCATAGATGGAGCAAAGTTGCACCACTTAAATTATTGGTATGCATTGTTTCCTGGGGCTGCAGGCTGCATAATCCTTTGTTTACTCGTAAGTTCCCTGACCTCTACCTTACCCTTGTTTGTCTCTATAAAATGTCAATTAATCTGTCTAAACTCTTAAAATGTTACAGCAAGAAGTAGTTTGCTACTTGAAGGACAATTTCAAGTTCTAAGGCTCCGGAATGCGCAAGAAAAATGCACAAGGAAGTGTGATCAATGGTATTTACAAGCACATAGCAAAATAAAAAGATCACAGAAGGAAGTCTAGTACATATATATACAACCCTCTATTGTAATCAGCCAGTAAATTTCTGTATACACTAGAAATATGAAAGCTTAATTGTGCAGTTGCTTGAACGTACATCATCAAAATTGTTGTGTATGTAACTGGTTCATTTATATTCGAGTACGGCCTGTCATCAGCTTGTCATATATAATGATTCAAGAGGACAACCATTTATATTCGCAGACAGACTTCTATAATCTTCTAATGACCATGATCCAGATGGGTCTGAACCTATCTTTGCCAACCTACACTCTGCTTCCTTTTAACATGGGCTTTTGTCAAGAACTCTTGCAGGGTTCAGGGATAAGGATGCTCATAAAAGGAGACGCGTCTAATAGGATTGACACAGTGACTGGTTGGGGACGCAGGAGCTATTGGATGTGTTCAGCTTCTCATTGCACACAGAAGGAGGTAACAAGTGTGTCAGCTTTGTTCTATGCAGGTTGTATCAACAAGATAGTTGTCTAACAAAATACACTGTATGTATTCAGAATTTCTGAATATTGTTTCAATACAATCAAAACCTTTGGTTTCAAGAATTCATATACAACAGAATTGTACATGAACAAAAAAAATAGTATCTTGATCTTGATCTTCATCAATCTTCAATAGGCATGGCATAGCGGCAAAGTGGACAGAGATGACTCTTTTCAAGCCATGGGATGATGCAGTCTTCATGGAATTCATGAGAACATGGCAGGTTGGTAGCGTTTATTCTTTTCTGAATTTGTTCCATACAAATCACAGTCATGATCTGATGGAACCCCCACTCTCGAATACTTTCGCAGCCCAAATCGTCCTCTTCTATAACCCTTGTGATCTATCAAGAGCTCCCTCGACCGTCTGCTAGCGGGTTTCATCCCAGGTGGATCAGCATCAACGTCCATGAAATCTCCGGCGTCATCCAGTACCGTATAGCTCTCGATCTCGATTTCAACGAGGGAGACAGTGACGCTCTCGGTAGGCCTCCAGCAGCCGCAGTGGTTGGGCAACAGTAATCATCCGATGTTTCTAAAATCGCTGTCTTGATAATATCGGTGTCTCTGGAATCGATGCTAAAGTCAGGAATGTGAGAGCAAATACCTTCGATCAATAGAGTTTCGTAGTGTTGCAGGTATTCATGCCCCGCCGGAGAAGCCGGTTCCGCAGAGAACACAGGGTACCTCTAATTGATAGCTGACGTTATAAATGGTGACCGTCACCATCATCATCGTGCATGGCTGCCCAAATTCGCGGTCGACTTGTTGCTTTGTATATCGCATAGTATATTCTATGCTGGCCGCCTTAGCTGAGATTTGCTTTGTGCTTTTACAGGCTTTTTTTAACACAAACTGAATAAGGAATGAATAACGTCTCTTTGTTTCATATTTATAATATTTGAATTGGACGCTCTAAAATATTTACTTCCTTATTTTAAACTTTCCAAAGCGCATGCCCAACGGTATTAATTTCGCATTTGAATGTCATTTAGGGCTGAATTCCACGCTGTTGACGGTGATGTACTGATGTCCACTGATTTCTTCTTCAACCTCTAATCCTTATAATTTGAAATCGCCAACAAAAAAGAAGCTGCTAATTAGTATTAAATAGTTAACGCACAATCATTGTTATAATAACAACATCGCTTGTATTTGTTACATAAATATTATCTGATGTGCATAGTCGGCAATTAAATTGCATCATATGATTTGATAAATCATAACATTATTAACTTAGTTTTAACAAAAAAAATGAATTATAAAAACAACAATAATAAAGTTCTCCTTCCTATCTCAAGCCGATGTAGGCCCAACTCAAACTCTTCTTAGGATTTGTTCTTTAACAACGTCTGCACAGATTCAATTGTGACTGGCTTCGTCCTAGCTAGGTGTGTCGACCACCAAGAACTCCTCGTCCATATCAGAACCCACTTCGTCATCATAACGGTCAATCTCGATTTCAACATAGTGAACGACGTTCATGTACTTAGCTGACAGTCGGTGACGTCATTGGAGGCATAAGAGACGGGCTCTAAAACAGACGTCATGAATGCATGTGTAAGCCACAACCCATTACAAGCCAAATACTTATAACCAAAGCTTTTATTTTCAAATATATTACACAATTCATTACAAGCCAAATGAAATGCAAACATACTAAGCCCTGGGGATTTTCAAGGCAACCTTCTTTCAGAAACATCAGTACATAGTTAAGGCTGCTTCAATTTTGAAAATCAATTTACCTACCCAATAATAATTTCTTTCCCAAAACATGAAGTATCCCCAGACTAATCAACAAACAATCCACTTCCAAATCCCATTAGAACAGTCTCCCTCAGATGGAAACTAGAAGATCCTGTATCATTTTCTTCAGCAGTTGTTTGAAGTTGGCGGTTCATCATTTATTCTGCATTTCTTTCTCAAAAGTTCACCACACAACCTTGGATTTCCAATATAGGAGTTGTCTAAAAATGTATTAAACTGTTTGCCTGTAGGAATAGGTCCAACAAGATTATTTTCCGAGACATTGAAGAACCCAAGAAAGTTTAGATTAACCAATTCGCTAGGAATACGTCCATCTAGTCGGTTGGTAGATAAGTCCAAGGATTCCAACAATCTCAAATTTCCCAGGGATGGTGGGATGATACCTGTGAAGTTGTTATTAGCAAAATTTAGCCATCGGAGGGCGACAAGATTTCAATTGCCTCTGGGATGTGTCCTTCCAGTCTGTTTTTGGAGAAATCTAACAGAAATAAATTGTCTAAGATTTCATGAAGTTCGCGGTAAAGCCCTTTTACCCATGCTGTTATTGAATCTTTATGAGAATAATATGAAGCCATGTATAATTGATCTTGGGGAGGGTTGTTGCTCATCATTGCCTTGAAAGCTCATCAATAGACCATGTGGCAAGGCACCAGTGATCTTATTATTTGAGAAGTCAAGAATCCGCAACTTCAAGAATGAGTTGGTCATGTTGATGCTTGGTAGATGACCTTGCAAGTAATTTGTACCTAAGATGAGTACTTCTAGAGACGGAAGGACATGCAACTCGTGAGGGAAGGTGCCATTGAGCTTGTTCATGCAAACATCAAGTAATTTTAGTTGCTTGCAGTTACTTAAGGTATGTGGTACTGACCCTTCCAGTTGATTTGCACTCAAACTAATAGTCATGGCCCGCGGACAATTTGAAAGATGATGGGGGGGATTATGCCTTGAAGATTGTTTTGTTTGAGATTTAGTATCTCTAAATTTTGAGAAATGAAGTAGGTGAAGCACTCAGGTATGTAGCCTGTCAAGTTGTTGTGAGATAGATCAAGTAATTGAAGCTGAGTAAGATGACACAAAAGAAGAAGGGATTGCAGATGGCAAATGCTTTTGAAGATTCTCTAAACCACCGGTGAGTGAGTTATAAGAGAGATCTAAGATTTGCAAGGAAGTTATATTTTTGAGCCACCTAGGCACCACATCATGGATGTCATTGTTGGAGAGCTGTAGTTCTGTAAGATTCTTTTGCTTTTTCAAGAAGTTTGGAAAGTGGCCTAGGTTGCAAGATGATAGTCCTAGAGATGTCATTCTAGGAAAGAAAGACGTTGACTCAGCAGCCCATGTCATCGACTAAAAATAAATTATTATGAGACAGGAGAAGAGTGTCTAAGTTTTGGAGCTTCAAAAGGTTACTTAGGGGATAGTCCCAGTCAAGTTATTTTCTTGAAGCTCAAAAAATACGAGTTTGCGAAGCCCAAATATGGCTTCTTGGATGTCACCTTGTAGGCTACAATTCGCCAGTCGTAAAGACTCCAATTTTGAGAGCTTTGCAATCATTGGTGGAAGATGAGAGGCGATGGTCACAGAAGAGAGATGAAGCTCTCTCAGGCTTGTGAGATTAGCGACGATTTTATTGAAGTTGGGCATTTTAACATTGAAAAGATAAGAGAAATCAAGTGAAGTGATTCGAGAGAGCCAACCGATTTCATCTGGAACTTGACCATTGAATTGTGAACGGGATATTCAAGTACTCGAGGCTGGAAAGGCGACTGAAAATCTGGTGGAATGGGTGCTGCAAAGAAGTTGTTCTCAGCTAGGTTGAGATAGCGCAGGTGGCGGAGATGGAACAAGGTGCTGTTGGAGGGGAATATTCCAGTGAGGATGTTGCAGCTGAGGTCGAGCTCGGTCACGTGACCTGACGAGGGATCACAAGTGATTCCATCCCATTGGCAGCAGTCGATGTGTTTCCACGAGTCGGTCTTTGGGTAAGCATATCCTTTACACGTGCTGACAGTGAAGGCGCCTTGAAGGTGAGCAAAGCTTTGCGCTCATGGGGACGGCACAACGGGATAGAGGATGCAACGTTTGAAGCTACTCCAATCAAGAGTAGTTGTAGGATGATGAACATCACCATGATGTTCAATTGAAACACTACTATATGTCTGTTTTTTTTTTGGGTGGAAGAAACAATATATGTTTGTGGATCTACATGATTTGGATCAAGTATTTATATTTGAAGTGAAGATCCGGATCAACTGAATTCAGTCACTTGGATACCTGAATACAAGAGAATTTTCAAACTCATCCATGCATCCATATCAGTTCAATAGAAAAAATTGTAGGTATGAGTAGGCCCACAGTTAATGTAGACTTGTTCAGTTCTTTTTTTTCCACAAAAAACACGTACGTATTTGTAACGTTTGGTCATACTTTCTTCAATTCATCGATATAGAGAAAATGCACGCATAGACTACCTCGTTTTTTCATCTATTACTAATTCAATGCCGTCCAAAATGGCTAGCTTATACGTATTTGTAAAATTGTTATGTTAATAATCAATAGGTTATACGTATAGTTACTACAACTTCAACTTCTTGTACCATTTATCCCTATACACATATACTTGAATGCCTATACATTAGTTGGTGGCTTAGGACTTGTTTGATAGTGTACAAGGGCACTTAAAATGTTAAGTGATTCCTGACATGATTCAAACATAACCTAAGATGCACCAATGTGTATGGTGATCTTGTATATTGTGCCATTATGGGAAACTTAATAAGTTTTGGGTGTTATATGTATATATGTGTAATATTGGGGTTAGCCGATGTAATTCTGGTTAGCTGGGCTTATTTGTTGCTGGGCTTGTCTTGATCCGTCTTGCTACTGGATTAATGAAATCACGTGATGTCTTCACGTGATGTTGCCGTCTCCTCTTAACCCTAGGTATAAAAGCTTCGCTGTGAAACTTTGGAGCTACTGTACAAACCCTCGGCCGATTCTGAGTTCCTCTTCTCCAAGAAGCGAAAGAGAGAAAGAGAGAAGAAAAGAGAGAAAAGTGAGAAGCGATCTTGTGTGTTTCGTGGGAAGATCAGATTTGGATCACAAGCTTCACTGGAAGCTTGTATCTAGTTGCGTTGGCATCATTTGGCTTATGTTATCTTACTGTTCTTGTTGAGTTTTCTCTTGGTTAGGATTTTATTGGTCTTGATTTGAAGTTGTTGTTACTTGTAATCGTACGTTCTATCTACCTAGTGGATTGGGACGGATTTCCCCTCCTGAAATCCCGCAGATTAGGGTTTAACCCGAACTGCGTCACCAAATTTTGTTTGTTGGTTTGAATCGTTGTTTTTGAGCAAGATCACTCTAGATCTGTTGTTTTTGTCGAAACATGTTCATATCTAGTTTATCAATTTGGTATAAGAGCTTATTATAGTCTTTTTGAAGAACTTCGAAACCCTAGTTTGTGTTCTTTGAGTCTGAAAAACTTTGATCCTGTCTTTGCTTCCGCTGATGATCTTACTATTCGAGTCAAAAGTGTTTTACTAGTCTTTTGTG
Organism: Fagopyrum tataricum; assembly: GCA_002319775.1. Classification (NCBI taxonomy): domain Eukaryota; kingdom Viridiplantae; phylum Streptophyta; class Magnoliopsida; order Caryophyllales; family Polygonaceae; genus Fagopyrum; species Fagopyrum tataricum. The sequence continues at coordinate 3,568,682 of CM008282.1, forward strand.
CCTTTTAAAACCTTTTTTCACCAAACAAACACTCTGAGATTGAGAAACTTAAGTGTTCTCAATCTTGTTTTTGGTTTTCTGCTTGAAAAAATTCAAAGAAAAATAGTATCTGACATCTGGGATCTTGTTCTTGTGAACAAGGGACTATGTCAGAGAACACAGTCCGGATAAAGCCCTATGATGGCTCTTCAGATTTTGCCATATGGCAGCTGAAGTTGAGGGCTATTCTCATTAGAGAAAAGTGCTGGAACACTGTCCAGGGAAAATTCCCAGTTGACATTTCACCCGACAGAAAGGTGGAGTTGGAGGAGCAGGCACACTCTGAAATATTCATAAGGCTATCTGATGATGTAGCCCGACAGGTTGTAAGTATTACTGATCTCTCTCTGTTATGGAAAAAGTTAGAGGATTTGTACCTTAGAAAATCATTGCCCAGTAGAATATCTTTGCTATGTAAACTGTTTAATTTTAGAATGGATGTTCACATGTCTCTGCAAGATAACTTGGATATATTTCTGAAATTAACTCAGGATTTAGAAAGATGCAATGATAAAATTTCTGATGATCATGCTGCTATTCTTTTATTAAACTCTTTGCCTGCACAGTTTGATAACTTTAAAGATGTTATACAATATAGTCAAGATGAAATATCTAAGGATAAGATTCTTGAGTCAATTGTCCAGAAAAATGAAAGCATGAAAGTGTTTAAGATTAAATCTGGAAATAAAAATGAAAATCAGACTGAAGCTCTTGCGTTTAAAGGTAAAAAGAATTTTAAAAGAGAAAATGATAGAAAGAAAATTTTCTCTAAGGACAAATCTGAAAATAAAGATCATAAAGATAAATCTAATAAGAAATGCTTTTATTGTAGTAAACTGGGACATTTCATAGATGAATGTAGAAAGAAAAAGAAAGATGAGTTAGAAAACAAAGATAAAAATGCTCACTCTGCTTTTGTCTTTGAGTATGATTATCCCTGTGAACTTTTACTTTGCTCCAGTTTACAGATTAATAATAATAATAAAAGCATGTACTCAGATTTATCTTGTGACATTTACTGCTCTAATAACCCGTTTATGTGTGACTTTATAAACCATGCTCATAATAATAACTCCTGGATTTTAGATTCAGGGTGTACTATGCATGCTACATCTAATAAGCATTTGTTTAAAAATCTGCATTTATATGATGGTGGTGATGTTATGCTAGGAGATAATTCCTCTTCAGCTGTTAAAGGCATAGGAAATATTCCTATGATCATGCATGATGGTAAAGTTAGAATCTTACAAAATGTAAGATGGGTGCCTAAGCTTAGGAGAAACTTACTCTCAAAATCTGTTTTTGATGATCTAGGCTGCACTATACACACTAAAAATGGGGTTAGACAAGTCAGTAGGCATGGAGTTGTCTTAGTTAAAAGTGTTAAAAAGGGTGGGCTGTATCATGTTGTTACTTCATCTGAAATCAATTTAACTAAAGACAAAAATCCTATGACTTTAGAGCAAACTGTCCTATTACATAATAGACAAGGACATATAGGAAACAGGGGTTTACAAAGCCTTTATAAACAAGGCTTGCTAGACCAACAACCTACTACCATAACCTTCTGTGAGAGTTGTATAATGGGTAAAAAATCCAAACATAGTTTCACTACCTCTAGTTACAAAGCTGATCACCCTTTAGAGTATGTTCACTCTGACCTATGGGGGCCTGCACAGGTTGACACTGTAGGAGGAAAGAGATACTTTATCTCTTTCTTAGATCACTTTTCCAGAAAAGTCTGGATATATCTTTTAAAAACTAAAGATGAGTCCTTTGAAACTTTTAAAAATTGGAAAGCCCTAGTTGAAAATCAAACTAACACATAAACTCAAATGTCTTAGAACAGACAATGGTCTTGAGTTTTGTAATAATGAGTTTAACTCATTCTGTAAAGTGGCTGGCATCAGGAGACACTTGACTGTCCCAGGTACCCCACAACAGAATGGTAATGCTGAAAGAATGAATAGAACCTTGCTTGAAAAGGTAAGATGTATGTTAGTTAGTTCTGGCTTAAAGCCAACCTTATGGGGTGAAGCTGTCACGACAGCTGCTTACCTCATTAATAGATCTCCCTCCTCTGTAATTGACTTTAAAACTCCTCAGGAAATGTGGACTTCCAGGAAACCCAACTTATCATACCTTAGACCTTTTGGATGCACTGCATATGCACACATAGTGCAAGGTAAGCTGCAACCAAGGGCTATAAAAGGAGTTATGCTTGGTTATCCTGGGAATATTAAAGGGTATAAAATTCTTTTAATTCAACCTGGAGGTTACAAAGTGATCACTTCCACGAATGTCACTTTCAATGAAAATGAGTTTTATTTTAAGGAAAAACTAACTACAAATACTGAGCCTACAGGTGATAAAGGTGAAGTGCATATACACTTCTACACTCCCAGTGAAGCTCCACATAATACTGAGGTGGAGTTTGACATAGGAGACTACTCTATTGAGGGTTCTGAGGAACCTAATGAAAGCTTGGAGCACAATACCAGCTCACAAGCAAACAATGGAGATTCTCATTCTGCAATGAATGACCACACAACTACTGAGCACATACAACCATTAAGGGAGGGTAATTCTGATCCTTTCTTGTCTAATAATAGTTCTCCTGATAATATAGTGTCTAATGATCATGCTTCTGATGTGAATGATACAAGTGATATGTCTGATATGCATGCTTCATCTTCATCTATTTCTGATGTTTCTGAAAACACTAAAAATTATCAACTGACTAGGGACAGATTGCCTAGAACTATTATACCTAATAGAAAGTATCATGCTGCTAATGTTGTTGAATATGCTCTGTTGACTGCTAATTTTGTGTCACATCCTTACGCTCCTGAGACTTATGAACAATCTATTAGTTGTCCTGATGCTAAGAAATGGGTGATTGCTATGAATGATGAAATTGCCTCTATGAATGCTAATAGTACTTGGATTTTGTCTGATAAGCCTGAAAAATCTAAACTCATACAGTGTAGATGGATTTATAAAATAAAAGAAGGGACAAATATAGATGAGCCAACCCGATTTAAAGCTAGATTAGTTGCTAAGGGTTTTACACAGAAAGAAGGTCTTGATTATAATGATATCTTTGCTCCTGTGGTTAAGTACAAAACTTTGAGACTTTTACTTGCTATGGTTGTTGTCTATGATTGGGAATTAGAACAGATGGATGTTAAAACTGCTTTCTTGCATGGTGACTTAGTTGAAACTACATATATGTCTCAACCAAAAGATTTTGTTGATATAGATAGACCCAATGCTGCATGTTTGCTTAAAAAATCTATCTATGGTCTAAAACAGTCTCCATGACAGTGGAACTTGAAATTTGATGCTTGTATGATCAAACTGAGATTTATTAGAAGTGAATATGATACTTGTCTGTATTTTAAGAACATTAAAAATCATGCTCCTTTGTATGTTTTACTATATGTTGATAATATATTGATTATTTCTTCTTCTAAAGCTCTCATTACTGGTGTCAAGCATGACCGTAAAAATAATTTTGATATGAAAGACCTTGGAAATGCTAAGAAAATATTAGGCATCAATATCATAAGAGAGCGGCCTAATAAGACCATGATGTTATCCCAAACTGATTATGTTCAAAAGGTGTTAGTTAACTTTCACATGAAAAATTCTAAACCTGCACCTGTTCCCTTAGGAGGGATCTTAGAGTTGTCTAAAAGGGATTGTCCTGCTTCTCCTGAAAGTAAAGCAAAAATGTTGAATGTACCTTATGATATTGCTGTTGGTTCTTTGATGTATGCTATGCTTTGTACTAGACCTGACCTAGCTTTTGGTATTAGTGTTCTAAGTAGGTTCATGTCTAATCCTGGTTTGTTACATTGGAATGCTATGAAGTATATGCTGAGATACTTGAATGGAACTAAAAATAAGTGCTTAGTTTATAAAAAACACAGTTCTGTTGATGAGTTGTGTGGCTATGTTGACTCTGACTATGCTAGTAATAAAGATAATAGGAAATCTACTACTGCTCTGTTTTTTACTTGGGCTGGTAATTGTATTTCCTGGAAATCTCAACAACAGTCTGTGGTTGCCTTATCTTCAACTGAAGCTGAATATATGGCTGCCACTGAGGCTACCAAAGAAGCTACTTGGCTTAAAGGTTTACTTGAGGAAATTGATAATAAATCCTATATACCTGTTATTAATATTGATAGTCAAAGTGCTCTTTATCTTTGTAAGGATCCTATGTATCAAGAAAGAACTAAGCATATTGATGTTAGGCTTCATTATATTAGAAAGAAAGTGAAACACAAGCACATAATTGTACAAAAGATTAAAGGTGATCTAAATCCTTCTGATTTTGGTACTAAGATTGTCACTGTTGATAAATTTGCTTACTGCAGGAATTTTCTACATATCTATGATGTACACTGAGATATGTGGAGCTATGGATTGATGAAGGACAGGAGAGCCACCAGTCCACTACTGGAAGATAGAACTGTGATACCTGTTGATTAGGAGGGCATATTGTTATGTTAATAATCAATAGGTTATACGTATAGTTACTACAACTTCAACTTCTTGTACCATTTATCCCTATACACATATACTTGAATGCCTATACATTAGTTGGTGGCTTAGGACTTGTTTGATAGTGTACAAGGGCACTTAAAATGTTAAGTGATTCCTGACATGATTCAAACATAACCTAAGATGCACCAATGTGTATGGTGATCTTGTATATTGTGCCATTATGGGAAACTTAATAAGTTTTGGGTGTTATATGTATATATGTGTAATATTGGGGTTAGCCGATGTAATTCTGGTTAGCTGGGCTTATTTGTTGCTGGGCTTGTCTTGATCCGTCTTGCTACTGGATTAATGAAATCACGTGATGTCTTCACGTGATGTTGCCGTCTCCTCTTAACCCTAGGTATAAAAGCTTCGCTGTGAAACTTTGGAGCTACTGTACAAACCCTCGGCCGATTATGAGTTCCTCTTCTCCAAGAAGCGAAAGAGAGAAAGAGAGAAGAAAAGAGAGAAAAGTGAGAAGCGATCTTGTGTGTTTCGTGGGAAGATCAGATTTGGATCACAAGCTTCACTGGAAGCTTGTATCTAGTTGCGTTGGCATCATCTGGCTTATGTTATCTTACTGTTCTTGTTGAGTTTTCTCTTGGTTAGGATTTTATTGGTCTTGATTTGAAGTTGTTGTTACTTGTAATCGTACGTTCTATCTACCTAGTGGATTGAGACGGATTTCCCCTCCTGAAATCCCGCAGATTAGGGTTTAACCCGAACTGCGTCACCAAATTTTGTTTGTTGGTTTGAATCGTTGTTTTTGAGCAAGATCACTCTAGATCTGTTGTTTTTGTCGAAACATGTTCATATCTAGTTTATCAGTAAAGTTCTATAATCTACTCTTGTCCTGTGAGTGAGCTTTCAGTTGAAAATTTTGCAAAACTTTAGCTCTACATTTGGTGTATGCGAATTAGGACATTGGGAAAATGCATTTGGAACATATATCTCAAGGATGTCTTCACAAATATCAATCTCTTGATTTTCTTTATGCTTCAAAGGAAATGGTGGAATAAAGTAGTCGTACGAAATATGCTGATTCGAATAAAACGACCGAAGCAGACGAATTTGTTGGGTGATTGATAGTTATATTAATTTTTCTATAAAATTTTAATAGTTAATAAGATACCGTACAACCGTATAATCTAATAGATAAAGTAATACTCCACGTACTAGAGATCCGGATCTGGAACAATACTATATGTCTATGGATCTTCATGATTGAATTCAGTCTTTTAGATGCCTGGATTCCATAGAATTTTTAAATTCATCCATATGTCATACGTTCATATAAGTTCAGTAGAAAAAGCATGTACGTATTGGTCATATATTCAAGGTTTGGTCATAGTTTGATCAATTCAATATATAGAAAAAACATGCATTTTCTTTTACAGGAAAAAGGCATGTGTGTAGACCAAGTCATTTCCCCCTTTTTTCCTATTACTAATTCAATGACGTCCAAAATGACAAGTTTGTACGTATTTGTAACGTTCTCTTTAATCATAGTCTACTCTTTCCCTTTGGGTACGCTTTGAGTTGAAAATTTTGCAGAAGTTTAGTTATACGTTTGGTGTATGCGATTGTGAAAATGCATTTAGAACATATATCTCGAGGATGCCATTACAAATATGAGAGAGATCTAAACCATAACGGGTATGATGCCAATCAAGTGGAGCTAAGTGAAGCATTCGGGTATGATGCCAATCAAGTGGAGGAAGATGGGACGGGAAGAACTCCTTCAAGCATATTGTAACTAATGTCGAGTTGAATCATGTTTTGCCATGGAAGATTTTGTAAGCCACCGGTCAATGAGTTATGAGAGAGATCCAAACCATGAATGCCATTGTTAGAGATATCCAACACTTGAAGATTACAAGGCGACAGTCCTATATCCCAACAATTACTATGTCAAACTTGCTAGCTTTCTACAGCATTCCTCCGGCGAACTTGGTTTCAATCCCTTGCTCACCCAAGCGATGTCGTTTCAACACTGTTAAGGAGTTCTAGCCGTCAAGCAGTATCAATCTTGTGATTTCGTGGAGGAACCGGTTCTGAATATTGTTATAAGAGTGAACCGGAGTTGCTATTCTAGAGTTGGTTCATTAATTCAAACGACATCGTTTGGAGATGATCTTATGTGGTATATATTGTTATGTTTCTCCTAAACCCTAAGATGATCAGAGCCTTGAGCTTCTCTCTTCCGTCTCTTCTGCGTCTTCTTCACCTCTCTCTGAATAAAACCATAGATCTTGACTGAGAGAGAAGAGCTTAATCTCCTCCCGAGATCTAAGCTTCGTCTGAGAGTTCTTAACCTACAGATAGTGAGATCGAGCGCTGGTTCCTCCTACAGTTCTCTACTTGAAAGCATCCTGAATCGGCAGACAGTTTTGTATCTGTTCTTGTCGACGTTTGATGTTCTTTCTACTCTCTCTATTCTTTGTTCTTGGTTTATACTTTACTATATCTGTAACTTTTGTCTGGATTTGGTTTATTCTCTAGTGGATTGGATCATATCTGAGATCCCGGGGACGTAGGACTTGCTCCAAACCTCGTAAACAAATGTTCTTGTTGTTGTTTGATGCTTTGTGTTTGGCTAAACAGTCGCTCTAGACTGATTTCTCGTCTTATGCTTAAAAGATTTGTTCAAACTGTTCTTTCAAATTGGTATCAGAGCCTTCTTTCTTTGGTTTTGTACTCTTCCTGAGAATCTTGTGTTTTGCTTGACTCTTTTTTGAACATAGATCGGCGATAACCGTGTGTCCATTGACCGGAGGTTCGAAACGTTTGCGATCTTCTAAGTTTCAAAGAGTTAGATAAACCTAGATTGTTAGGGTTTACTTCCGCTGCAAAAGTTTTTTGTTGTGTTAGATCTTAAGTGTAGCTACACTTCCTATAGAAGCTAGTTGCCTTGATCTTTTACTGCTGTCTAAAATTCTCTTGTCCTCACTTATGTTTGACTTCATTTCCTTTGGAGATCACCAATCCATTGATTGAATCTCTAAGAAGACCAACAGATTCCAAGAGTGCTTGCAAGAGTTGATTCTTGCCGCTCTTCTGGAGACTGCTGTGTTATCTCTGAGATTAGATCTGGTATAAAGTGTTTCCAAGATAGTTGTCAAATTTTGGTTAAGTGATTGTGACGGGTAGAATGACTGATACAGCTAAAATTAAACCTTTTGATGGCAATACTGACTTTGCTATGTGGCAGGTCAAAATGAAAGCTATCTTAATAAGGGAAAAGTGTTGGAAAACTGTCACTCAGGATTTTCCAGAAAATGCAAATGAGGAGGAAAAGGAAGAGCTGGATCAGATAGCTCACTCTGAGATTATGTTGAGGTTGACTGATAAAGTAGGACGACAAGTCCTAACACAGGTTACAACTAAAACTCTCTGGAATACTTTGGAATCTTTATTTCTAGTAAAAAGCATGCCTAGTAGAATTTCCTTGCTGTGCAAATTATTTCATTTTAAAATGGATGTTTATATTACATTGAATGACAATCTGGACGCTTTTCTTAGAATGATACTTGATCTTGAACGTTGTAGTGATAAAATTGATGATATACATCAAGGTGTCATTATTTTGAATTCTTTACCTATTCAGTTTAACAATTTTAAAGATGTTATTCAGTATGGTCATCAAGATTTAACTAAGAAAAAACTACTAGAAGCTATTTTACAGAAAAATGAAGAAATGAAAATTTTCAAAGTTAAAATTAGTTCCAGAGAACCTAAAAATGAAATCATGTTTGCTAAAAATAAACATCAAGATAGGAATAAAGCAATCAAAATTCCTTTAAGGCTAAAAATAGAAATTTAGAAAACTTTGTTCATAGAAACAAAGATACTACTTCTGAAAATGACAAAGAAAAAATTATTACATGTTACTACTGTGGTAAAAAGGGACACAAAACTCCACAATGCAGAAAAAAGAAAAGTGATGATGCAAACAAGTCAAATAAAAATGAAATTTCTGCCTTGTGTGAAAAGGTGTCTTACTGTAATAATGAACTTTTGCTTTATTCTGATATGCTTTATACTTCATGTAATTCTGATGCAAATGCTTGGATTCTTGATTCTGGATGTACAATGCATGCAACTCCTCATGAATGTCATTTTGATTCTTTACATAAAAATGATGAAGGAGAAGTAAGACTAGGAGATTATACCTCTCTTGCTATAAAAGGCATAGGTTTTATTCCTTTTAGAATGCATGATAATAAAGTTAGAACCATACAGAATGTTAGATGGATTCCAGAACTTAGGAGAAATCTGTTATCTGAAAGCATGTTTGATGATTTAAACTGCGATATTAATACACATTATGGCATAAGATCTATCACTAGAAATGGAAAGGTTCTAGTTAAAGGTATTAAAAAGAATGGCCTTTATCATGTTATTGGAACTCCTGAGTTAAATAATATTGACTCATCTGCTAGTTTTACAAGTGAACAAACTCTAACCTGGCACTCTAGGTTAGGACATATAGGCAATAAAGACTTATATTATCTTTTTAAAAATGGAAGCTTATTAAATAAACCTAGTGATCTTAAGTCTTGTGAGACTTGTATAATAACGTGTCATCGACATTGCCCCAGCAATGCCGTTGCGAACCTACACTCTGCTTCGTTTTGACATTCCAAACAGTAAGTCTTGGAATTGAGCTAAGTAGACAAGTAATCATCTGTGTTGGAGCCACAGGCCTAGTTGAATGTACGATGCATGATGGAACTACTTGTTGCCGCATAATCGCATATATAGCCTTGCTAAAAAGAGACCATCATTTCAAGATCAGCTGTCATTACCAAATGCCACAATAAAAACAAACTAGAGTAATCAACTAATCATTGAGCAACCCAATTCAAATTCAAAACTGAACCAACCCACTGTTGCAATCTGAGTTTAGCTACATCAGGGCCTAGTTGTAACTAGGCATGGGCTGCAATTCAAATCCGATTTGGAGTCTCACAAGACTTAAGATCACTAGTAATTAAAATTTATACCAAAGGTAATGGAAGCTCGGAAGTCCGACACGGCATTGCTGGACGTCCAGCAATCCGATTTGAAAAAAAAAAGTCTCACAAGACTAGGCCCGGAAGTAGTCCGCCGGCACTACTTCCGGCGGTTTAGGTTTAACCTAAACCGCCGGTTTGCCGGTTTAGCACGGTTTATAAAAATAAATAAATAAATAAATAAATAAAATAATAAAGAGAAAGTATTATGTTAAAAAAATAAATTAATATTACATAAAAATAAAAAAAAATTATTATAAAAAAAATTAGTATATAAAAACTAGTAATTAAAATTTATACCAATTGAAAAAAAAAACTCGGAAAAATTAAAGGGCTTGAACCGGTTTTCCGGTTGCCTACGTATCCTCTCGGGATTAAGAGGAATCAAAGCCCACGTAGTTCTCTTACCTTGACTTACCTTTTTTCGGACTTCCGAGTTTTTTTTAATCCCACTTACCTTTCGATGTCGGACTCGGAAGTAGTGCCGGCGTCTTCGGAGTTGGAATCCGATTTGGAGTCGTACGCCGGTGCATTCCTTTGTTTCCGCTTAGCCGTCCTTATCCAATCTTGAATACAAACTTGCATCTCCAACTTCTCGGGCTTCAATTGAGTTCGGTTGTGACCGAGAATGTTCCCGCCTCAGCTAAATGCTTGCTCCACCGCAACCGTTGATGCGGGCACGGCATGATTTGTTGTACAATTTTAACTAAGGTTGGATATTTGGGAGCTAATCTCTTCCACCAATCCAAAATATCAAATTCAACATTATCATCAAAACTAAAACAAGTGTTAAGATAATCTTGATATTCCGCATTTGAAGATGAATGTCTAGGTGTTTTTGTTCTTCTAACAAAAACTTGGTGTGCAAGTGAAAGAGAAGATGAACTAGTAGAAGAGGGAGATGGACTAGGTGCGGTAGAAGAAGAGCTAACACTAGATTGAAATGTACTAAGTAATTTTAAAATTTCGGTATTAACTTCTTGCACAATGTTAGGAACATTATAGTCTTCTTGTGTTAAGTTTACACACAAACAATCATAATAAATAGTCAATAAATCGGAAAGACCATCTAGTTTAAGTCTAGGATCAAAAACGGCGGTTACAAGATAAATCATGGGAATGTTTTTATAATTTTTAAGCCATTTTTCTTTCATATCAAGCATACATTCTAGAAGGCAAGGTATGTTAAAACATTTTACAAAAGCTTCGGAAACATTAACGGAAATTTCTAAAAATCTATGAGATGTTGGAGTGTAAATACAACTCATGGTATTATTGCATCATTAAAAGTTTTTAAAACATTACAAATATGGGCACAAGTTTCCCAAACATTTTCATCATCTAAAATTGACCAAGGAACATGAATTGAAGCAAATTCTTGTAACAAAACTTTATAACGTACGGCTTCACAAAGTAGTTTGTAAGTCGAGTTCCAACGAGTTCCAACATCTTTTGAAAAAGCAATAGGATGAACATTTTTGTTTAAACATAAATTTCTCCATTTTCTTCTTAAATCGGAGTCATGCCAAATATGATCAATAACAAGTTTGATTGGGGTTAGCATATCTCCTAAAACCTTATCCATCTTGAACACATAAGTTTAAAATATGACATGCACATCTTTGATGAGTATAAGGAGTTTTATATATTGTCCTGCATCCTCAACCAAATGGTTTACGGTGACGGTATTTGCGGATGCATTATCAAAAGAATATGAAAAAATTCGATGTTGTAAATTATATTCTTGTAAAACCGTTTTAATCATGCTTGCAATGCCTAGTGCATTATGTCTTTGATTAAAATGCCGAAAATCAATAACATATTTATGCAAAAACATAGTGTTATCAATAAAATGTAAAGTAATGCCCATGTAAAAATGTTGTTGTGATTGTGTACTCCAAATATCACTACAAATTGAAACTTGATGTTCAAAACTAGCCAAATTCGAGAAAATTTTTTCTTTCTTTTTTAAGTAAGATTTATTAACTAATTTTGAAACGGTTTTCCTAGAAGTTGGTTTAAAAGAAGGTTAAAGATATCTAGTGTTATATTCCCTAACTTCTTCATATTCGGCATAAGAAAACGGTAATGAATGTGAACAAATAACATCGGTTAATCCTAGACTTTCTTCACTATGATTATATGTAAATAAAGGAGAATGAGAGGTAGAAGATGCAAACCCGTGGGACAATTGTGTTTGTCCCCGTGAAATCCCGAGCTTCTCCGGATGGACGTTTGTCATGTGAGTTTGCAATGTCCCGTAGCCGCCCTTCACCTTCCACTTGTACACCTTCGGGCAATAGTTGCATGCCACTTGACAATACTCGTTCACCGGCTCCCCCCTAGTGTAATGCTTCGTAAATATTTCGGCTGTAAGCATTTTCGGAGGGGGGAGACTTCTTCGTGGAACTTCGGTAACATCGGGATTGTCGGGCATTTGTGTTTCGCTCTCTTGGGTGCTAGGAAAGTATTGGGAAGAGGGAATTTGATCACTTGGGTTTGCCATTATGAGAAATCGAGATATCGAGAATACGAGGAATTGAGAATTCGAGAATAAGAGATTAGGAGAGTAGAGAAGATGAGTTGTAGATGGTGTGATTTGTGGAGGAAGAGAGTATGGGTATTTATAGGAAATTAGGATTAAATGTGGGGGGATTTTTTTATTTTATTTTTTAATATTAAACCCCCAACGGCTCAAAAATGAGCCGTTGAGGGCTTCTTAAACCAACGGCTCTTTTAAAAGAGCCGTTGGGTTTAAAAAAAAAAAAGTCTGTTGGGCCCAAACCGCCGGTTTAGGTTTTCGGAAAAACCAAACCGAAACCTAAACCTTGAACCGGCGGAAACCTAAACCGGTCAAACCTAAACCGCTGGTTTGGACCGGTTTGAACCAAACTGGGCCCATACCTAGTTGTAACGTAAGAATTGATCATGGAAGCATCAACTCATATTTAAATGAAAAGAAACTGCAAAACTGTATATATGGGCTTTGCAATATGCAATATGGTGATATATGAATGATTTAATATGGAAATGACAAATCAACTAACTCTTATAAATAAAATTCTTTATTTTTAAATACTCTTTAAAACTTTGTAATAATAATAATAATAATAATAATAATAATAATAATAATATTATTATTATTATTATTATTATTATTATTATTATTATTATTATTATTATCGTCATCATTATTAGTATTATTATTTTATTTAAAAACGAGCTACACGGCTAAGACGATTTAGATCGGGATGAAGCAGCTAGAGATGACACATTTGAGGCTTTCAATCTCTCATTAAAAGTAGCGGTTCACGCATCAATGTTAACGTACCATAAATGTCTCATGACGAATGAAGTAATGTATGTTACAGTGGGATTATCCCTAGAGTGTTTGACAGTCATTTAGTTACCTTACTTGACAGTCTTTTATAAAACAGGTAATACAACTATAAATCTCACTTAAAAAGATTTATATAGGAACTAAGTTAATAATGTTATAATTCATTAATCATATGATGCAAATTAATTGTCGACTATGTAGACCTTATAATATTTATGAAGAAAATACAAGCGATGTTATTATGATAACAATGAATGTGCGTTAACTATTTAATACTATTTAGCATCTTCATTTTTGTTGGCCATTTCAAAATATAAGGATTAGAGGTTGAAGAAGAAATCAGTGGACATCACCATCAACAGCGTTGAATTCAGCCGTAAATGACATTCAAATGCAATGTTAATTTATATCCAAATTCAGATTCCTCCGATACCTACCAAGTAGGAGGGAAAGGTGTCTAAACAATAAACAATTTTATTTATTGAGATGGAGAATTAAAGCTTTTGGTTTACCCGTAGTGAAATGATCCGAGCATTGACATGTTCGGTTCTTTATAAACGACTTGATTCATTCTAATCGGGCATTAAAATATGTTCGTATTCGACTCGTTTAAGAATAGAACGAGCTCAAATAGAGATTTTTTCCGAGTTCAACCCAAATAACTCGTCTCATATAAGTTCTTCCTTTCTGAATCAGATGTAGTGTTGTTCTATGGCCCACTAATAATGTAAAGTAAATATCAAAATTTTATAATAATAATAATAATAATAATAATAATAAATAAAAAAAATGGGCCAACATGACCCGTTTCCTTGCTTACCCGCCAAGAAGAGAAGGAACGATAAATGGGCCGGAAATAAAACAACAAGTGGGCCAATAGGGTATAAAATAAAACATGGAGAGAGGTGAAGGCCCAAGGTCCAAAAACCTAATTTTTATTCAATTCCATCGACAAACCCAACAACTCGAGTCGGTTTCCGAGATAATAAATTTTCGGTTAATACAATATTGATTTTATCTCTTGCTTAGCTTGAGTGTGTGCTTAATGGCTGGCTCTCCTCGGTACCAAATCCTGAAGATGGATAGTCTTTTCAAGTAAGGTCTGAGGTACTCAATGGCCTTTTCATTCCTTCCAAGAGTCATCGTCTTTTGTCATAACATGGATCTGCTCTTCTGTTAGCATGAACATTAATTATATTCTATTCCCCTTCTTTATGCGGAAAAGAACCTCCTACCTGAACCATTCTTAAGACCGCCAAGCAGCTCTTTCAACTGTTTCCTGAGTTCTTCCAGCTTAGGGTGGTTGTGACATGCGATAGGGTGCGCAAGCTGGTGGCTTTGTGACCGGCACAAGTGGTCCACAATCAGAAGAGAATGGCTGTCTTTTAGCCTTCGGTGGTTATTTCACTTCACTTTCGAAAGTGAGTTTCGACGCGGGAAATCTTTAGCACCTACGGTAGAGATTGGAGGTATTTGGCACTCAAAAGGGATTGGAGTTTCAGATCCTTGAAAAATCCCTTTTCTCACGCCTCGCGGTGCTTACTCCACTCGCCTATCGAAGTTCTGTTCAAAAACCTCGTCCGAGAACTTGTATAGAGAAGGGTTTTCCGCGACATAGCAGTTCTACTATACCAACTTAGCTGCCCGATTAGAATTTATTAGCATCATTTACTTTCTAATGAATGAGAAAACATTGTTACACTTACTTTATTTGCCTTTATATGATCTTTACCATATAACTATAAATTTTGTTTTGTCATTCAAGTAAAATATTAATCAAATCATTATAAATTTTGTTGACACATTATCACACAAGTTTGAATCTAGTAAAAGTGTTATTAAATTTATGAACGATATTAAGAAAACTTAAAGAAATGTATAAATCCTAAAAAAACAAAATGATTTAATATTCAAAGAGAAAATGTGTAAATCAGACCATTAATTTACATATTAATTCATAATATACTCCAACTTTACCCGAGTTAAATCACATTTCACCTAAAAAAATATTTTTAAAGTCTTATGCCACCTAAAACTTTTAAAATATTATATTATATCGTATAACGTGCTATCAAATTCCGTGCAAAATACGGGTATTAAACTAGTTATGAGAAAATTAAGAAGTTTATATAATTCTTACCAGTATGTCAATTGGAGTCACAACTAGGGATGACAATCTCACCCGCAACCAGTGGTTATCCGAAAACCCGAACCACTCGAATGGTCGAAAACCCGATAAAATACGGTTAGAATGCGAGTGATGGTTGATCGGTTGATGGTCAGGTTAAGGTTTAGAGTGAGAATATTAAAAACCATCACCGAACCGCCACCCGAGCCATCACCCGACCCGGCATTCACACGATGTTCAAATGTCTTACCACCCTCTCTTAAACCTTAGCCACCAAAATTTGTGTTTCTATTCATCGATTAATCGTCATATCCGAAGAATCTTAAACACCGACACCTCGTGAACCCCACCTTTGGCTTGCTCTTTTGAACACCATCGCCTTCTTTAACAATGCCTTTTTGGCGCCTGCCATCTCCACTGACTAGACCCGTCACCACCACCAACGTCTCTTGAACAATAACCCTACCAAACCTTTTGAATCTGTTTATGTGAACCCTTAACAACTTTCTATTGAATTGATGGACTTGGATAATGTATGTCTCCCGTTGAGTATCACACGATCCTCAAGTATCGCCTTATGGATCCTTTGTTCTCATCTGGTATGTTTTGTCCTATGCCTAATTGTGAGAGGCCTTTGGATGTTTTTGGGGAGCATGCGGTTCATTGTAAAGAACTACCCGGCTTCAAATATAGGCATGATCTAGTTCGTGATATTTTATGTGACGTGTTTAAGAGAGCAGAGATTTCGGCAAAGAAAGAAGCGCTTGTATATATCCTTCTTGATTGATCCGCGTGAAAGAAGGTTTACGTTGAGACCTGCATATGTGTTAGTTTTTGGATGGGTGGGTGGAAAACATGCTTGTATTGATTTGACAGGAGTTTCTCCTTTGGTTGGTTTGGAACGGGCCTTTTGTAATGGGTAAGGCGGCTCTCAATGAGGTCTCTTTAAAGGTGGCTAAGCATGGAAGGGCTTGTCTTGAAAACCAACATGTGTTTATTCCGTTCGCTTTCGATACGTTTGGTTTTCTTGCGCATGATGTCGTCGAGATTCTCAAGAGCGTGCAACGAGTCTTGCATGGTAATTTTGTGTCACCTACGTCTTCAGATGTAGTGTTTATTAATTAATATGCAATTTTCTTGGTTTTTATTTTAATCTTAAACAAACATGTTTCTTAAATTTGGTTTGATTATTACTAATTTTATTCCAACTATCGAATCTAACTTGATAGTTACATGCGTATTAAACGAGATTTAAATAGTCCAGCTTGACTCATTTACAAAAGAGTCATACTTGAACATGTCAATGTTCGACTCACTTAACTACTTCAATTTTTTTTTAAATGTAAGATTTGAGGTCTCCCCTTACCCGTCCCTCCTAGACTTGGCCACCCCCAACCGGATACTAGAACTTCCATGTTAGGCTCGGATCATTCTATCCAAACATAAGCGTGAACTCACATGTGAATTCTTGACATATATATTGTCCTATGTCCATGAAATGACTGACGTGTGGGGGCATCCTCAGCCACTCTCAAACACAAACACACTCAATTTATTCTCTTTTTTTTGGGTGGGTGAGAATCGCAAATCAACTGTTGTTGTCAGATCGATGATACTTGTCCCATTCATTTTCAATCAAGAATTCATCTCTTCAAATTTTTTACTTTTTTTTCAAGATTTCATCTTTTCAAATGACAAATTTTACTTATGTTATGTTAATTACGAAAACCCCGTCAATTACTACCGACCAAACAAGCCATTATACTTAAGTACATACAATTCACGGACATAAATACACCACACGAGTTTCTACGAACTCAGCAAAACAAAACTAAGCCAACATTACACACATAAACATAACTACAATTCCAGCACTCAAGATCCACCACCAGCTAAGGTGCCATTGATTAAGGCTTATTAACACAAACACGGTACTACGTACTCGAATATTAAAACCACGTCTCAGTAAGACCAGAACCACGAGCCCTGATCTTCGACCAGAGACGTAAATTGGCAAGAGATTGACGGAGGATCATCAGAATACTCTTCAAAATTCTCAATCTTGGGTAAAACATACACACTTGAATGCAACAGATTCGAGTTCAAAGGCTCAAGTGTATAGGTAGAGTCAATTGGCTCGCCTTCAACGTAATGTGGGCTATCCGAGTCAACCACGTCGCTTGTAGCTGAGCTCGGATCCTCCTGTTTACATACTAAGTCTAAAATTTGCTGATGAGGTGCTTCATCTTCAGATGCTGTGATCTGAATCTCGGTTCCTGATGTTTCCTTAAGCTGAAGCTTATCAGATAGCCATAAAACCTAAAAACAACGAATCCGAGTGTGAGATTCTTAACATGTCAAGAACATAACAGCATAATGTATGAACAACTAACTACCTCAGCATTCAGTTTATCCTTCTCATTGAGAAGAATGTCGTATTCAGCTTTCAACTTGTTGAAATTGGCTTGCAAGATGTCGAAATCCTTTTCAAGTTGCTTAGTTTTCCATCTCGCTCTCCGGTTTTGAAACCAGATAGCAACCTGCCGAGGCTGCAGTCCGAGATCTTTCGCAAGCTGTGATTTCCTCTCTGGTTCGAGTTTATTATCGTTGTCGAAGCTCTTCTCGAGGAACCGGACTTGTTCAGAAGTTAGCCGTCTCTTTTTTTCAGAGTGGTTGAAGTAGCCATCGAATTCGTCGTCGCAATTTTCATCCCCCTCGAATGTGCAGAAGAATGGTCTTTCTGATCTTTTTCGACTACAGAGATCTTCAAAGCTAACCATGGACCCAGAGCCTGATATAATTTGGGAAGAACATATACATTAAGGGAACTTTCATTAAACTGATCCTGATTTAGCTAAATGGTAATTCTACTATAGCAAAACACAATTCACTGTTATGAGTGCTTAATGGAACCCACGTTGAAAGAGAGTCAATATCTTTTGATAAAGAGGATAGTGGTGAATCTCATCACAATTGTCATGAAAGTGGTGTACGATCAAACGGCTCTTGGATATGGGCAACAATTGCTATAAAAAGGATCTGGATTAATCATAGTTGAAGGATCCAAAAACTGAAAAGAAAGGTTGGTAAAAGCTATTAATATAATCAAATAAACCTATTTAAACAGTGTAACAACAAGGAGCACGAATCATTGACCAATTGGATCAATTTCAACTACTTACAATTAAAGATCAAATCCATAATCAATCAAAATAATGAGCCGAATCGACGAAATCCAAGGAAAAAGAGGATTACCCAAGAAGGAAGGGGATGAGCCAGAGATGAAGAAAGGATCAAGAGGCTGAGAAGAAGAAGAAGGAATGAGAGAAGTCAAAGTAGAACCACCATGGCTACCGTAGGCAAACACACCACTGCTACTGGCGTCCTCCGCCGACATCCCACCGGCCGGTTCACCCCAAAACGCAGCGTTTTGGTTGTGTTGAGCTACTCAAGAAGCCATAATTCCAGTTAATTTTTTTTTTCTTGTTTTTTTGAAACCCTTTTTCAGTCAATAGAAGATGAGGGTTACGAGATTAGAGAAGGGGTTGATTTGGATTAGAATTTGTGGCGGAAAAAGCTGGTGATGATGATCTGGGTGATGTGAGAAGTGTGGGAACAACGCATGCTCAAACCCATCACTCAGAAGAGATCAAGGTGGAGATGATATTGGAAAATTATGGGGTTTTTGGGTTCTGGAGTGCGAGGATTTTAGGGATTGTGAAGAATAATCAAGAGAGACGCCAAAAGGAGGGAGGGAGGGAGGGAGACGACAGAAGGATGGCGAGAGAGAGTGAGATGCTTGTTGGAATGGAAGACTGATAGGAAGAGAGAGAGAAAGGATTATAATAATAGTGAAAAGATGGAATACTCCTCCTTTCTACATGCTGAGTCATCTGAGAATTAAATTGACCATCATACCCTTCTGTGTTTGTAAAATATAAAGGGGTTTTTGGTTATTGCCCTCCTGATTTTAACTTATTCGGATAGTGCCCCAAAGCTTTTTACGTTCATTTGGTACCCTCATGATCTTGACTTTTTACTCTGTGCCGGTGTGCCCTCCCTCTTCCTATTGGACTAGTGGGCTCCAAAGATAAGGCACCAAAACTAGTTCAGGTTAAGAATACCCGATTTAGGCCCATACAATGAATCACAAAGCTTGGCCCATACAATGATTCTGTTTATCACACAAACACCTATTAATACATTTTGTAGGACTAGAACGGATAGTCTCTCGTTAAACAGAATATTCAGGTTCGGTGCAAATCGATCCGGACCGACTAGACCAAGTTTTCGTATAGCTATTTGGGGAATTTTCCATCCAGTGTTAGACCTTTAAAATTTTTGACACATATCCAGTCTAGATCCGATCTAAGAATAACATTCCGGTTTTAACCCGAGTAGGAAAGACCTAATCTTAGTTATGAAATTATACTACGTTCAACTCTTAATTAGATTATTAGAGTGATTTTATATTAATATAGTTCGGGTATGTATTTTAACATCAAATTTAATTTATTGTAATTTGGATATTATATTTTAATATATAATAAAAAATAAAATACAACTTACATACTTCATAAAAAGAAAAGGCCCGTCCAATGAGATGTTCAAACAACTCAATAGAACATAGTTTTAAAATTTTCGGACCCATATATTTAAATTGGTATAAAATTTAGAGTTTACTTGATTGCCATATTAGTAGTTATGTAGGGTTGCATTTGCAAGAGAGTGTAAGATTCTAGTATAGGGTCGTAATATGAAATAAGCTATCCGGACTCAGTTCGTTAAAAGTTTGGCTCGATCTCGTTTGCTTTGTAAACTAGCCGAATATGAACTTATTTTAAAGTTCGTATAAAATTTAGGCTCGGCTTGTATATCACCCTTATTATAGCCACATCTCTTGCTTTTATTTTTCATTATTATCTTTTTCACTTTAATTTTTATGTTATTTTTTTTACCTTATTTATTTTTTTTTATGTTTTTCTTAATTTAATTTTATTTCAATTATACTAATTTCTTAACTAAAAAAATACACTTTTATTTTTAAATAAGTACTTTCTATCTATATATCAGTGTATATGTATGTTTTCAAACGCAAACACGATATTTATAATTATAAATACATTGTTATTATCATTTTAGTTAATAATTTTAGTTTTCTTATTATAATTAATATTTATGTTATCCAAAATGGTAAATATCACGAGAATGAGATAACAACTTAATTAATTGTAAATAAAACTAAATTTTAACACAGACCATTCAAACTTCATCGGAGGACCTGAAATTGAATATCAATCACAAAACTTATACACTTGTTATGAATATATATAAATTATAATTAGGGTTTGCAAACAATCAATGAAGGATGAAAGTTATTTTCAAAAAGACACAAGAACAAGAAGCTCCAATCGTCCTAATCACCAGGTGCATTGTATTCTCTACCTCAAAAATCAGGGAAGGCAATACTCATGACAAAACAAGCCGCTGAAGAAACTAGGAATCCACCGCTAACCACCGCCTTCAAGGCCGACCATACCCAACAACCATCACTATCAGGAAGCACAATGACAACAGCCACAGCCGCCACCAAGAAACGGAAAGATAATTGTGAGAAGGAGGATCCCGGTGGAGCGATCACCTCCACTGCAAACCCCAAGGGTCGTTCAGCTAGAGAAACCGCCAGCCGTAGGATCTGCTCTGTCGGAGACATCACCGCCGGCGTTGAAATCTCCTCCTTCTTGATCGCCGGAGGCTCTTTAAGACGAGAATCTTTGTCTTGACTCCTGATCCTTGCTGCAAACGACGTCGTTTTTGGATTTATGTTGAAACTAACATTAGGAGAATGTTTGCGTTGGGAAGATCTGAACTTACAGAAACGTGTGACAGTAAGATTAGGGAGATGAACAGTGGAAGAAGAAACTGCCATGGTCGCCCTAGTTCGATCGATCAATTGATCTAGTTTTTGTAAAATGAAGTGATGCATGTGCGCACAGCTGCACTAGTATATATAAGCTAAGTCAAGCTTGTATTCGACATAATTGTTTTTTGAAGTCGAGTTTTTTTTAATGTATAGAATATTCCCAACAAAAATGTATGCGCAAAATAATGTTAAAAAGTGGAAGAGAGAATGGGAAGCCATTAATGATAAGGAAATTTGGATGAAATAGGTTATTGCGGGGGAACGGATTATCCGGGAAGGCACATGGACTATTAAGTATAGGATGCATTCTCACTGCGGATTATCTTCGACCATTTACACAAACATTGTACAGTTGTTTGGAAAGAATAATATATTCTCATTAATTGATTATGGAACCTTACCAGTGTACCAACAAAAGACTTAAGTGAGTTCAATAGAGATTATTGGGGAGTTTTACTAAATTTACAAAGCTAATGAAAATAGTTTTTCAGAGAGGTTTATGAATGTATAGAAATGTTATTTAAAGTTTACTAATATTATTTATTACACTCTTCTATTTTATTCTTTCTTTTCGATGAATAAATCATACAAATCTACTGTTACTATACACTGTTTAGATTTTTGTTAGACATTTTAGATTTTACAATATCATCCAAACCTCTAAAAAAAACCCCGAAAGATCTAAATCTATAAAAAAGGTAAATTTCGAATGATGTCGCTATATTTTAAATTCTTCCGGATTATGCCTAGGAGTTTTTTTCAGGTTTCGGACTGTGTCCTTCAACTTTATAATTTTACGGAATATGTTTTTTAACCATCCATAAAATAACATTTTTAAGAAAAGTGATAACTATTTACAAGATATTATTGATAGCCACTTTAAAGGTATGAATAATTTATCTTGTTGTTTCCTCAAAATGTTAATTAATAAATAGTAAAGAGTATAATTCAAAAAAATCTAGAGATACAAATCCAATAAACCCTTATACATAATCAAGAAAAAGAAAAGCACTCAAATTTATCAAAACTTAAACTAACTAAACCTTTTGTTACAGTTTTCATAATATTGATCACGAAAGTAATTACATTATTTTATTGTGAACTACAAAAATATTTAATTTGTTCTGTTTTTTTTTTAATGTATAAAACAATCATTAGGTCATTCTTAAATATTTGGTTGACTTGATCGCAATTCGTTCAAAAATTCAATGAAAATAATCATTAATTAATATCTCAACCTGCATTTTATAGTCCAAATTATATATATGATTTAACCCAGAAACCAATAAAAAAAAATTGGCCCATAATGTGATTAACATCTCTACCTGCATTTTATAGTCAATGAGAATTCGCAGGTTTTTGTAAAGACAGTACTTTTAAACTTATATGAATAAGAGTTTATTAAGACTATTTAACTTACTTTTAATTTAAATAATTATATAAGTTTTAATATATACATGCGATTTTATTTATACATAAATAATAATATAAAATTTATTCTTTCAACTATTCCTTGTGACAGTGTAATTTTCTAGCGATATTTATAGGGTTTTTGTAGGGTAATTTTTGTGAGATTATTATCATTATATTCAAACAACTTGTATTTGTCTTTCCAATTTTATTAGCTTGTTATTTGATGGCTTGATGAAGTATTTATTAGGGACATACTTGTTGGTGGAAGACTCTATGGTATTCGATAGTTTTCAATAATGATAATTTTATTTCCACCAAAAATAACAACGACAATTACATGAATACGAAAAACATTAAGAATTTTATATCATTCAACATCAGATTATTGATGAAATTCAAGAAACACGACGACAACAATCTCCAATGTAGGAAAATATATACAACGTAGACGAAAAAGAAAAATATAAAATGAAAACCACAAAATAACACCTTTGTAAAACTCAAATTTTGATTCTAGAATAATTAATTGTCCTAAAATTTCGTTTAGTGTCCTCAAGGTTTTGTCTTTTTCGATTAACAACCATAAAATTTTTATTTTTTCGGTTAGTGTCCTCGAGGTTTTGGTTTGGTCCATTACATGCCCAATTTTTAACCTAGGCGTTAGTTTTGGTCATTTCTGTTAGACTAGATATTGATAATACAACGCAAATCAGATACCTCCAAATCCATCTAATTAGACAAATCTTAGACAAATTAAGTAAAATAGAAACTGAATTTGGATGCATCATGCTCTAACAGCAAAATAGAATTCGAATGTGCTGATCGAATTCAGTAAACAATATCAGATTAGAGCATATAGAGCATAACCCTCCAAATTAGACTAGATATTGATAAGCTTCATGGGTGCCATTCATTATAATAACCTGAGGGGAAAGAAGGAAACATGTGCTTCAATTGCAGACAATTTTTTCCCTCTAATTTTGTGTTGAAAGTAGAGTTTCTTCAATTCGAAATTTTAAAAGAAAAATAACTCTTGATACCAATATGTTTCCTCAAAATGTCAAGCAAACATCCAAATTAATTAAGCAAATATTGATCTCTTTCGTGGGTGTAGATTTTCAATGACTATAGTTGAAGAGCATCCGGAGACTGATTCTAAATTCATTATCGATAAGCAACAAATGAAGAGCAACTAGAAAACTTGGTTTTTGATCGGAATAGAATCTAAGCAAAGACAATACCCGATTGAGTGAAGAGCAGCTCTCGAGCTACGAAAGTGGAGCGATGCCTGTTTTGCGAGCCCTAACATTAAACTCTAACGAAAATGGAGCAAACTAACGTTTGCATTAAGTTTGGTCATAGAACGGAAATTTGTGAAATTTTAAAGACACAAACGGAAAAATGAAACTTGGTGGTCGTCAACCAGAAATGACAAAACTATGAAAACACCAAACAAAATTTTCCTTGAACGTTCAACCACCTTTTGTTTCGTCATACGGGACCACAATGTAAAGGTCATCTTGCTAAATTATGAAATACCTTCAAATTATTAGTCTTGAAACAGAATCACATGTCCTGTTAAAGGGGTAATAAATTAAAAGAGTTTGTCTTCAGGAAAATCGAAATCGACGGAGACAACCTCAATGTGATCGATCAACTGTGTCATCGGTATCTAGAAACCATGATGGCAAGCGAAAATTCTTATTTGTAATATTATGTTTTATGTGCAATTTCTTGAGGAAGTCTAGATCGAGCATATTCTTAAGAAAGTCAACACCGTGAACAATGCCATATAGGTTAATTAGACCTTGTTATCAATGTTGATATTGTTCTACCGATTGAAGGACTCATCCAAAACGACGTCCTTTGTCGGCCTGTCTTTGAAAACTAGGCCTTGTTTCATCTAAATTGTTAAGCTTTGAATTATTTTAAATAATTCTCAATTATTATATTCTTATTTTTTATGAAAATTTTAGACATGAAAAAAATTAACAAAATTTCAACTAAAATTTAGTAAAATCTTTATTATATTTATAATCCAGAGTAAATTCTTGAATATGTATTTATTTAGGAAAATTATAAAATTATATTTGAACATACACATAAGGTGAACCGCTAGGTCGCAAACCTAAACCTAAACCATCCAAATCGGCAAACCGTCAGTTTTCCGGTTTAGCGCCGGTTTGATTAAAAAATAAAAATAGCGCCGGTTTATCGGTTCAGCGCTCAAACCGCCGGTTTGGGCAATTTTTTTAAAGAAATAAAATTGGCCTAAACGGCGGTTTGGGCGGTTCAAACCGCCGGTTTCTGATTTTTTTTACAAACCTAAACATTAAACCCTTGGAAACATAAACCTACAAATCCAAACTGTCAGTTTGGACCGGTTTAAAAACCGCTGGTTCAGCGGTTTAACCCAAACCGGACTCATGACTAGGTGAACCGGCCTACATATAATCAGTTGCAATAAAGATATGAAATACATGAGTTATAAATTTGGATAAGTAATAAATTATGTTATGAAATAAAACATTTGTTGTAACAAAACATAAAGCCTTAATTTTGTATAATATATTATGAGGTTGGTCAAATACATAAGCATTACAATGCGTATTTTGGGTAATCTGGATTGTTGATGAATTTGATCCAATAATCTACCGTCATTCACGTCCAAACTACTTAACTCTTCAATCAGAGCGTATTAGAATTTACAAGTACCCAAGGTAACACACCTTCTATAACAAAACAAACGTATTGATAAGTAATAACTGAAGCGAGCTGTACATAAATACTATATTGTGCAGCCAGGTCTCAAACCCGATTGAGTTAAGAGACCGAACTAATGTTTTTCAAGTCGGTCTCCAATATCTCGACTAATATAACAACTCTATAGTATTACAGTTTATTCTACTCAAACAAACCTAGCTTTGACATGCTTATATTTAATTCATTTACAAAAAAAGTAGGGTATACGCCGGGTATAATTTTTAGCATAACTTTAAAATTTGTTTATATTCAATTCGTTATGAAATTTAACAAGCTTGAGCCGATTTTTTTTTTCAATCCAAATCCGAACTCGATTAGTTCGACTCATATAATCGTCTTACGGACAACTCCTCTAATCAATTTATTTTTTACAACTCCCCTTCCAATCCATTTGCATTGTTATGGATTTTCAACATCAGCCAACATTAAAATGTGTTGACCGATGGTAACCCCACCGTTAGCCAACTTGCTTGATTCATGACCCTTACCGGTTAGGTAATGAACTAAAATTTATCACAAGGTTCCTTGAATCTTTGTTGTAAGAAAATAATTTTTATTTGTACCGATAATTTATTACAAAACATTTAAACCTAGTGTATTATAAGAGTGGATCTCAAGTACACCACCAATCCGTCTCCCACTCACATTGTGAGTGTATATAGGGACATGTAAATCCTAAAAAAATGCTTTTTTTAGAATTATAATTTTTGCTTCATATTCAAATTTTGACGAGTTATGGCATATGTTGTGCATTTCCATTGAGCCTGAAAGGTGCATTTTCATTAACTGGAATGTGCATATGTGGTGCGCCCGAAACTGAATTCACGAATTTGACGGCTAAAATTACGAGCAAAGAAACAACGTTTGAATTTGCACGGAACACGAGTTGAAGCGCATTCCCAATACATCTGGGACGCGAGCCGACGAGCGCAGTAAGCCCGGAAATCGCATTATTAGTGCAAGTAAGAGATGGACTCAAACTATGACGAAAATGTAAAGTTGTTTAGGTAAATACAGTTCCATGAAAAATTATAAAATATAATATGGATGAGCAAGCCGTATGTTTCGGGCATTTAGGTGGTGCTTAAGCCAATGTAAAGCCATACCTCGGGCACGTGGGCTGCTAAATGGGCCCAACTACACAAAGCCCAAAACACGAATTACATGAAGCAATCTATGCAGAACCTGAATTTTCAGGTAAGAATAATTAGTTAAGCTATCTAAAATAGGGTCGGGTATGAGACATGATCGAGGTAGTTCAACCCGATTATTTTATGAGTTGAGGTTCTTATTTATCTTCTACGAAGGATAAACGAAACATAAATCAACAAATGCATGATTTCAACCAAAGAGAAGATCATAAAGGAAACATATTGATCATTTCATTTTCAATGACAAAAAGTAGCCATAGTTTTTGCACAAAAATATTCTGAAACAGAAGGATTAAGCAATCAAAACAAGTAATATAAGCGAGAAAACAATTATGTAGCATGAATCATGATCAAGAGTTCCACAAGCCTAGTTATAGAAGCAACTTGTTCAAGCCAGAATTGCTATTTGCTTGTAAGCAATACCCTTAAGCTATTCGCCCAAACTAGCCCAAATCCTACACTTGAGCTTGCAAAGGATATAAAGAAAAAACGAAGTTCTAATTAACGAGACAAAACGGGTTTAGCGGATTGAAAAAGTTTAGATCTCGTCCCTTCTCAATAATTTTTTTGATGGGATGAGAGGGAATAGAAATGTAATTTTTTTGATAAAATACTACCGTCAGAATGAGACGGGATTTGTGCCCGGCCCTAATATGAAATGCATACTACGAGTCTATATTCTATAAATTTGAGATTAAATTCAATGAAGTAATAGAAAGAAGCATTTGTTCTTTTTTTTGTAGACAGTAATTACAATTTAATCAAGATTAATATATATACTACAAGTCTACACCACATGTATCCACTCCTCTTTAATTAAGCAGGAGGCGCTTCTGTTGTAGAAGCAGAAGCTGCATCCTTCTCCCCAGCTTCAATGAGCTTCAATATTTCCTCTTTCTTTGTAATGAGATCGCTGATCTTCACTTCAATCTTCTCCAGTTTCGCCTTAAGCTTTGGCAGGTCCTTCATGTCTTCGGGACTCTTCTTCTTCTTTTCCTTCTTCTCGCCTTCAGTCTTATCCTTATCCTTCTTCTTTTCCTTTTTAGGTTTTTCTTCTTTTTCCTTACCTTCGTGTTTCTCCTCTTTCTTCACTTCTTCTGTTCCTCCCATTCTTGATTGTTTTTTGCACCTAACACAGTACGTGGATAATGTATTTAAATCCAGTTTCAAACCTTAATTAACTTGGTTTTATAACATAACTCTAAACCTTATTTTTAGGAAAATAATTCACACCAATCAATCCCTTCTTTTCCTGCCACCAAAATTGGACAAAGTTTTACCTTCCATCAAAATATAATTTGCTATTCTCTGATGGTATAACAAAATTACAGAAAATAGATTTTAACGTGGACATTTTTTTGAACTTTAGATATTTAAAAATAGTAATTATAT
Source organism: Fagopyrum tataricum (assembly GCA_002319775.1). Classification (NCBI taxonomy): domain Eukaryota; kingdom Viridiplantae; phylum Streptophyta; class Magnoliopsida; order Caryophyllales; family Polygonaceae; genus Fagopyrum; species Fagopyrum tataricum. The sequence continues at coordinate 3,596,400 of CM008282.1, forward strand.
CTTTGATGGAAAATAGAAGAAATTGTGCAATTTAGAGGTGATAGTGTAATACAGAGATAAATGTAATATGTCATGCCCTTTTACAGTTTGTGTTGAAAAACAGTTTTTCCCTACTGGCCCCAATTTGTCAGTAAATCATTAGAAATTTTATCACAAACCAAACAACTTTCACACGTCCAACCTTTTAGCAATTCAGTCTTCATCAGATTTGGTAGAAAGCAATAACTTTCATTAAAAATTACATTAAAAGAAGTAAAAAAAGAGAGAAAAAAGTGAGCTAAACAATAGTAAAAATGTTGGATGTTTGGTCATTTAGTAAAATTTTAATAATGTATTTGTCCCCTAATAATATCAAATATTAAATCAACCTATCAGACAAGCTTGGGAGCCTTCTAAAGAAGTTCAAGGTTGGAGGTGGCATTGGGTCTCTAAACATTGGATGCCTCAAAAAGTAAAATCCTAAGGCCACTGCCACCATTTTTGCTGGAACCGCATACAACACTATGGTCACTATCAAGCACACCCCTATGAACATTTTTGTAGCTCTAGGGTCCCTCCAGCTCACCAATGCTTGGGCCCGCTCACCTTGTGTCGCCACGTCACCGAGAACCGTCTGCACTCGAGCAGCCAACATCCTCAGCCGATCATACCGCATTCGCACAATGTCCGGTGGTTTTGAGCTCGGTATAGTGTCGAATTCTTCGTCTAGATCATCCGGGTCGACTATCTCCGCTTGTGATAACCGGATATCCATTCCCGCGGGGATTTTGGGTCGGAATCGATAGTGCCAGACTCCGATAAGGAACACGTAGAGACATCCGGTTGGTACGATTAAATCCGGGTACCAAATAAGTACTAAATAAAGAACATGTACTAGGATTGTTGTAACCGGGTTTCTCCATCTCTTGATGTCGTCTATCCACTTGGCTAATCCGATTAACCAGGCGAGAACCGACACTATCCGGAACCAATTCGCCTTGCTCTTCCGCATGCTCCATGTGTGTGAGTCCGCGTCTAGCAAGTAACGAACCACTTCCGGTCCTAGTGGTGGCTCGGATCGAGCCAACCATCCCGCAACCATTCTGGTTGCTGCCCCGCGCAATGCTTCTTGTTGAGCGACTCCGAGTGGTCGAAGGTAGTGCATCCGCGGAAGCAGAGGTTGTCCGTAAACTGCACACGTGTCCGGTAACATAGACGGACAAACGAACCGGACCGCAACCTCAATCTCTCCCATCTTCTTTAGACCATTTCGGAGTAACACTAGGAGAGGATATGAGTTTGTGTATACTTTGTTGTTTTCAAGAGTAGACACACGGATTCGGACCTTCCCGATTCGAAAATCCGGTTTATCCTCGCCCATTTCCGCGAACATCCGCCAATTGTCGAACACGCCGACGGTTAACACCGTGCAGGGATCGTAGACTTGCCACGTGTACTGCTCGTTCCAACGTGGATCGCAGCTGTCGGTGATTGTTCGAGTTCGAACCCACTTCTTTCCGTACTTGGCAACGCAATAAGCATCGGTGGATCCTTTGCCAATACCCTTTGTCTTCATAGGCAAAAGCCCACCGGCACCTAAGATTCCGAGCTCCAAGACTCCAATCGGAGATTTCCATAACTGCTTCGCCGTTGGCCGGAAATCGCTGCACACGTGAGCTGCCTCGTCAAGCACGTGATATCCGCCCTCAAGGCAAGCTCGTATATGGATCCTCCCGGAATATTGGCCACCTCCGTTCCCCTCTAATGTGACCCACTTGGATGCCATGTGGCGCTCATCTAGCCGTTGCGGGATCGCGGACAGAGGAATCACTACGTGGCCGAGAAGCATTGCTTCCTTTTGAGTTAAATCCTCTACCAATAAAACCAATTGATCTTCCAATGGCTCGCCGGCGACGAAGATCAGGTCCTCGTTCCAGTTCACCGAGGCACCATGGCTGTTCATAGATCCTCTCCGTGTTCTTGCCGTCTGAAATGCCACTTTCCCTTTGACTCTGATCTCCGGTACCGTCAACGGTGGAAGATTCGGTGGAATTTGAAGATCCTGCGCTTCCAAAACGGTTACCCGGAGATACCAAAGCTTTGGTGATTGATATACCTTGGATCGCGTGTACGAAACGCTAGGTGGCGCATCGGAGCACCAGGCCTCCGGGAAAGCGTCGTCCGCTTGTGTCCCTATCCAAACTGCCAGCTGAATATCTCCGGTGACTCTATTTGGTTCTTGATCGGGCCCGGGTCCTGGGGGTCCAGGTCCCTGGCCTGGACCCGGAGGAGGCCCTCCCCCCTCCAGGCGATACCATTGTGGGGCCAATGGGCTGTCGGGTGGGTCCCTTACGGGAACGTCGGAGAGGTCGAAGCAGACGCCGCCTAGGAAGTTGTCGGTTGGGGCATCCCATATGGAAATTTCGAGGGTAGAGGCGTTTGAGGAGTCTTTGTTGTAGCCTAGAGCGAAGACTTGGCTCCATTCCGGGCAGTCGGGCGGGTCTCCGGGTCGGATTGCTGCGGGTTTGGATCGGACGAAGTGGTTTGAAGTCCGGATTTTGACGAACGGAGCCTCGCTGGGGCCAAGCCCACGCGCCTTGACGATTCTTATGAACAGGTATGTCATTGGCTCCACTAAATCAAATGATGAAATCCGATCACTTTTGCCATCAACGACGCCGTTTTTCTTGCCGTTGATTACACGAGGGGAGAAGTCGCTGCTGGCTCGCCGGAGAACTCGCACTCTTTCTCCTCTCCCTCCCGGCGGCATCCTTCTCATGTCCGGCGGCGGAGGACCCATGCCGGGAGGACCCATTCCCGGAGGACCCATTCCACCTTCTTGTGGTGGGCCCTGCGGGTAAGGCGGAGGAGGACCTTGTGGCGGCGGCATGTTACCATCTGGTGGTGGGCCTGGTGGAGGAGCGTGCATCTCACGCACATGGTGGACATTCCCGGGATGATCGTAGTATTGAGGTGGCGGTGGCTGGCCAGGGTGTTCATGATGTTGGACAGTACCGGTAATTACCATTGGATGCGATGGCATTGGCATCATGTGGTGCGGTGGCGGCGGCATGTCATCGATCATCATCATTGGCGGCGAAATATCAACCCCAGCAGCCTCCAATGCTGCCTCCGTGGGCATCGGGCCCATCATCGGACCAGGACCCATCATCGAACCAGGACCCATCATTGGACCTGGACCCATCATCTGCCCATGCCCTGGCGGTGGCATATCCTCCCTCCTTGACTCCGGCTGCATCTCCATCACCTCCTGTGGTGGTTGTTGCGGAGGTTGGCCACATCCTTCATCGGAAAGCTCTTCATAATAGTAAATCCTAAGCCCAAGTTCGCCCCGAACCCAACTGAAAACACTCTTTTTCTCCAACGGAAAATAAATCAAACCTTCATCTCCCCGGCGAGCAAACTGGGATCCATAGATCTTAACACGGCCAAGGAAGTGGTTTTTCCGGCCATTACCGGACGCGGCTCGCTTGTCATTATAAACCTCGATATCAAGCTCTTCATAATCCATGGTAGCCGGGTCAGATACAATAAAATCAAGCGGTTCATTCCAAACCGGGTTCAACTCCCGAAAACGGGTCGATGAACGTTTCCTCTGGCCGTCGAAATCCACCACCACATACGGGCTAGAGCTGCCTTGACCATCTTTCGGGAGAAGATCACGTGCTTCCACTACCTCCACTATCAGCTTTCTCACTTGACGCGGCTCCTGTGGGGGCGGTGGTGGTTGTGGAGGTGGTTGGTCCGGTTGTGGTGGTTGAGGTGGCGGTGGCGGCGACGGTGGCCTCATACTCTCATGATTTTAATAAATTGATTAGAATTGTTGGGGAGGGGGGGGGGGGGAAGTAGACGGTGATGAAGGAGGAGATTATTTGAAGGTAAGAATAAGGCTCTGTTTGGAGACTGATTGTATTTGTGTTTTTATGCAATTTTCTTTTCTTTTTTTCTCTTTATTTTAATTAATGGAAGAGGTGGGAGATAGTATTGGGATTAGGGTGTGGTATTAGATTCCATTCTTCTCAAGAAGGTCTGGCTTTTGTCTTTCAAGTTTCTTTTTCAGATATATTACATAAAATCACCTCTAAAATTTTTAATATAAAAAAATTGAAATTTATGAATGATTTTCTGGGAAAAAAAGGTTTTATTTTAGGGGTGGTTTAATAAATTATCCTTGTTTTTATGATTGGATTTAAGAATGATGTGAAGATGAAGATGGGGGAAGCATACGATTCCATGAAATGAAACAATAGGCCTTTTTATGTAAAAAGAGAGGAAAAGGAGAAACATTTTGAATAAAGTCAAAAACGAAAAAGCATGTTGTTGCTTTTATAATTTGAACCCCACCTCTGCACTGTGGGCATATTGTCAACAAAATATCCTATATGCAAGTTTGAAACCAAACCGGGTTTTACGTTTACAATAACGAAGCAAAAACAGGGCTCAAAGAACCTTTTTCCGGTTTCCTCTTTTTAGCATAAAAAGGGATTACGCGTAAAATCTGCGTGCAACCTCGTCATCATTATACGGCTTTTCAACTATACAAGACATACATTTTTGGCTTAGGCAATTAAGTAATTAGTTTTTTGTTACACAAAGCACCACATTGTCGTTTACCTTTTACCATCTCGTTTTGCTTGAAATTAATATGTTAATTAAGGTAGCTTCATAAGAAGATGGTCCTATGTTTGTAACAAGTTGTTGGACGGTTTGGTGGTCTCTTGTGGGTAAGAATCAGATGCCTATTAGATAAAATATCCTTTTTAACCGATTCCTATTCTAAAAAAAGAATTCACTTTGGAGTTTTGTTACCCACCCTACTTATTTACCCAAGTTTGTTAGTTTGACATGACTTTTATACCTTTGTTGAGAAAAGAGACTATCTCAAATCGATTAAGATCACATCTCATATGGTTTGTTTTGATATAAAACTCATAATCTTAACTTCAAATTCAAAACAACGGAAACAATTATTTTAAAAACCTAACAAATGTGTTATTTCTAACTTTCAATGTTGAAATAATATATTTCCACAATGTTCGAGTTTTCTTTTTCATTCTCAATCTTTTTCTTCTTCGAATTTTCTTTAAATATTGATGCTATTATGGTTGGACATACGGTTGTGTAAAAGGGCCGTACTATTAGACTTTTGCATGTAATGGTCCTAGAACCAGAGACTGTATTTGCTCTTTTTATAGATTTTTAAAAAAATTAATAATTTTACTTGGGTTTAATACACTCCGATTCAAATCCGGATCATATTCACTTTCTTTTCATTAAAATATTAAAGTTTACAAAAACAGTTTAAATCGGACCAGAAAATTACCGTTCACGATGACCAAATCTGATAATAATGACGGTTTAAAAACAGTTTAAATCCACTTTCTTTTCATTAAAACATTAAAATATTAGAGTTTTCCTTTTTAAGGGAAAGGGAAGATAAACAAAGTAGTGATAGAATCATATTCCTATTATCATGCAATCTTATCTCATTTTTGAACAAATGGGATAACTAGAATCGTTTTTGGCATGACACTTTATTTATGTTATTAGATGCAAGTTCAATTCTATTGAAGCTTTTGATTACATTGCAAGCTTTAACCATCTAAGGATATTAGTGATACAAGTTAACATCGTTCAAATTACGAACATAGTTCAAAGTAAGTCGAATTAAAGGAAAGCATATCAACGGGAAGGAAGCTTATGGGAAGCTACGTACACACCAAACGCAAACGCAAATATTCCGAACAAAATACACTTATGCTGGTCAAGTTTCTCGAGCATTTTCTTAGGCACATTACGTTCTTTCGTCTCATCTTTAGAAACACTCTCGGATTTCATTTCCTTTTCTTCTTCTGTGGCATTGTTTTCACATTCTCCACTCGTTTCTTCCTTAGAAACACTATCGGATTTCGTTTCCGTTTCTTTTTCCGCATCCTTGTTTTCGCATTCTCCTCTTGTTTCTTCCTTGGAAACACTATCGAATTCAAACCTCTTCGGCATCAACAATTGTCTGAAAACCGTAATATAAAGCATCTCATTATTGAGCTTCCTAGTCACCGGTTTAGTCACGTCCGAATCTTCTGGAAGCTTAAAAAATCTCTCAAATTTCACATGTTGATTCTCTCTACTTTTCCTCGTTCCCTTCACAATAAGATTGCCTAAAGCATCATCAACCTTCACCTCAACTTCATCATTCTTGAAATCTTCAAGTAAGAAAAATTAAACTCAAATACAATAACAAATCAACACCAATAATCACATCCTTAATCAAACATAAACAAGACATATATACCTGGGAGATCCATGATGAGATAGTAACAATCGGTGTCCTTAGTCCAACCAGCCGGAGGATTGATCGTATGAATCATGTAAGGAACTCGAATTTCCTCGTAATCTTTGATCCAACCCGTAAGGCCATGATCGGCCATCTCGAGTTGACTCACAAATTCTAAGCACAAATGGATATTCCTTAAGTTTAACGAGTTTTATGTTCGAGTCATTGTTCCTTGTGTAAAACATCGTCCACAATATTTATTTTGCTTGTAGATTTTGTGGTTGTGGATGCCTTTCTTTAGCTCTTTAGATGGGAAGAGTAGGATGTTTGGCTACATATGCTTTGCTTTTGTTTGTTCTTTATTATATGGTTTGTTAATTAAGCTATCTTTATGATGCAGCATCATGCAAACTTTATGGGCAAGTACGTATGAAAAGGAACACAAGATTAGCATCCGGTTCTCTATTAACAAAATTATCTTAGTGTCAACCTTCATAATAAGGTGTAATTAAAGGAAAAGAAAAGGAAAGATTTGGGGTATTCAACGCGGGGATTTGTTTATATTCTTAGCAAATTTCTTTTTTATTCTCTTTAATTCCCCTTTCAAAGGTGGATCAAAGGGTTGAAGAAGCACTGAGGAGGTCAATGAGAGTTTATGCCAAAGAAGTGGGAAAGCTTACAATTACGAATTCGAATAATTTGTAGTCCTAATGTCTGTGTACAATGGAAATTCCAAAAAACACCGGACTATTACAAAAAAAAAAAAAAAAATTGTTGGTTTAAGGTAATTTGAGAGTTTTGATTCTTAGATACAATTTACGGATTACTCCATTTATTATCAATTGATTTTAAGATGAATTCCGTGAGCTTGTGTGTTGGCTTTTGAACGTACAGTTGGGAACAAATGTTGACTTGGGTACAACATTTGGAAACAAATGTTCATCGGCGACGCTACCATCAAGAAGCTCTCCACGTCCACCACCAATGTCATCCTCCTCCAGAAACGTGGTGCTTTGCCATCCCGTCCGGATGGATGGTGCTTAAATCCTTCGCTAGAACTCCTCTTCTTCACAGAAGGCTGATGGCACAAATCGAGCAGTGGACGACGGTTGCGAATTGATTCTGATGACAACAGGATGGAAAAGCTCCCGGCCGGGTTTGGCGGATATAGGCGGCTAGAATTTCGGAATCGACTAAGGTTTCGTGTAACCGGATCTAAATCATAAATGACAATTTATAGAGTTTTTATTTTAACTTTCATATCAAATTTCATTTTTAACCCTTTCATTAATTAATTTTAGAATTAAAAACTTTTCAGATAATTCGAGGAACCTAGTTTATATCAGCCATACAAAAAAGGCATTAATATTCCATTCTTCTCGTTTTAGTATTATAATATCATTTAATCATTTAAATTGAAAAGCAATAGAAAATAATCCAGATTTTATCCTCAAACTCTTCCATAAATAGATATCAATGTTTTTGGATTCATCTTTTAATTTTTCCCAAAGTTATTAATATCTACTATAGCTAAAGAGCATTGTCGAACTAACACGTATTTATTTTATGGGCACTTTTAGTTTAAACTTGTTTAAAAAATTTTGTTCTATTAATTTAAATTATTTATATTAATGGTTCATATATTTTTATAATTTTTATAATTTAAAAAATAAATTATGAACTAATAATATAAATGTTTGAAGTAATATAACACTCTAGATGAATTAATAGTATAATAGTTTTGAATGATAAATTGTGTTTTATAAACTTTACTTGAGAGTTGAAAGTATTTATAAAAAAAAAGTGAATTGATAGAGTAAAATATGTGAACTAGATTAATGAAACCGTTGAATTATTAGTATAAAATTTAAAATAAAATTGTAACAATTATGATTTTTATCATCGAAAAAGTATAATAATATTTTTATTGAAAAACTATATTAAAAGAAATTGTTTTATCTAAATCATTTCCTTATTTATATCATTAAATTTTTGAGACAAGGGAAATTTAAGGGTGAGATTGGAAAGTATGTAGATTTTTTATCAAGGAAACAAAATGTGTAGGCAAAATTTTATAGAAACACTAATTATGCACTTTCTATTTGTGAAGGACTTTTTATTTGTGAAGGGACCAACGTTATACTCTGTTACCCAACCCTATTACCCAACGTTGTTACCCAACCCTGTTACCCAACGTTGTTACCCAACCTTGTTAACCAAACTTGTTACCCAACTTTGTTACCCAATCCTGTTACCCAACGTTGTTACCCAACGTTATACTTTGTTACCCAACTTTGTTACCCAAATTGACTTATGTTACCCAACTTTGTTGTTACCCAATTTTAATACCCAACGTTGTACATCCAAGTTGTTACCCAATTTTAATACCCAACGTTCTACGTCCAAATTCACTTATGTTACCCAACTTCGTTGTTACCCGATTTAAATACCCAACGTTCTACGTCCAAATTCACTTATGTTACCCAACTTCGTTGTTACCCGATTTTAATACCCAACGTTCTACATCCAAATTTACTTATTTTACCCAACTTCGTTGTTACCCGATTTTAATACCCAACGTTCTACATCCAAATTCACTTATGTTACCCAACTTCGTTGTTACCCGATTTTAATACCCAACGTTCTACATCCAAATTCACTGCAGTTACCCAACTTCGTTGTTACCCGATTTTAATACCCAACGTTACAGATCCAACTTCATTTCGGTTACCCAACTTCGTAGTTACCCGATTTAATACCCAACGTTACATATTCAACTTCACTTCGGTTACCCAACTTCGTATACCCGATTTTAATACCCAACATTACATATCCAACTTCGTGGTTACCCGATTATTGTTGATTTACCCCATTGAGAACTTAACAACAAGATATAATTTTTCCTTATTGGTCTCGTAAATAATGTTCTCCCAAAAATGCTCTCTTTCTCGTCATCTTATTTCCTATGACTAAGTTTGACATGAAAGCATGTTGTAGCTTATATGGTACCTTCATCTTTTTAAAAACATTCAATTTATGTAGAACTAATTACGTGCCAAACATTGCCCACTTTACATACTAAAAATAATTGTTTTTTTCAGGTTATTCATACTTTTGTTATTGCCAATTTGCCATGAGTGACCTATTACATCTATCATTCTTTAGCTTTGATCACTTTCTACATATGATATTGAACTTTGTTTTTGTGCTCTTGTTTTGATTACTGACCTCAAATTGCTTCTTCTTACTTTATGGCTTCAAGGTGAAGATGTATATACACAAACGGGACATAAGGAGATAGTTTCTCCTGTAGGTGGCCTCAAAATCAAATGATTTATTATGCATTATGGAAACAGGAAAAGAGACGATATGGAGCATGGTGAGTGACTAAAAAGTAAAAATCATGTATGGTATTTGTTGTGTTTCGCTGTCAGTTTAAAACTCTTTTTCTATCAAAAACAGTATTTGACCCTCAATATTAGCCTATTTTGCTTATTTGCTGTCAAAAAATTTGAACATTTTAACAAATCAAGTCTTAGTATTTTTTTTTGTATGTACATTCATGTGGACATGTTCTTCACTACTATACATTAATCACATCTCTATCATTGATTTGATATTTTAATCACTTTGATGATGCAAAATTTCCACCTAAACATCGCGCCAAGCAGTCAGCACAGAGCCACTGCATCCACCACCGTTATTCCAGTCACTGTCTCAGGTTCTAGGAAGACAATGGGGAGGTTGGCATGGGTCGGGTCCTCTAGTTAGGTCACATTTTGACAGCTACTTTGCCGTGTCCATTGTCCAGTATACCCTCTCTCAAATATAATCATCTTGGACTATTTTCTTTGCCAGATATTTTCCCAAAAAATCATAACCATGACAGGAAAGAGCTTCAATGTCAGCTCGCTTGCCACTTTGAACCATTAAAGACAACTCATCCTTGTAATTATCCTGCAAGAGATCCCTTAACAGTTGGTTCTGGACAAGTTTGACGCATTTAACTCAAAAGAAGCTAAAAACCAATGTGTTTACCTGCAAGATTCCTAATGATGTGAGGCTTTTGGCAATTTGGAGGTCCTTAGACTTCAATGGGACTAGAGAGTCATCTGGTAGCAGCTGTATATCATTACCCCCGAGTCCAATCCACTTCAAATTGCAAACTGAATTATGAAAGATGATTGCCAGACCATGGCACACTCATAATAAATTTTGAGATCAGTAGTTTGTGTAATCACCATATCTGTAAGCTTCCAGTCCCATCCCTATGCTACCATACTTGAATGTGCACAATATAGCTAACCCTGCTGGATTCCTATACAAAAAGAAAAAAAAATAAAAATCTGAATCCATGAAGTTAAAAGTGATTACTAAAGTTTAATCAGTTAATGGATATTACTATGCTTGCATACCAATCGACCAGTGCTAAAATAGGCAAACTGGGGAAGGCCTTGCTGGTTCTGTGAAGAAGAAACCTGTCCTTGTAAAATCAGTAAATATCTTTGAATAGCATATGATGTGTGAATGGACTGAAAACTAAGTACATCCACTGTTACCTGAATATTCCAATTTTGTAAAGCAAAACTTATAATTACATTTCCAAGAGTTTTCTTCTCAGTTACTTGTTTCTAGAAAATCATTCAACAAAAAGGTCTGAGCAACCTCAAATATAAGTTTTTGAGAGATTATGTTACCATGTACTGATTTTGCTTTCAAATTAATATGAAACATTAACAGAACACATATGACTAAGATAGAACTAGAATTTACCTTTTCAATTGGATATACAGTTTTATTACAAGCTATGCATTTCTCCTGAGTACCTCCAAACAGACGCGCAACTCTGCTGATGTTGTTGCCCTGCTCAATTATGCACGTCAGATTACAACAAACCTCATCAAAATGTGTAAAAAGGTTATCAATTATGAAACAAGTTAAGATATCTTATCCTATCTGTGGTATTCTCTAAGATTAAGCCTGAAAAAAGTTAAGATACGAGATGCAAAGAAGAATTGCGAACTATATTGCCCAATAAATCTTGGATCTATAGTTCTGGTGACCTCATCAAAGAAGAAAATGGAAATTTGTAAGCACAGTTTTATTTGTTATCACATTTGTATATCTTCTCCAAATATTCTACAATGGGTTGACCTGTCTACCCATATTTGATGTAAAATAAATTATTTCCAAAATTTCCGGACTAAAGGAGCAACCAATGTGGTTTTTATCAAATTGATTATCAACATCAAAACTAACATCAAACAGCAGAAGCCACTAAGCAGTGGCAGCCATTGGAACTGATCTATAGCATGTCCTCTTTGCTGCACGAACAATATCATCAATCTGCAACAATAACATCAATTATGACCCCAAACTCATAAACATATACACAAGTTGTGATTGATTTTTAAAGAAGACGAACCTGAGGAACAAACAATCTCTCAAGATTTGCAGCATAAGGTATGGGAATATCAGCACCAGGGGCATCCAGGTACTCAAAACTACTTGCACTGGTGAAATCTGGAGAAGGATTGCTGGTGAAATCTGGAGAGCAGAACCTGATACGAACCTGAGACGAAATCTAAAATGCTATTGTTTGGCATTTCATTGATCCAAATCAAAAAACGGCAAAGACGAAAGAGCGAACCTGAGACGAAGAAGGATGGAGAAGGGAGATGAAATAGCGCGAGATAACCAAACCCTAACCGATGAAAAAGGGCCCGACGAAGAAGACTAGTAATGGCGGCGACTGGCGAGTAATAGACGGCGGTGAAGAGAGGTAGAAATCGAAGACGAAGGTGTGGGCAACGAAGAAGGATGACGGGCGACGAAGAAAAGAGGAATCACCATTGTCGTCGTCCAGAGAAGGAGAGAGCGGAAGAGAGGAGAGAGAGGAAAAAAAATTTAAAAAAAATAAAAAACCGTATTTATACGTACCTAGTTAATACCTTAATAATTTTACCTACATACCTAATAAAAAATGGCATTATTAGCCCATTTATCTCGAAATTTAATACCTATATATTTTTTTTAATCTTTAAAGAACCCAAATATGGCTACTGATTACTGACTAATTGCAAAAACGATACAACCTTCTATTTTCAACTTACATTTACGTGAACAATATGTCAATACTTTTCGATAGAACTAGTTTATAGCCTGTCTATTGGACGTGTATTTGTTAATAAATAAGTTGAAACTTGTGTATGTTAATGATATAAAACAAATAATACCGTCAACATATATAATTGGTTCGATATAATGATATACGAAAAAATTATTTTTTTATTTGCAATAACATAAACATCAATAATATTTTATATGACATAATGTAATTATAACATAAAACTTTGAGAAAAATGGGGCATTAAGGCCCTTTAGGTTAAACTAAAACTAAATAGGCCCCTTGATTTTTATGCTAAAATTTTAAAGATTAATTAAAGGGCTTTTTGGTACTTTCAAATTTCATAAGGAAAAATGGTTAAAATTAAAAGATTATAAATACCCCTATTTTTATTAAGACCTGTAAACCCTAAACAGTTGTTGGCCAAGCCAAATAAACAAAAAACGTCGATACGAAATTTGAGGGGTGGCTTGCAACAGGTGTGAACCGTCCGGGAGAGCAGCAGCTCGCGTGGTGAGGGGACGAAGGCAGCGACCCGGGGTCCTGATGGCTCAGGCGAACGGCGACAGTGGCGGACAGGTGCGGAAGAAGAGAGGGAGACCGGTGGCGAGAGGCTCGAAGCAGATCCGGACGGAGGTGCGGGGACAGGGGCTCGCAGTGGTGGCTCGGTCAGGCTCCGGCGGACGGCGTGGCGGTGTTTCGGGCTGACTCCAGCAGACGGCGTGGTGGTGTCTCGGGCTGGCTCCGGCGGTTGGAGGAGAAGAAGGGAGAGGGATGGTGGTTTGATTTGAGTAAATGCGGTAAATATTGTGTAAATCGAGGCTTGTGTACAAACTCGATAGGACTTGTGTATAAATTCAATTCGACGTTCCTTTGTGTAATTCGATTGGCTTGTGTAATAAAAATCAACAGGACTTGTGTGGATGAAGTAAATAGGGCTTGTGTACAAAAAACCGTAGGACTTGTGTAAATAAAATCGATAGGGCTTGAATAAATAAAATCGATATGGATTAGATCTGCTTGTGTAAATAAAGTCGATAGGACTTGTGTACATAAAATCGTAGAACTTGTGTAAATAAAATCGATAGAGCTTGTGAAATTAAAATGATATGGATTAGATCGGCTTGTGTAAATAAAATTGACTGTTTGTGTAAATATATAGGTTTTTGTGTAAATCGAGACGACTTGTGTAGTTCGAAAAAGGTCTTGGGTTATCACAATTTTTTGTAAAATCAAACGTTATGTTTGTGTAACAATAGGTTATGTAAGTAGACATTAAGTATAACTTTAAAAAAAATAACAATAGATTACCATGTTTAATTAACATACCTGGTTAAAGGGTGGGAGGGAGGACCTGTCATCCCTAGTTCGAAACCCACTAATCACGAAATTTATATTTTTGTTGGGCTTTGTGTAATTATGAAATTTATATTTTTGCTGGGCTTTGTGTAATTACGAATTGGGCCTAAGCTTTAAATTCAAATTGGGCATGAGCTTCCTAAATTTAATTGGGCTTGAACTTCTGAATTTAAAATTACCATGTAGCTCTTCTAATTAATCTTTATAAATAAAAAATAGGGGTCTACTTTGTGTGCACAATTAATTATGGGCCTCATAACTACATAAGTTTATGAAAAGGGCCTACTTACCCATTTTCCCCTAAAACTTTTAATCTATCACCGATCCTTGATTGTGTTGAACCCTTTAGAATCAAGAGATTATGAATACACGTTAAGGATACACAACAATGAAAAAATTATTTCTCAAGATGAATTTATATATTGAATGTTTATCCAGAACAACGAAAATGATTTATGCTTATAGGAACGTGAGTGATTGATGGATCCACCACAATTAGGTGATCCATATATAGCGGATGGTAAAGCGGACTTACGGTAAACTAACCGGTAATTCTTTTACACAATATCATTTACACAATATCATGATTATTGTAAGATATGACGAGCACTTGTTCCCGGCATATGTCAAACAAACCGGTAATTCTTTTACACAATATCATGATTATGCAAGTCGGTTCGACGCAACTTCGTTTTTATCAGGTTTATAAACAAGTATTTTGGGACGTAGTTTGAGGTTTTTCGGGTTTTTTTTAACTAAATTGTGTTTGGGCACACATTTAAAGTGCAAAGTAGAAGTAAACTACGTTCGAGTTCTAAAATTTCTAAAGTTAACTATGCGTTTGAAGCCCAAAGTAGAAGTAAACTATGTATATGAATTCCGAAGTAGAACTCCTCTATTCACATGAGGAATGTAGTTGTAGTTTCTACAAATGGTTGGATTCTTAAAATTGAAATTAACTCCAATTACGCTCCCCAAACTCATAGACGACTTCTACTTCAAAACGCTCCCCAAACTCATAGACGATTTCTACTTCAAAACCCAATGGTATAGTTCAACTTAAATTGAAAAACATCGGCTTTGGTTAACTCAAACTCAACTCTAACCGTGTTCCCAAAAACATACACGCATCATCTATATAGTTTCGACGCATCATCAATGTAGTTTCGACGTTGAATAAAGAAAATCACCTAAATCTAGAAACTGTGGTGTTCTCAAGGTTTCCATTAACATTTGGGAAACTTTATTTAAAATTCCCCAAATTTTGGGGTGGTATAAGGTTTTCACCCAAACCTTTTTAAGGGTCAAAAACTACCCCACATCAACGTTTAGGAGTGGAAATTTACTGCTCCCATTGATTAGAGCCAATCGGTGAAAATGAAAATATTATGTTGTGAAGTAATATTTTAAATATGAGAGCACACAACATATGATGAATATGGCTACGTCCAATAACCATATGGGCTAGAACTATAGTAAAGTATTTTGGCCAGTGCATCATATTTCGGTACCATAATTTCAGCTTCACAATAAGGTTTCTAAACTCTTAAAATAGGCTTCAAAACACCCAACCTCTAGCTTATGCAGCATGTATTGTTTCAATATTCATTTTTTGAAACAATAGATTCTTTGGGCCTAAAATGACATCGTCTCTTAATTTCACGCAACATTAATAACAACAGTCAAGTTTCACGGAACGTTCTACACTTCCCCCTTCATATCTCATACGCAGATTATAAGGAAACATAAGCAGATGATATGCAAGTTTGAAGCTAATCCTTTTAGTTACCTGTATAACGCGAAATGTCGCGAATAACTTTTCATTGGATTAAACAGCCACACTATTTTGCATATTGGTGAGGGAATGACCCGTGATCAGTAACGGATACTTTACAGATGGATCTTTCATTCAATCTGAATCAGCAAAAACAATGATTGCGTTCTAACCATGATTTTAATGAGTATTACTAGTAAATCTTCAAATTCAATGTATCTATGAAATCAAACCTCAAGTCATTGCACTTTATTCAGAAGAGGAGCTTCAAGTTTCAATAACTTGGTAAACTGCAAAATAAACCACCAAGGCGAATGAACTTGAAACTATAAGAAAATGATTGTTATCTATACGAATGTGATTGAAGGGACAGACTAACCTGTGAAGTCTTGAGCTCCAGTTCTTCCCACTCTAATGATGGATTACTCCCTTCCACTATCCCTGTTCCAGCATAGATCAAAGCACCGCCACCAAGAACCTGAAAACCACGGCAAATTATCAGTTTACTGTCTCATTAAAAAAAAATCATGTTTGAATTCTATACAGAAGTGTTTTTAAAACAGAATAGTAGAGGAAGAGCCTAAAAGGAAATGTAGAGTACCTGCTCCACTAAGGCTGACCTAATTCCAACTGCAAACTCCGTCTCTTCCCCTCCAAACCAACCAACAGGACCGGCATACATTCCTCGATCAAACCTTTCTGAAATAGTCACAGCTCAACAGAGGCGAATTCAATAGCAGAAGAAAGAAGGAAACACAAAGTCACAAGAAAATCATGGTCATCATCAAACTGTAGTAAAATCTTTGAATATAGATACAAGAAATGGGAAATGTTCAGGAATGTGAAAAATAGTAGCAGTTAGTGAAGTATCATTGAATATACCAGTTTCAGCAATTAGAAGTCGTGCATCTTCTGTTGGAAATCCACAAACTGCTGGGCTCGGATGAAGAGAAGACAAGATGTCGAACTGGGAGGCAAAATAATTGGATGAAAAATCATAATGTTAAAGGAGTATAAATTAGTTGAGATAGGACTTCACTTTCTAAAATTAAAGAAAGTGAAATTAAGACTAAATGTAGGAGTGACATGAGGATACATCATCTGAGCAAATATTTATTCAAATAAATTAACTACAGTTGCAAAATTTACCTCATCATCTTCACTTTTCAGCCTGCCTACTAACTGAGCATACAGATGCTGGACTCTGGGGAGTTTTCGAATTGCTTTCTCAGGATCTACAAGCACCCAATTACATACAGCCTAAGAAGTAATGATTAGAAAAATATCAATCCCAGAAAATCAGTTGAAGCAGCTTAACTAAATGAAGATATTCAAAGGTTGAAGCCCTTTTCTAGAGAGACTAGTTGTGAGGACTTGATGAAATCAAAAATAGAATCCAGCTAGCAGCTTAGTTATAAGTTTTTCCTAATAATATTTAGTTACTTTCTTCAAGAATAGAGTTAAATTTAAATTTCCAAAGAAAAAAGGTATCTAATGGCTAAGAAAAATATATAGAGAAGTGTGATCCATGCAAGATAATGATGACAGACGAAAAAGGTAGTTATACAATGACACTATTTGATATATGTTTCTTAAGGACCCTATTCTATTTCAGAACTCTTTTGCATGGTGAAAATTTCCTTCAGGGCGCAAGGATTAAGATCATATACACTTATACAGCCTCTCCAGATATAATACTAATATCCAACCTCTTATAGAAGGCATGAGCGTAAACATACATGAGAGCTGAAAGCTGCTCACCTGAAGTTTTTTCCGTATACTTTCTCGTACTATAGTAAATTCCAAGTGGTCTTTGGGGCTTACAATTAGAACAAAGAAAAAAAGACACGTAAGTTCAAGGAATACAAGGGAAGGGGGAACTTCAAACATAGAGATTAAGGAATGAATATTTAAGTTGGTGGTAACTGGTAAGTGCTAATCAATCATGTGATGTAAAAAATATACTGCATATTGCCTCAACAAGAAATTGGTGAAATTTGAGTGGACTTTGGGGCTTACAATTAGATCAAAGAAAAAAAGAAGACAAAGTTCAAGGAATACAAGGGAAGGGGGAAAACTTCAAACATAGAGATTAAGGAATGAATATTTAAGTCGGTGGTAACTAGTAAGTGCAAATCAATCACGTGACCTAAAAAATATACTGCATATTGCCTCAACAAGAAAATGGTAAAATTTGAGTACATTCGTTTTGGCAATCAAGTGGCTTCTACCGATCAGATGGCTTTAGGTAGTTCAGGGAGATGGCCAACCTGGACAGAAGATCAACTTCTATTTCGTGATCTAAAACTTTTGAACCACATCTGGCACGGGTTCCAGCTAGAGCTTCACTAGATATATTAAGCTGCTTTCGATGAAACAGCTGCTCCGGCTACTCAGAAATTGTGGAAGAACAAAAAACATTAAGCAGCAACCACATTCACATCTCCTTAACAAAGGCAGAAAGAAAAAAAGAATCTTTGTGGTTGGGTAAACGTTGAACATACTGTGTTTCCAATAAATGCTGGTGCTTCAGGTGGCTGAAGGCAGAATTGATAAGCATTCTCACCCTCCACCTGTAAAGAAAAAGTTGAAGTATATTCCTTATAAAAATATAAATCACAACAAATATCATTGATCAAAAGGGAAGTAGGCAAAACTAGCCAGTTAGTCTTCATGTAGGTTAAATGATATGATCGAGTTCGAATGGATCTCTTTCGGATATAATTGCATCCATACCACAGAAAAACCGCAATTCAGCTCTCCGGTGAAGAGCAGGCAAAAAGTTGGGAATGAGTTAAGAGTGGGAGGGAGAGAATTTATACAAAAGGTATATGGTAAGGAAGAGATTTAGTAACAGAGTGAGGTAAGAAGCAGACAGAAATGCAAGGGAAGACTGAGACGGTAAATGTCATTCCAAACATAATTGGACTGATTCCAAAGGTATAGATTATTTAAAAGAGTGAGGTATGCAAGTACCGAAAAGTTGCAACTTATGATTTACGACCACTTCCAGCAAAAGTCAGTTGCAAAAAAACTGAATAAGAGGAGACAAGCAATTGCTTACAAAAAATAATGATAGGAAAATCCCATTATATACAACAAATAAGTTATAACTGAAAAACTCAGCACCTGTAAACAAGCTAGCCAGGCTACAGGGTCAATCTCTGAGCTTGTAAATATTCTGCTGCTACGTGCAAGCACAACCTGATACCATAACAGGAGATAAGCAAGTGATTGATAGCCAGTGGAAACTACTTGCAAGTTGCAACCTTAATCGTCAACCTATGGTGTTTGATACCTTGTTGAGGGAAGAGCCAGTCCTTCTAATCATCTCCAAAGCTTTATTAACAGCTATATTCCAATCCTCTTCGTGGGGAATATTAAATATATCACCATATATAGAGGTCTGAGGAATGTTCTTTTGTAACTTCAAAATGGTTGAATTGACCTGCCAATTGCCAAATGACAATGAAACTTAGCATAAAATACATTAAACCTGTCACGGGGATGGGGAACTTGGATTCATGATACAAAAGTAGATTGTGTGTTAGGTCTTTAATAGATGGAGACTATCCTAATCCAACATCACATGGTATATTTTAATAATCTAGTACAATAATACGTTATATTTCAGCCAAAAATGGACCTGATCCTGGTCCGATATCATAATGAAACTGGCCTGATAAAAGTATTACCTCGTCCAAAGTATCTTGAGCTGCCTGAACAGCTATTTTCCATGGCTGTGAAAGGGCAGTGTCCCAAGCAATATTTGCAGCCAGCATTGAACTTCCTTCAAGCTCATTAAACTCAACCTATGATTTCATGTCTAACAATGGGTTTTCATATATCAAACAAAGACCTTATAAAGACATCCAAGTACATTATATAAAGCATGATTCACATCCATTGGAATGAATGTGTACCTGAGGAACCATAAAGTAGAATGAACCAAAGCGTGCCCACTCATCTGAAATTTCAGCCTTGGCATCAAAACGGATAGCTCCATAAGCCCGAACCAAAGGACATTTCTTCGAAAGAAACCTTAGACCACATAGAGCTACATTATTCTCACGGCACGTTGAAGCCTATTTTCGAAGAATATTTGGTGCATTTAGAAACTTGACATTAATTAGTAGGCTTTCAAGTTGGAAACATCATTAAAATGTTAAATCCACATCTCCGTACCACAATAAATAAATTTGCAAGCACTAAATCTAAGAGCATCAAGCAACAACACCAGAATCTCCTCCTAATTAGAACAGAATTGCTTCTGATCCACACTTCATCAACTGAAGTCCAAAATTGACAAGAGGAATTACCAAAAGAAAACGGAAACAATTGTACAGCAACAAGATTATTACCTCTTGATAGATCTCCAATCGTTGAAAGAGAAAGGTCGAGAACTTCGAAAGTAGACAGCAGCTCCAATTCCGGCGACACTGACCAAATCGCTGGAGCCGGAGGTGGAGAAGTGAGAACCGCCATTGCTACGAGAATAGTCGAGGAAGAAATCAGAGCCGAACTTTTGACGTCGGCCGGAGAAAAAGAGACGTGGTAGGATTTGGTGCTGCGCATGGAGCCAGTCGATTGCTTCGATTTGCCTCTCGATTGGAACCTTCAAAAGGGGAATTATGCATTAGGTAAAGCCGTTTTTTAATCTTTCGCTAAATTTAGAATCGAGATAAGGGGAACGAGAAGAAATAACACGTGGCATGCTCCCGTTGGTCGTTTCATTGAAACAGAGAACTAGCCGAGTGGTAGTATTGGATTACGATAGCAACCGATTATCTTGAGCTTTACCTGGAGGCGGATGATGCCGGAGGAGAAAGGCGGTGGTTCGGACAGTTTCAGCTCCGATACGGCGGAGACAAGGCGGTTCACGGCGTCAGAGGGGTTTACTACAGGCAGCAGCGTACGGGTTTCTACTATTCCGGCGGGGACCCATAGGTCATCATTATCAGCAGCAACAGCCCCATTGCAACCGTTCATTGATGATGAGCTCAATTTCTGATGTAATTGTTTCCCCTGCACAAAAAATAAACATCTGTAATCAATCGTCTTAATTGAAACTATATAATAAATAAACTTTAGAATTGGAAATACAAACGGGATTGGGGAAGTGAATGGATTGGCGGGTAGGATTGGATGCCGAGGATGCCATGCAACATTTGGTGGACTCAACCCTGGCAAGAAACCTTGCAATGCTATGGCTAGAGGATGCTGCCATTCTTACAAAGACAAAAGTTTATGTGAGAGATTATTTACTCCATTGCATTTTATTTATTTGTATATGCTGTTTGGAATATGGGGACTTTAAAGGATCGGCTGGAAAATGAATAATTATTGATTTTTTTTTTTATTTTAAAGAAAGTATTTATATGTACCTAGGAAATTCGTAAAATAGCCGACAGATAAACCGTTATAACACATAAAAGGGAAAAAAAAACTAGTATTAAGAAATACCAAATTAAAAGAGCATAAGACTCATAGCAAAGCACAAAAAACATTGAGAATCAGAGTTAAAAGATTGTAGTCGGAGAAAGAGGTTAAGAAAAAAATGCGTATAAGAACTTGGTTTATTTATACACTACGTATGTACCAACTGTTTAATTTATTAATTATAAATTTAGAAATTTCTCTATCTTTTTTGTTAGATGGTATTTTAAATAAAAATTGTCAAATTATTTTTGTATAAGTTATTTATTTCCCTTTTTCGGATATGTGAAGTAACTCATAATTGAGTTATATGAAAAATTTTCTAGAATAGTAAAACAAAATAAGTTTTAGGCAGGTTGGCCCGAGTTTTGGCCTTGAGGTAAATGTTTGTAAGATTGAGCTCTTTTGACCTTCGTGTGATAGATCGAAGCTTAAAAAAGGTTTTATTCTCTCATGACATTGCTAGGCCAGTTATGGGTGTTAATTGGGTGGGGCTCATGAAAAGAGTTATTAAGGCGGTTGAGTTGATGCATCTTCTTCCGCAGTTGAAAGACCCGCAGAGTGAGCTTCTTTTGCTCCGTTCTTGTATGGATGTTGCTAATATGTTGTTTAGCTTGAGGACTTGTCTACCGGAGCATGGGGAGGGTGCATCTACTTATTTTGATTTCGGACTCCGTGAATCAGTCGAAGATATTGTGGTTTGTGGGGTCCTTTTTTTGGCTATCTTTAGTGGCGACTTGCTTCTTTGCCAATTTGGTGTGGAAGTCTTGGGTTATACTCAGCTATGGAGACTTTTTCTTTCACTTTTGTGACCTCTAAAGCTCAGTCTTGAACCCTTCAAGACCACATTTTGTGGGACAATGAAGTTGTTAATATGGGCTTCAAGTTTTTTTTATAGCTTTGGGCAATCTTCAAGTTTCTATTCCTAGTTTTGATCTTTTTAGTTTTACTATCAAGAGCACCGTCCCCCCCCCCCCCCCCCCCCACCACCACCATAAATCCCAACATGTTTTGGCGAGTACTCTTTTTGGTAAGATAGTACAGGTGATGGAAATAGCTTTTGATTTGACCCCTAGACAAAAAGCGGTTTTTTAAGTGTCTACTAGCAGCGCATGTACAAGATTTTCTTCTTTCCATACCTATTGATGGACTTGGACAGTGTATGTCTCCCGTTGAGTATTGCACGATTCTCAAGTATCGCCTTATGATTCATTTGTTCTCGTCTGATGCGTTTTGTCCTATGCCTAATTGTCGGAGGGCTTTGAATGATTTTGGGAGCATGCATTTCATTGTAAAGAACTATCCGGATTCAAACATAGGCACGATCTGATTCGTGATGTTTTATGTGAGGTGTTTAAGAGAGCAGAGATTTCGGCCAACCCTTCTTGACTAATCCGCGTGAAGGAAGGTTTACGTTGAGTCCGACAGATGTGTTAGTGTTTGGATGGGTGGGTGGAAAACATGCTTGCATGTATTGATTTGACAAGAGCTTGTATTGAATACCAATGTATGTTTCTTCCATTTGCATTTGATACGTTTGGCTTTCTTGCGCCCGATGTTGTCGAGATTCTCAAGCGGGTGCAACGGGTCTTGCATGGGAATGTTGTATCACCTAGGTCTTCAGATGTAGTTTTTAGGAGAATCGGATTTGATATTCATAAAGGGTTGTCGACATAACTTGTTGTCCGCCTAACTTCTACCTCGATGTAATTTATACTGAGATATAAATAAATTATATACTTACAGTAATAAAAAGTTTTTTAGTTTCTGAAAAAATCATTGTTTTAAGCACTGATTTGAAACTATGGGTTTTTTTTGTAATTAACTATTTTATAGACCGCACCTTTTTTAGTTTGTGTGTAGTATCTTGTTGGACAACCTAGTATATAAGGTCGGTGGGCTACTCCTCCTATTGCCAATTGGTTTTAGGATGGAACCTCATCGGGTTTATGTGTTGGGCTTGAGCCTAACGTGCATGTGCGCTCGTATGCACACGACCCCTGCTCTACCCGGTCCGTCTGTATCGGACTTTGACATGGTATCAGAGCGGTTAGCCTCTATGTGGCTCGTGATCCTAACCTGTGGGCAAGTGCAACTCGGTCTATATCCTCTAGTTGCACTTGCGGGGGCGTGTTGGACTAAATAAGTTCCCACATCGAAAGTTGGGGGCAATCCATGCACTCCTATTGCCAATTGGTTTTAGGATGGAACCTCATCGGGTTTATGTACTGGGCTTAGGCCTAACGCGCATGTGCACTCGGATGCACACGACCCTCGCTCTACCCGGTCCGTATGTATCGGACTTTGACATTATTGGCAATAGGAGGAGTAGCCCACCGACCTTATATACTAGGTTGGGTAGTCCCAATCTTTCGATGTGGGAACCGATTATCTCCAACACGCCCCCGCAAGTGCAACTAGTGGATATAGACCGAGTTGCACTTGTCCACAAGTTAGGATCGCGATCCACATAGAGGCTAAGCGCTCTGATACCATGTCAAAGTCCGATACAGACGGACCGGGTAGAGCGGGGTCATGTGCATACGAGCGCACATGCACGTTAGGCCCAAGCCCAACACATAAACCCGATGAGGTTCCATCCTAAAACCAATTGACAATAAGAGGAGTAACCCACCGACCTTATATACTAGATTGGGTAGTCCCGATCTTTTAATGTGGGAACCGATTATCTCCAACATATCCGTAGGAAAAGTGGTAAATGTATTATAAGTATAGTGTTAATGAGGTAATTCTATCTAAGTTACAGTTTCGTTGCAGAGTGTATTTGTTATGATCTTTCAACGAGTTACTTCAGAAATAGAGAGAAGAAAAGAAGACAAAATTATAAATAGATAAGTTTAGGGTTGTATTCATTATCCACCAAAGTATATTGAAAACCCTAGCTGCAAAGTTTATGCAGCAAAACCACAAAACGTTTTGTGTTTTTTTCTCTATTTTTGAAGTAACTCGTTGAAAGATCACAACAGTATTGCAATCTTGTGTTAATAAGTTGTGGTACAAAGTCTGTGGCGGTGTAGTTCTGTTTCGGTTGTGTCGGAGTTCCCAAAAGCAAGTGGAGGTAACAGTGGTCGGAGGAAGAAGCAGGTCTTCGGTTTGCTCCCAAATTGTTGTGGCTGTTGTGCCCGTTTTCTTCTCTTTGTATGAAAGTCTTGCATCTGAATAATCTCTATTTCATACGCGATGCACCAAATTCAACAATTAGTAAAATGGAGAAATTAACATCAATCAACCGTACAATGATTTACTAAAAAAAATAACTCAACTCGTCTTATAAGATAGCATATTATATTAGTTTGTTTGACAGCATGAAAATTCTAACACAAACATTAAATAAGAACAGGAAAATCAATGATTAAGAAACAAATTAGTAATTCCTGCTTTAAACAAGCAATATTTTGGTGGATTGTACTATATATTGAGGAGGAGAAATGAAACGATGTATATATCCAGCAACCTAACTATGCAGGCCAATGGTGATGGTACCAACTACATCATCAATATCATTCAAATCTTAGAATCAACAGAACATATAAAAGAAGATCATAAAATTGGGACTAATCCCACATGTATAAATAGAAAAAGGAAATAGAACAATCATGTTGGACATAATTTCCAGACCTTGGAATCCACTCCATGTGAATTAGGTAATTACCTAGGAAGACATGCTTAAACCAACCTCCACAGCAGACCTAAGATCTCTTTCAGCTTGGAGCTGTTCTTGCAATGCGTGCACACGCTCATTAAGTTGTAATTATCATGATTGACAGTATGATCTCAAGAGTTCAAGAAACATATTTTATAACAAGGATGATTTTCATCATATAGTCAAGTAAAGACATTAAGTGACAAAGGAGTTTTTGACATTGCACACTTGTTGTAAAGTACAAGTGGGAGATTGAAGGAATTGTGTACTTTACCCAAATGTGTAATTACTGATTATGTTATAGGACGATACATAGAGATATATAATCTGATGATATTAGGTAGTCATAGCGTTTTGCTAGAAGTCAACTATGACTTACGTATTTTATGTGATAAAATATGTTGCTAGTATTATTGGGTCCTACGAAGTTACACCCATTAGGTTGATGGACTAGATCAATTTATAAGGAGATATAATATATAAGAGTATATATTATAATATTATATTTGATATAATATGGGAGTATGTATTTATTAGATAATAAGGTGTTATTTTCTAATAAAGATTAATGCTAAAAGATAAGATTTCTGACAGATATCTTATCCAAAAAACATTATATACAAACGGACTTTTTTAGAGAAAACCCTAGAATTCATTCAAAACCTTCTTTCACACACAACTCTGGCCGTAGTATCGTACTCTGGCAGCGATCTAGATCTATATCCAGGTGGACCAACTAGAGGAGTCACGTTTGAGGTTGTCAGGTCTCTCCCTGAAGGTAGCGGTTCACGCATCAAAATATATTCTTTTTTCCCTAAACTTGTCTAATCAATTATGCATGTGATCCTCGTTTAGATGTTTAAGAAAGTTTGTTTCCTACAATTCCGCTTTTACCCATCTAAAATCCTAACACCATAAATCATGTCTCGTAAGATGGCTCGACACCAATCACGTCTGCCCTCTTTGCCGCTTTGAGATTCCTGCCGATATCGAATCTTGAAATCACAATATTGTATCGATTGACATTCTACCATAGTATTGACGAATTTACAAATTTAATTTTGAAAAACTAATAAAAAAAAAAATATAAAAATTCATCTATTATATATATTTTTGTAAGATCAGAGTGTACAACTAAACTATCTCAAATCGATTGTTCAATAAGACTATCAAAGGTATCTATAATAAGTAGAAGGTTCGGAGGTTATCCAAATCATACTTTTTAACTAAAATCAAGCATAATATTAACTAATATCATTTTTAAGATCTTAAATATATGAAGGTACGTGGTGTCTGAATTGGGTTATCCCATTTAACAATTGACATACAACAAACTTAATTAATATTAAAATATACTAATTTCATAAACTTTTCAAATTTAATAATTCCATAATAAAATAGCACATGATATTTCTATCTACATTCTTTCTATACATCTATTTGGCTAGAGATCATCAAAATTATAATAAAATAGATAATAGTAAATAAATAACAATGAAATTAAATTATAACAGTTAAACAAAATTATATTATGATAATACTATCTTTAGGTAAAAAAAAAACTTGAGTATACCAATAAGGCGCATATATAATTGCATATTCATGGTTAAGATCTTATACTATATTTGTCTTGTTTAAATATGTGATATATTTTTTTAGATTTAATACTATACAAAATTAAAAGTTTAGATATATTTTTTTAAAAACAGTTTAAAAAATAGCTCAAAATCACGAATTTTTATATTTTAGTATATAGTATAAATTAATTATAATTTTCAAGATCTATCTGTTAATTTATAATCGGCTGCAAAAGCTATCTACTAATCAAAAAGGAAACTTGTAATGTTAGATTATTTACGATTTGGTTACGAAATCAAATCTCTCATGGATCTAGACTTAGACGTGATTCAACCGAAATACATGCGTAGATCAATCTACTATATAATACTAAAACAGAAGTAGATTTTGTCACATGTTATCACCACATTAAGCCACCTAGGATTTTGTCACATGTCATCACTACATTAAGTCACCTAGAATTTTGCCACATGTCACCACCATATTTAGCCACATCGGATGTTACATATATCTTATTTATATTAAGTCAACTGTTTCCATATTTATTTTATTTATTTTCTTAGTTAAGAGAATGACATGAGATATGAAATATACAAAAAAGATTATGACATAAACAAAAATAAATTTCTATATTTGACAAATACTATACTATTTGTGTGTTAGAAGAATAAATTATATAGATTTTTTTTAATTCAAGTTATTTTTAAACCAATATATATGATTGATCATTTACTTTTTATATTAATTGGATGTTTTGAATATAGATAAAATAATTTGATATTTGTTAAGTAATATTTTTATTTATTTATTTAATTATTTATTCTAATAATTAATTTATTTTATTTCATTAAAATATATTTTATTAGAAAATTGACAAAGCCAATTATTACATAAAATAGAAATAATGAACAAATCTATTTTAATCAATAAAGATATTATATTGTTATTCATATGTCTTATTTAGGACAATTTTATAATAGGATCATCCTATATAATTTTCTTTTAGAAAGTTTTAAAATTTTAACAATAATTTTTTAATTAGTTTAATGATAAGTTTTTGTTTAAATATAAGAAAAACAGGTTAGTCGAATATTTTAATAGACTATCTCATATATATATATATATATATATATATAAGTAGAAAGTTTTTCTTTATTATTAAAAAAATATGTGTGATATATTATTGTATATATATGAATATTCTAATCATAAGTTTTGTGTCATCCCGTACAAGGCACGAGTACTAAGCTAGTAGAAGACTAACCTCTATCTGTAGAACTCTTCATTTTGGATCGAACGCGTGTGAATTGAACGAGTATAAATTGATTTTCTCTTCATTGTCTTTCGCTCTAATTGGACTTTCATAAATCTTCTTATTTCCTTGTAGAGAGTATGTGAGAAATGAAGAGTCATTTACTCTCTTTTCTCTCTCCTCATCTTTTAGAGAAGAAGATGTTTCTTTTGATTTTCTTTTATTAAATTATATATCTATTTATATTAATAGATAAAAGAATGATTTATAGGCAGAAGAAGAGGGAATAATTATTCCCATAATTCTAAAGAGAGATAATTGTATGATAACGTGTCGTAACCGTCGGTCCGGGCCGATGGTGTCGGAGGATTGCCCCGCGACCAGTCCAGTAGTGTATACGGGAAGAGGTACAAACATCAGTCCTACTGGTTAACGGGGACGAGGGCAAGAGTCGGGAAAGTCTTGTGTTACAAGAAAAGCCAAAAATTAGAATGACTAAATCCACCTAATGAAAGATAATAAACCGGGACCTTAAGGGTGCATGCTGATTGATTTACCGTACTTTTCTTTATATGTGGTTGTGCTTTAGTGACCTTAGTATTAGGATTGTTGCTAACGGTTTTTACCGCGTTGTTAAGTTTTTGTAGGATAGATCTCTACCGAAAAATCGGGAGTGAAGTGTCCAACCGGGTTTTCGTACTAGGAGTTGGGAGTTATGTTTATATATTATGTTTTATTTAGTTTATTACAGTAGAGTTTATTTATTTAACATTTGGTTGAAGTACGGGTCCAGAGTCTGTCGAGTTCACTATATATTTTGAAAAGATTTGTATTTAAAATATTTGTGTCTTGTTGCAAGATTTGACGTTATTGACGTCAACCAAAGGCCGGAACCCACTGTGATGTCCTAGTCAGTAACGCTCTGAGTTCCCAAAATTCGGGTATTAGAACTGGGCCTTGTTCTAGGCTTGTGTATTGGGCTCGAACGTAATGTGTAACTAGATCGAGTCTAGACTTGCGTAATTGGACCGGACATGGACTTTTTAAAACAAAATATTTGAGCTATATTTAAAGCAAAATGTTTGGGCTTTATTAAACAAAACAATTGGACTTCATTTAAACAAAATAATTGGGCATTTATTAAAAAAATTGAGATTGAGCTTAGTAAATTGATATTACCAATTTACCCTTTCAATTAAAATAATTGGGCTCGGACAAGTCAAATAGACCCTAGAATGAAAAAGAGCTTTTTTTTTAAACTCATCTTTACAGCCTACTTAATAAACTCCCCAAATCTAAATATATAGGAGTGATATTATTCGAAGAGACCGAAAAAGGTAAACGGGACAATAGATCCGGACTACGGGCAGCCCATTTAGAACATACGCTACATGAGGCGCATCCACACTATTGTGCCTGGTCCCGAACGCATGTGTCCGAGATTTATTTTTTTCGAAAAACAAATCTCAGACACATGCAGACTCTGCATCTATAAGACTATGACCTCTATCCGCACGAATAGTAACTTTTATATATAATTATATTACAAGTACCCGTGCCTGAACTAGTTTGTTTTAAAATCCGATATACAACAAACTTCGTTGATATTGAAATATTTAGTATAATTTCTAACTGGATGATAAAATCTTAAAAAGTTATGTTTTCGTATTTTAAGATTTCAGGCTAGCTAGGAAGGTTCTAACTATTGATTTTATTTAGGTTTTGACTAACATAAACGTTATGATGTTTATATTTTTTTATATTTATAAGAATCTATCCCAGTAAACTTGTATTTTTTGAATTTATACACGTTAATTAATACATGTTTTACAATTTCGTAAACATAGACGTTTAATCTTATCATATTTTTTCTATAAAAAATCTATAATTAAATAAAATCTTATAAAATTATATTACAAGTACCTGTGCAAGGTACGCAAGTAGTTTTTTTAGAAACCGACATATAACAAACTTTGATGATATTGAAATATTTAGTATAATTTCTAACTGGATAATAAAATCTTTAAAAATTATTTTTTTTTCATAGTTTTAAGATTTTAGCCTAGCTAGGAAACTTCTACTATATGCTTGAATTTATTTACATTTTAATGAACATAAACGTTATGTTATTTATATATTTTTTATATTTATAAGATTCTATCCAAGGAAACTTCTAATTCTTGAATTTATTCACTTTAATTCATAGATGATTTATAATTTGATAAATCTTATGATATTTTTTTTATAAAAAATCTATAAACATACTTTCCATAATTAAGCAGGTACCTTTTGGATTTGGAGTATAAATTGAAACCCTGATTGATCTTTACAAATATCCACTGATTCATTAATCATCAAGTCTCGCTAGCAAGGCATGACGAGCATCTGGCGAGAAACAACCCATGGTAGAGAATACACCATTGAGAGCACAAAGAAGCGGGTCCGACGACCTCTGAAACAAGGTCAATGCAACCTCGTCTCCTTAGACGCGATGATGATCCCTTGCTTCGCCTGCTCCCCTTTCGACTATTACGATGAATACTTGGATAACTACGAAGAACTCTTATCGACTTCGGTCTTAGCTCAACACCTCCCTTCTTGCTGCGCCGACCGAATAGCTTTCGACTTCAGATGTCGTGTCCTCGAACCTGCCAACGCCGACCACCATTGCTCCACCGTCTTTTACACCTCTATCTATTTTGTCCAAATCTGGCTTCATCCCGGGGTTCACTCTCACGAGTACGATTCAGATTCGCCTCGCACCGAGCCTGCCTCGCGTTCGTACGTCTTGGACTTGATTACATCGAGGGGTGATGTGTACGAGAGGGACTCGAATTGTACCGACCACCGGTGTTCAATTTGCATTGATGACATCGACAAACCACAGGAGTCCCTTACGTTGCCTTGCTTGCACATGTTCCATGAAGCATGTCTCGTTAAATGGCTCGACACCAATCACGTCTGCCCTCTTTGCCGCTTTGAGATGCCTACCGATATCGAATCTTGAAATCAATCTTGAAATTAGGATACAATTGTCAGTCACTTGCGGTATATGATCGTTGTGTTGGTTACGTTATAAAACAATTTAGTAGCCACTTGTATTAATCAAATCGGTATATTGGGTATTTAGTTGCAGTAGTTGTACAATTTTCGATCCCATCGATCGAGGACGCAATTGTTTCATTATATTTTTTATTTATTTAAAACTAGTTTATGGTCCGCACAAAGGTGCTTATAAAGTTTAGGTATTGAATATTAATCTTAAAAAAATAATTGTGATAGGAATATAAATTTTTTTATAAAACTTAAGTTAAAAATGTTAACAAATAAAATCGTTATTAAAAATATTATACTTGAATATAGTTAAAAGATCAAGAAATTTATGATTTGTTTATTATTCAGTTGACCTACAAAATGGTAGGTTAACGATCATATAAAAGATATTAATCCGTTATAAAAAAATTATACTTCAACTTAGCCAGAAGGCCAAGAAATGTATTATTTAATCTTCAAACTCGATCTCTATTTATACAAATTCTCAAACTATCGGCCTTAATTATAAGTTATGTGGATAACAAAATCTAAACATATTTAACTACCCACAAAACAGTAGGTCAACGACCCACAAAACAATATATCAACAATCCATATAATGGCACAAAATAGTAGGTCAACGACCCATGTAACGATATATCCGATATTAATAAAAATTGTACTTGACCTTAGCCAAAAAGCCATTTGGATAGAAAAATTGTTGAAGGTTAACGACATATTTAATGGATATTAATCCGTTATGAATAAAAATATATACTTTAACTTAGCCAAAAGACCAAAAAATGTATGATTGGTTTAATTTTTAACTATTTATTTATACAAATTCTCAATCAATACAAATAGAAAAATCATATAACGGATTTACCCGTTATTAATAAAAATTATACTTGAACTTAGCCAAATTGCCAAATATATTATTTGTTTAATCTTCAATCTTCTATTTATACAAGTTTTCAAACTATCAGATTTGGGATAGCAAAATTTAACGACCCATAATAGTCGTTCTAGAAGGTGCAGCTAGATCACCTCCTTTTCAAGGAGAGCTAATGTTTGTTGGGTATTTTGGTTTGACATGCATTTGATCATCGTAAATCGCAATTTGACATATGACGTATTCAGAAACTTCACGAGGGTGTTATCCTTATATGATCAAAAACCAAATTAATATAGGTTAATATTAACATGTACATAGTTTACGCATATAATATACATTTTAATTGAAATGTTATCCTTATATGTTGCAAATTATATTTTGTGTTAGTAGGAACTAGTATGATACTCTAAATTCTTAAAGTACAAAAGTGTATATAATTTACTAACCTTTAGTTCATTATCACAAGATAAATGTCAATTTATATTATATTAATTTACATTTTTAATTGAAATTGTTGACGTGACTTAGTTGATTGTTTAACGCATCACCTTATCCAATTTGTCAAAGTATAGGTATATTGTGTTTATATTAAGTTTCGTTCGTTCAAGTGGATTGAGACTCGTAGTACAAACTAGTGTAAACTAAAATCAATTATATTTTACTAACATTTAGATTACGATCTCAAGATAAAATATTATATTATTTTATAATTTCAATTTCACGGTTTAGGATTTAAGTTGCACATCAAAACACGTATTTGAGAGAGTAAGACACATAAAAAAACACAACATGTAGTATGTCGTGCATTTGATCATCATGATTTGACATTGAGGATGTATTTAAAATTTTCGCAAGGGTGTTATCTTCATATGATCGAAAATTAAATTAATATAGGTTATCATTAGCGTAATTTACACGTATAATTATCAAATAAATAATTAAACTTAAAATACATTTTGTGTAAATAGGAACGAGTATGATACTAAAGTACTAAAGTGTATATAGTTTTAAATTTTAGTAAGAATCGACATTTTTTGAATTAAATTTGAAACTACAATAAAAGTCTAATATAAATACAATTTATTTATTTATGTATTTCAGTGGGATCCTTATCGGGTTCCCCAACGAGGATTCTCATAGGGTTCCCCAACGGGGATCCCATCAAGTTCCCCGACGAGTTCGGATACAGATCGGGAAGCGGGGCGGCGAATACCCTTATCTTCATCCCTGTTCCCATCCCCAAGCGGGTAATCAAAAACTTCCCCCATTCCCGTCCCCGTCCCATTGAAAATCCCCATCCCATCCCCATGACAGGTAATACCCATGAATTTTGGGGAATCCCCGCCCCATTTACACCTCTATGTGGGATAGTAAAACGACTCACAAAACAATATGTCAACGACTCACAGAACAGTAGGTCAACGACCCAAAAACGGATATTAATCCGTTATTAATAAAAAAGTATACCAATTAACAAAAAGGCCAAGAAATGTATAATTTGTTTAATTTTCAAACCCTCTATTTATAAAAGTTCTCAATTGATGTGGGATAGCAAATTGCTTAAAATTTAATGACCCACAAAATAGTAGGTGAACAACTCATATAAATGATATTAATCCGCTATTAATAAAAAAAAATATATTTCAACTTAGTCAAAACCCAAAAAATATATGATTTGTTAATCTTCAAATCCTCTATTTATACATATTTTCAAAATATCAGCCGGATAGCAAAATCTGAAAAGAAAAAAAAAGAAAAAGGCAAGGCCAAAATAATGATTTGTTTAATCTTCAAACCCTTTCTATACAAGTTCTCAATTGGAGTAGGTCAACGATACATATAACGGATATTAATTCAAAAGTTCTCAACCGGAAGGTTAATGATCCATATAACAGATGTTAATCCGTTAATAATAAATAAAAAATATTCTTGAACTTAGTCAAAAGGCTCGTTGAGGACTCAAAAAATAGAGGGTCGTTGACCCACAAAACAATAAGTCATATAACGAATATTAATCCGTTATGAATAAAAATTATACTTTATACTTGTTTAATAAAAATCTAATCATACAAAATTTGTGATGGCGCCACGTCAGCTTTAGTGTCGTCTGTTTTAGTATCTCTATATATAGATCAAAGTTTACGTTATATACAAGCTGATCCGAGATCTTACTAGTTAATTTTTATGATTTTTTTTGTTTGATTAATTTTTACGATTTTTTTTGTTTTATTTTTGACTTTGTAAAAAAGATTTTATGGCTTAATTAGTTATTTATTGAAAAATTTAATCATACAAAATTTGTGAGGGTTCCACGTCAACTCTAGTGTCGTCTTTTTTAGTATAGGTATACAAATTTAAGTATATTTTCAAACTATTAGCCTTACTTATAATCGATGTGGGATAGCAAAATCTGGAAAGAAAAAAAAAAGGCAATGCCTAAAAATGTAGAGAGAAATGGGACACTATGCAGGTATATATATTGAATCTCTCTCCTCTCGAACATCCTCATGATATCATCTCTGTATCATTCTTTCTTCCTCTCGCTGAAATGGCAGCGTCGTCAACGGTGACGGAGAGGAGGGGCATCCCGGCCGCCGCATTCGTCCAAGACATCTAAACCTTCCTCTCCGTTTCTAGTCTCGATGTCAATTCCGCTCTAGCCTCTCTCCAAGATAGGTACGTCTCTCCGTCGATTTTAGGAATATCTTCCATGATTGTTCTGTTGAGGTAAACCCTAAATTTATCCCCTTTCAAATTTTGTATGTGTTTTGGGGGTTAATATTAAATTGCGTGTCTTATAGTCTTAAGATGCGTCATTGCTACTCGATTCAACAAGGATGATGATGTCTGATAAGGAAATGTTCTTTCAGGGTATTTTTTACAGCTCCTATATTGTTTTCTATGAAGGAATACCCTCAATTGTGTGGAATTCATGATCCTAAAAAAGTGGATCTTGTAAGTAGCACGTATAAAATTATACTCTAGTGCTTGACCTGTAAGAACCTTGATCTTTAGGAACTGAGCCAGGGTTGCCGCCACTGCGGGTCCAGTGGGCCGCCCCTAACGGCTTCTTGCGTGTTCCGCCCCTGCGGCTCAGGGAACCCGCCCCTGCAGTTTCCTGCGGCTACAACCGGCTTTGTTGACCATTGGACCGTGCTTTACTCTTTCTTCTTCCTTTAACCTTCTCCTTTGCTTAGGATGAAGGTTTCATCTTCATTCCGCTACCCTTACGTCCTTCTTCTCTCCTCTCCTTCTCCTTGATCTTGTTCCTAATTTCCTTAAGTTTGCAAGAGAATTGTGTGTGGATGATGATGATGATAATGATGTTGGTGTGTGGATGTTGTTGTTGAGCTTGGAAGCCAATTGAGGTGTTGCTTTTGTGATCTTTTCCAGCCTGGTTAGGCTACCACAGTGGTGAGTTCTTTCCTCTTCTTCTCTTTCTTCTTCTTTGATTCCTTTCCTTTCCTTTAGGATAGATCTCCTAGGCGTGTATTGATGTTGGAATGTGTATATATATGTATGTGTTTGGCTGTGGAATGGTGAAGACGTGAATTCATCATGTGAAGAGTCGAAGAGAAGTCGGGGATCACGTTCTGCACTATCACCGTCCCCGCGCTAGTGAGCTGCCGCCCCTGCGGGATCTTGTCACCGCGCCTGCGCCTAAGTGCCGCCGCCCCTACGGCTACGGTCACCGCCCCTGCGTGGATGCGTCTCCGCGCCTGCGGCTTCTGTCATTTTGCCCCTGTGTCTCTTCTGTCACGCAGGTGCGTTTTGTACCGGATCTACTAGAGTAGTATGGATCCTTTCCTTTCCTAGTATGAGGGTTAGTAACATGCTAGGTATGTGTATGAGTATAGGATGAGGATGTTTATGATATCGAGATATGCTAGTTATGGCTTTGAGGTTTAGTAGATTATCGAGGTTTATAAGTTGGTTATGATCCTTATGGATCCCTTGGGTCTAGGTGTGACCCCTTTGATTGATAGGAGATGTAATATCTCTTTATGCTTTGTTATTAGGTAGTGTTGTCCTCCAGATTGGAGTGGATCGTGGCTGAGAGTATTCCGAGGTTGAGGTAAGTCCATAGGACTTACTTAGCTACCATCCTTATATTGGATGTATGCATGAGTGGTGTGTGTATATGCTTGATAGCATGCGATGTTGTTTATTACCGACCTATGATTTAGTGACCGCCCATTGTAGTGGTTGTGACAACCTTCCCTTTCATCCCGCTGAGGAGTCTGGGAGGTTATCTGTAGTCAGGTCAGATCTGGTATACGGGATGGCCACTCCCCACCCCTTTATGGTATACGGGAGGGTGTTCCGGATCCACTCCAGCTGGCTATAGCACTCAGAGGCGAGGATTATGTATATACCTCGTGTCACATATGTTCATATACATATATTTATACGATTTGAGTGTAGAACTTTATAAAGATAATTAACCGGGTAAATGTGTGACAGCATGATTATATGTTTATGATTTCCTGAAGTGTGGTTGTGCTTATGCATTATCTTATATGTAACACCCCAAATCCGTAGGACTCGGAGTGCTACTGAGCTAGGATCTCACAATGGATCCTGACCCTAGCCTGACAACAACTTCACTGATCTTACAACAAGGCACCAATAGATTAAAACAAAATATAAAAACTGATATATATATATATATATATATATATATATATATATATATATATATATATATATATATATATATATATATATATATATATATATATTTACATGTCAAAAGGATGATACAGAGTACTGCTGAGTACAAAGTCAAACTGAAATCCGTACAATAATGATAAACCCAAAATCCCACGAATACACCCAGTGTACGGAACCCTCATCAGATCACCCCTCTGGATCACTCTGCAGCCCTCCTAACCTGCAAAGGATCTACAACACGGTATAAAACCGTTAGCTAACTATACACATATATAAGAATATGCTAGAGCACAAACACACATCAATAATATTAACACATCATCATGATATCACACATTTACCTGGTTTATTATCTTAAATAAGTTAAATCACTAAATCGTATAAATAGATGTATATGAAGATATGTGACACGAGGAATATAATCCCCGCCTCTGAGTGCTCTAGCCAGCTGGAGTAGTATCAGCACACCTCCCGTGTACCCTATGGGAGTGGTGAGGGTCCTTCCTTTATACCAGATCTGGCCTGACTACAGAGAACCTCCCAGACTCCACTACGGGATGAAAGGGAAAGGTTATCACGGCCACTACAATGGGCGGTCAATATAACATAGGTCGGTGACCATAATAACACATGCTATAAAGCATATAACACACACACCACTCAAGCATACATCCAATATAAGGACAGTAGCTAAGTAAGTCCTATAGACTTACCTCAACCTCGGGAGTCTCAGACTCAAACTCAAACGGCTCCGCTCTGGAGATCAACACAGCCTAAACAAGGTATGGCAAGATACATCACACTCACATCTATAACAGGGTCACACCTAGACCCAAGGGATCCCTAAGGATCATATTCCAACTTGTAACCTCAAAGTCGGAACCGGCATAACCGGTACCGTACTCACCCTCGGTCCAACCTCGTACTCATACTAGCATACTACTAGACCACTCATACTATGAAAGGAAAGGATCTACTTACTGAAGGTAGAACCGGAACAAGACGCACCTGTGTGAAGGAGAAACGCAGGGGCGGAACACAGGCAACCGCAGGCGCGGCGGCACTCAGCCGCGGGGCGGTGACTTCTAGCCGCGGGGGCGGCGACAACGAAGGAAGTTATCTCGCGGCTTCTCTTTGGCTCTTCTCGTGATCAAATCACGTCTTCACTCATCCAAAGTTACATACAAGTATATACATACATAAACCCACATTAATACACACCTATACATGCATCTAAACCTAAGCTAAAGAGTTGGAATCAAGGAAAGGAAAGAGAGGAAGCAAGATCACTTACCACCTTGGGAGTTCTAGGCTGAAGAGGGAGACCACACACTTAGCAGCTGGCTTCCAAGCTCAGCATACATCATCCATCCACCACTAACACAAGTTACACTCACAACTCTTCCAAAGCCAAAAGAGAACAAGAACAAGATCAAGGAAGGCAAGGGAGCAAGGAGGCAAGCAAGGCGTGAGAGCTGGGAAGAAAGATGAAGAAGGAACCCTTGATTAGCTAAGGTAAGGAATAAGAAGAGTAAAGGGTAAAGCACGGGTCAAAGGAGTCAACAAAGCCGGCTGCAGCCGCCGAAAACCGCAAGGGCGGCAGCCAGGACCGCAGGGGCGGGAAGCCGCAGGGGCGGCACCATGTGCCCGCGGGTGCGGCTGGCCGATCTCGGCCCAAAGAAAATCTCGGCTATGGTCCGATCTCGGTCCGAAAGACTACGGCTCTTACATCTCTCCCGCTTAAAAACAAGTTTCGTCCCAAAACTTGTACAAACCCGGAAACCTCTCGGACTCAGCATCGGGATACACTCTCTCTATCGGAGGTATCACATCTCGTACATAAGGTATCAACCCATATGACACTATACCTCAAAAGATCACACTACTATCCGGGGCGTAGAGGGACATCTCTAGCCAAACCATCATCGGGGCATGGAGAAGACATCTCCATCCAAACTATATCTATCAAAATAGCATGGAGGTAGGAGCCATCTCCAGCTATCCCTAACAGTCATATCACAATAGCATGGAGGTAAGAACCATCTCCAGCTATATCTAACAGTCGTACTAGCACAACAGGATCTAGTAAGATCATAAACACATCATAGCTAGCACGAAAATAAACATAGCATAGCATATAAGCACATAAGCACATATGCACGTAATCATATTGCTCCTCAGGCTAGTCCTAAGACCTACTCCTGGATCCTATAGGTATATCTATCCCTGCCTATAACTCTGGATAGTTCCCCTGAATACTATCCTCAGTCTCTCACGTAACCTCATCAAGTTCTCGTCTCGACCACCGTATCCTCGAAACAGGAATGTTCTTCAAACGCAGGCGTCTCATGCCTCGGTCTAGGACTGTAATAGAATGCTTAATAAAGGTGTGGTCCGGTTCAACCACCAAATCATCATAACTCATAGTGTGTCTCAGATCTGGTATGTAGTTTCTTAGCTGAGCAACGTGAAACCCAGGGTAAATTCTCTAATCTCAGAGGTAAAGCTATCTGCAAGCTGCGCTTTCAACCCGATCCAGAAACTCGAATGGTCCAACTCTAAATTCTAGGGCAAGCTACGCTATCAACTTCTTCTTAATGTCAAAGCATCTAACACTTCGTGTCGGAGACGCTTTCAACCACACTGGGGCTCCACTCTGAACTCTAGAGGTCTAAGTCTTCTATCTGCATACGACTTCTGACGACTCTGCATAGTCAGTATCCACTCTCTAATTAGTGCTACTCGAGTCACGTCATCTTGAATCTGATCAGGTCCCAAATCACTAACACTGTTCTGCTTATCCCATCATAATGGAGTCCGACATTTCTGTCCATACAGTGCCTCAGATGGGACCATCCCACTAGATGCATGCCAGTTGTTGTTGTATGAAACTCAACTAGTGGGAGATGATCCGTCTCCACTTGTCTCCAATTCAACACACCAGTTCTTAGTATACTTCCCAATATCTGAAGGATCCTCTCTGGCTGTTCATCTGTCTGAGAATGAAATGTAGTCTTGAAGTGTAAACTCATCCCTAGGGCAGTCTAAATCTGCTGCCAAAACCTCGTGGTGAATCGTCCATCTCTGCTTGAG
Source organism: Fagopyrum tataricum (assembly GCA_002319775.1). Classification (NCBI taxonomy): domain Eukaryota; kingdom Viridiplantae; phylum Streptophyta; class Magnoliopsida; order Caryophyllales; family Polygonaceae; genus Fagopyrum; species Fagopyrum tataricum. The sequence goes on from CM008282.1 coordinate 3,635,559, forward strand.
ACAATCGTCCTCGGTACCCCATGGAGTCTCACTATCTGTCTAGTGTACTCCTCAGCTAATCAGCTCATCAGCCACGTTTCCTGAATAGGAAGGAAACGTGCCGTCTTCGTTAATCTGTCTACGATACCCCGATAATATCAATCTTCGATTCGGTCTCAGCCCAGTCACAACATCTATGGTGACGTCCTCCCACTTCCTTTGTGGAACAGGAAGTGGGTATAACTCACCTCCCGGTCTGTGATGCTCTATCCCGACCTGCTGGCAGGTCGCACACGGTGCCATAATTCCGGCTATATCGGGCTTTATCCCTACCCATCACTACAACGTCTCAAATCCTGGTACATCTGCTCGTACCAGGGTGCACTGACTATGGCGTACAATGCCTCCCGCAAAATCTTATGGCTCAACTCCGCATCAGCGGTACCCCGACGCGATTGCGGCGTCTCAAAGCTCCATCTGCTCCTAGCAGGAACTGTGGGGCCTCATCCCGAAATATCCTTTCTCGGATCTTCATCAAGAACTAGATATACACTCTAACCAGATCAAGTCTCTCTGTCACTGCCACTGATCTGTCAACCTTGCTGTATTAATGTACCTCCCAAGTCTAGTTTGGATGCGTCTCTGTAACCACAAAAATCAACTTTACCCTCTGGCCGTGCCAACCTAAGAACGGAAATTAGACATCTCTTCAGCTACTCAAAACTCTGCGTACCCTGATCAGACAACACAAATCTGGTAGTCTTTCTCAGCAAACTCGTCAGTAGACGGGCAATCACAGAAAAGCCCTCCACAAAGCGTCTGTAATAACCGGCTAGGCCAAGGAAGCTACGTACTTCCTTGACGTTCGTCGGTGTCGTCCGTGTCGCTATTGCCTCTATCTTTGCCGGATCACCCTTGATCCCCTCGGCTGAAACAATGTGACCCAGGAATGCTACCTCTGGCGTCCAGAACTCGAACTTAGAGAACTTGGCATAAAGTTCTCTATCACGCAAAACTTGTAGTACTGTCCTCAGCTGTCCTGCATGCTCCTCTCTACTGCGAGAGTACACCAGTATATCGTCAATAAAGACTACCCCAAACTGATCCAGGAAGTCGATGCAGATGCTATTCATCAATTCCATAAAAACTGCTGGGCATTCGTGAACCCGAATGGCATCACTACAAACTCGTAGTGTCCATATCGGGTCCGAAATGTTGTCTTATGCACATCCTGCTCTTTCACCCTCAGCTGGTGATACCCTGAGCACAGGTCAATTCTGGAGAACACTGTAGCTCCCTGAAGCTGATCTAACAAATCATCAATACGCGGCAGTGGATACTTGTTCTTGATGGTCACCTTGTTCAGCTCTCTGTAATCTATGCATAACCTCAGTGATCCGTCCTTCTTCCGTACGAAGAGGACAGGTGCTCCCCATGGAGACACGCTAGGGCGAATGAAGCCCTTCTCAGCCAACTTCTCGAGTTGCTTCTTCAGCTCCAGCATCTCGACAGGCGCCATCCGGTATGGGGCCTTCGAGATGGGTCTCGTACCAGGCTCTAACTCGATACTGAAATCCACACTCCTCTGAGGCGGTAAACTGGACGGCTCAACAAAAACATCAGTAAACTCACAAACAACTGGGATATCCTCTAACGTTGGACTCTCCCCCTCTTTCATGGCATAACACCCGAAGGCCTCATCACCCGTAATCAATTTCGCTGCACGTACCGCACTGGTCACTATACCTGACCTAACTCGGTGAAGACTGTGACAGTCCTCCTACCTACATATCATACAGTCTGATGCCTAACCCTCCAAACCATAACTAAAAGGATATTCTCATACACTACTGACATGATACAAAGATCAACCAGTAACACATGGGTCCCTACAGAAACGGAACAATCACGGATCTCACGGGTACCTTTGACCCCACTACCATTGGTAACACTATACTAAAGGGTATTCCTTCAACCACATCTAGGCTCAGGTACTCTATACAGGCATCGGAAATAAAAGAGTGCGTCGCACTCGTATCACATAAGACTCTAACAGGCAATCTAGGAAATTAGAAAGGTACCTTTATCAGTCGGTGTGGCTGGCTCCTCTGCACTCCTCAGTTCAAAACTAGACCCTGTGGTCCTCTGGTGTCCACAACATCACCATCCCGACCTAAGCCTCTACTCGGCCCCGGATCAGCTCCCGGAGTAGTAAGGCAATCTGGGATTCTCCACGGTCCCTGTATCTGCTGAAGTGATCTCTGTCCACCTCCCATTGCAAGGGCAGGAAAAGAACTTTGCTGTGATAGAACTCCGCCCCATCTACAGAAAATCTCTAGGTGACCTTGCCCACCACAAGTGAAGCAAGTCACTAACGGATACGTGCAAGCTGCTCGTAAATGTCCAGGATCATTACAGTTAAAACACCGTGGACCCGTAGCAACAACCAATGCAGCTACGGGGTAACTTGAGCGTCTCTGGTATCTTTCAGAACCTACCATTCCTTCAGCACCTCTGGTCAGCCCAGGTTTCTGTCGCTGCTGTTGCTGAGGTGACCTCTGTCCACCCCCAACTACCCTAACAGGAAAAGAACCCGGCTGAAACAAAGCTCCACCATGTCTATAGAAAATATGTCTGTGACCTGGTCTGCCACAGACATAACAAGTCACGGTCTGCCTCGTGCACTCTCGTTGCATATGTCCATATTTACCACAATTAAAACATCGCCGTCCTTGATCTGTAATTGGTACAGGTGGGGGTTGACTCTGGCGATTCTGGCCTTGCCCTGAGCCAGCAACCCCACCAGTATCACTGATCTGTCCTGTCCGCTGTCTCTTCTCAGACCTTCTATGCTCCCCTGAAACTCGGGTAATCTCAGTAGCACGTGCCGGTACAACTAGCACCTGAGTAATTCTATGCAATCCTTCAAATGATTCCCCATGTACTGGCAGATCAGGAATACGTTCACTTGCTCTAGCAGCCTCCTCCACTTGTCTAATATACGCACGGAAATCTGGTCCCCTCATAATGACATAACCCGAGTCATTTGACTGGACTCGCTGTGGTGTATGTCTCTCAGCTATACCATTCCCAGTCCCCGAGGCGGCACTCTCAGCCACATTCTCCTGAAGCTCTACTGTTACCCGTACATCAGCAGCAGGAATCCTACCCCGTCCTCTACCTCTACCCCGTCTAGCTGCAGGTGCTCTAGTCTGAAACATCTGCAGAGGACGTAACCTACTCAGGAGGCTATATATATATGCCGTATGTATAGATATATAGATCACACATCACATCAAATATTATCTATCTATATATATATATAGACCTATACTGTCGAGATTTTCAGAGGGGCGATGACTCACGTACACGATATCCCAAAACATTTTGTACTCATTTCAAAACCAAAACCTTTTGAAAAGTCAGACCCCTTTCGGGTTCTGTTTATTTATCTATTCGAACTTTATTGCAGATTACTAGTGCCATTGTTGTCAATCTGGGCTCTGATACCAACTTTGTAACACCCCAAATCCGTAGGACTCGGAGTGCTACTGAGCTAGGATCTCACATTGGATCCTTACCCTAGCCTGACAACTACTTCACTGAATCTTACAACAAGGCACCAATAGATTAAAACAAAACATAAAAACTGATATATATATACATGTCAAAAGGATGATACAGAGTACTGCTGAGTACAAAGTCAAACTGAAATCCGTACAATAATGATAAACCCAAAATCCCACGAATACGCCCAGTGTACGGAACCCTCAGCAGATCACCCCTCTGGATCACTCTACAACTCTCCTAACCTGCAAAGGATCTACAACACGGTATAAAACCATTAGCTAACTGTACACATATAAGAAGATGCTAGAGCACAAACACACATCAATAATATTAACACATCATCATGATATCACACATTTACCCGGTTTATTATCTTAAATAAGTTAAATCACTCAATCGTATAAATAGATGTATATGAAGATATGTGACACGAGGAATATAATCCCCGCCTCTGAGTGCTCTAGCCAGCTGGAGTAGTATCAGCACACCTCCCGTGTACCCTATGAGAGTGGTGAGGGTCCTTCCTTTATACCAGATCTGGCCTGACTACAGAGAACCTCCCAGACTCCACTACGGGATGAAAGGGAAAGGTTATCACGGCCACTACAATGGGCAGTCAATGTAACATAGGTCGGTGACCATAATAACACATGCTATAAAGCATATAACACACACACCACTCAAGCATACATCCAATATAAGGACAGTAGCTAAGTAAGTCCTATGGACTTACCTCAACCTCGGGAGTCTCAGACTCAAACTCAAACGGCTCTGCTCTGGAGATCAACACAGCCTAAATAAGGTATGGCAAGATACATCACACTCACATCTATAACAGGGTCACACCTAGACCCAAGGGATCCCTAAGGATCATATTCCAACTCGTAACCTCAAAGTCGGAACCGGCATAACCGGTACCGTACTCACTCTCGGTCCAACCTCGTACTCATACCTAGCATACTACTAGACCACTCATACTATGAAAGGTAAGGATCTACCTATTCAAGGTAGAACCGGAACAAGACGCACCTGTGTGAAGGAGAAACGCAGGGGCGGAACACAGGCAACCGCAGGCGCGGCGGCACTCAGCCGCGGGGGCGGTGACTTCTTGCCGCGGGGGCAGCGACAACGCAGGAAGTTATCCCGCGGCTTCTCTTTGGCTCTTCTCGTGATCAATTCACGTCTTCACTCATCCAAAGATACATACAAGTATATACATACATAAACCCACATCAATACACACCTATACATGCATCTAAACCTAAGCTAAAGAGATGGAATCAAGGAAAGGAAAGAGAGGAAGCAAGATCACTTACCACCTTGGGAGTTCTAGGCTGAAGAGGGAGACCACACACTTAGCAGTTGGCTTCCAAGTTCAACATACATCATCCATCCACCACTAACACAAGTTACACTCACAACTCTTCCAAAGCCAAAAGAGAACAAGAACAAGATCAAGGAAGGCAAGGGAGCAAGGAGGCAAGCAAGGCGTGAGAGCTGGGAAGAAAGATGAAGAAGGAACCCTTGATTAGCTAAGGTAAGGAATAAGAAGAGTAAAGGGTAAAGCACGGGTCAAAGGAGTCAACAAAGCTGGCTGTAGCCGCCGGAAACCGCAGGGGCGGCAGCCAGGACCGCAGGGGCGGCACCTTGTGCCCGTGGGTGCGGCTTGCCGATCTCGGCCCAAAGCCAATCTCGGATATGGTCCGATCTCGGTCCGAAAGACTACGGCTCTTTCATTATATATGATTGGTTAGCTAACGATTTTATTCCGTGTCGTAGATACTTTGCAGGTTAGGAGAGCTGCAGAGTGATTCAGATGGGGTGATCCGCTGAGGGCTCCGTACATTAGGTTTATGCGAGGATTATCGGACATTTTGTATGTATAGATTCATGTTTTGAGTGTACTCAGCGGTACCTTGTACACCTTTTGATATATATATATATATATATATATATATATTACAGTTTGATATTTGGTTTTAATCTATTTGTGCCTTGTTGTAAGATCCAGTGAACTTGTAGTCAGGCTAGGGTCAGGATCCATTGTGAGATCCTAGCTCAGTAGCGCCCCGAGTCCTACGAATTTGGGGTGTTACATGACCTTGAAGACTATTTTTCAATTCATCTCAGTGCTTTAGAAACGGAAAACGCTGATACTTCTGGATTGATTATATCTTCATATTTGGTAAGAAAATTGAGTTAAGATAAGCTTGAATGTAATCCACGTTGTTGACTTTCGATCTTGATATAGGAAATAGAATTGCAAGAAAGATGGAAGGAGATGAGATATGTTTGTGTTTTTTGGCAGCAATATTTTAATTGAGAGGACTAGATTTTTATTTGGCTTTGTGGACATGAATCACTGCTCTGAAGCAGAGATTTTTAAAGAAAACCTTAACAATTAGTGGAGAGTGATGCAACCTTACCGATGTAAGTTTATTACCCGCCTCTATGATTAATGTGTCACAAAGGAAATAGTCTAGAAATAATGTTTCTGATTTTTCATATTGAGTGAATATGAACAAGTCATTTCTATGGATATAATACATATGGATTTGTAATAAAGGGACCGAACATGTAAATAAGTGAAAGCTTGTTGCAATTGGTTATTTTATAGGAGTTTGTTTGGGTTTTGCTTATTTGAGTTCCAAGTTTGAATAGGTGTTGGGTTCTTGAAGTTTGAATTTTATGCATAGGTAGTTAAATTATCATTTCAATCCATAACTAATATAGGTGATTTTTGGAGTAATAAGCTTCTTAGAACCGGAAGTAGTATTTCTGTTTGGGTGAGCCCCTTGAATGATTTGGTTTTTTAACGAGTCATAAACACTTACGCATTGCTTTGTTGATGTCAAGATGGGAACTTTTGTGGTGGGTTTGTGTGAGCCCGTGGAAGTTTGAATTGTCTGCTAAGGTAGTCAATTTGTTAGTTAGGTCCATAACTAGAATAGGCGATTTGGGTAAGGTTGTGTTGAATATTTTGGAGTAATACGCTTTTACGTGGGAGTTTGAAATAAAAGTTGAAGCCTTGTGTAGCTCCAATGAGGTTTGTAGACTTGTAAATAGAGATATAAATTCAGGGTCGTCCCTAAGGTTGTTGAATTAGCTTCTACTAATCAAAGAGAAAAATGATCAAATTATATTGGAAGTTTGAATTAGCAGGAGGAAAGGTTAAAAACGAGAGAAAATGTGAGATCTCTTCTTAGTAATATAGTTGTTTTATTCTGTAAATTACTCATTTGTCAAACAAATAATTGTCATTTTACACATTTTGCAAACTTTTTAAAGAAAGAAAATCATATATACTATAGTAGTACTATTTATTAATGTACTTATTTACTTCCATGAAAACCACAACTAACAAGTAATAATCTACTAAACACAATAACTTTACTATTAATTATCAAACTCACAAGTACATTCTTGATCATTTGGTTCTCTATGCCTTTTGTTTTCTGCCTTCTGAATTTTTAGTTGCATCTGCACAGGTTGCCTTCGGCAAAGGGGCTCCATCAACCGACAATTACTACAATACTAAAACTAGTAGTTCAAAAAATCAAGGTACGACACCTCATGTTTTTGCATTATTTAGACGGGTTCCTAAAACAATGAAGAAATACAAAGATCCATGGGTAAAGAGCTTATGAAATGTTGTTCCTGCTTTTGTTGGTTTTTTTTTTTACTCTTTTCAATGTTAATTCTGATTGGTCTGGTGGAAATGCAGGTTCTTAGTAGCGAATATCCGATGACTCTTCCTTTACGCGAACCTGACACTGGAAAACCATGTACAAAACTTGCAAGGCTTAAGAGCCTTCTTGTTCACATTAGAGGAAGAATTGAAGGCGAGATTGGTTGTTTTTCGTATAAAAAACCTGTAATTGCTGATTCTGGCTTGTCTGGATCTTACAGGATGAGTCCTTGTGATGTTGTAGAGTGTGGTAATGAGGTTTATTGCCATCATAATGGAGCCGAGGCAAAAATGAGCAAATTGTGTTCACTGCTCACGGCCTTGGTAGTTTTGATTTTGAGACTTTGAATTGCTTTGGATACGCTGGAACTGCCAACTCCTTTAGGTGCTAGTGAAAGGAAAGGTGCGAATTCTCTTTATTTCCTACTTCTGTGAATCTGTCCATATAGTTTCAAAAATTAAATTTTGTTGATTGTTTGATGAAAATTCTTGGACTGATCTTGATTATTCCAAGTCCCGTTAGGTAAATTAACTATTAATTGATTGAATCCTGTATGTATGTAAGTTGAATCAAATTAGTTTATTTAATTTGAATGTTGAATACTGTGTGTGTTGCAGAAGTGGTATCCGGTGGCAAAGACACTAGCAGAGAAGGTTGCTTGGGAATTCTCGGAGAAAAACGGTGTGGATGTTGTGGCAATCAATCCAACAACGTGTCTTGGTCCATTGTTGCTGCCAGGGTTGAATGCAAGATGCGCTGTGTTGCAGGGCTCACAAGACACCCAAGAATATCACTGGCTTGGGATTGTTCATGTTAAGGATGTGGCCAAAGCTCAAGTTTTATTGTTTGAGAACCCTGCTGCCTCTGGTAGGCATCTCTGTACAAATGGTATCTACCAGTTTGGTGAATTTGCTGCCAAACTTCATCAACTCTTCCCCGAATTTCTCATGTTCATAACCATCAGAATTTTGTTGTTTTCTCTAGCTGTTTGAGTTGGTCTCCTCTGCAGTTCTTGTATTAGACAACAACTCTTCATGTCATGTTTATGTAAACATTTTCAGTTTAGTATTTTGTTGTTAAGATAGTTCTTTGTAAGTAAATCTATGTACTGATTTCTTGATGTTAGTTGATATAGTTATATGTAAAGATGGCTGATTACTTGCTCGGATCCAAACCTTCTTGATACTGCATTTAGTTGCGCTTTAGGTTACGTTTATCATTGAAAATAATGAGAATCTTGAGATTTTTTGATCACTTTGTAATTTTGTTAAATTTATGGAGTGTTAGCTTCCTAGTATGACACATACGTAAGCCTTTTCTTTTCATTATAAAATGGCTCCGAGAGGTAGAATTAACGCAATCCACGATTGATTTTAGATCTTTTTTTTTTCTATTTGCAAGAAGAATGCTAGGAATGTAACACCCCAAATCCGCGGGACTCGGGATGCTACGGGCGAGACCTCACAATGGGTCCCGACCCTTAGCTTGACAACAATTTCACCGGACCTTTCCAACAAGGAACAAATAAAGGCAAAACTAAAAACCGTTTATAATGTATGTGAACCGAAATGTAAAGAGTACAAAGTTGAAACTCAGCCGAGTCCTCAAAACAACAAACTCCGATACGGAAATCTAAATCGTACAACAACATAAACCCACAATACAAAGACATATCCCAAAACGTCCCCGTCGTATAATGTACGGAGACCCCGGTTGTCCACTCCTCCACCACACTCGGCGGCGTCCCTAACCTACAAGTCATCTACAACCACGGTTTAAAACCGTTAGCTCATATTCGAAGCATTAGAAAAGCGGTGAAGGCAAAAACACATACATAACACATAACATAGAACACACAAGTCCGGTTTATTATCTTTATATTATTAAGTCATATCCCGTTCTAATTCAACTTCGGTTTGTGACACGAGACCACCGGGGTCTCGCCTCGGTCCCTACTTACCGACAAAGAATGGTACGGATGCACCCAACCATCTGACCCGTCGGGCTAGTCTCCGAGATCATCCTAGACCCACGCAGAGCTAGACAGAATGTCACCGCCCGTTCTCATACACTTGGGCCAAAATAATACATAAGGTCGGTGGTCCTAATTACCGGTTTAATTGTTTATAACAAGAACATAAACACACACCACCAAACACACATCAATGCTAATACATAAAATACGAGCTAAGTAAGTCCGGAGACTTACCTCGTCACCAAACCCAAGTCACCACACTCTTGCTTCCTTAAGGAGGAAGCCCACAACCTGCTCACAAGAGATATGCATATCAATACATACTCACTCTCAAGAAGTCTTAGACTTCACTCTTAGTGATCTATGCAAGATCACCTAACCCTCAAACTAGGAATGCATCCTAGGTCCCAAGTACTCATCACACACTCTCCACACATGAAACATCCCACAATAGTTCATAATTCCACAAGATATTAATCCTCAACCAAAGAGGCACAAGCTAGCCTAGAAGATCCATCATGCTCACATGCTCATATCCATCAACTATATCGAGGCTTAAGAGCTCCTAGGTTCACAACCACTAAGTGGCATTCTCAAGCTACTCTAGGCCATCCTAAGCATGCTACTAACATGATTCAACAACAAATCTAAGGAAGGAACGAAGAGTGAAGGGGAGGAGAAGCCTACTGTTGCAGATCCGCAGCCGCGGAGTCAAGCTGGCGCCCCCTGCGGACACAGGAGCCGCCCCCGCGGAACCAGGAGCCGCACCCGCGGTGGCTGCGTCGAGTGCCAGGAGCCGCCCCTGCGGCCGTGCCGGGCCGCACCCGCGGCAGTGTTGTGCCGCCCCTGCGACTGGCCGCTCCCGCGGCAGTGCCGAGCCGCCCCGCGGGTTCTGTGCAGAACGTCGTCTTCAATCGTGGATCCTTGGCTCCAAAGTCCTTCTTCTCTTGCTGGATCTTCTCCAAACACCCACCACTGGTCTTAAGCACCTCTCCTTGACCTAAACGAGCTAAGAACCTATGCATGCAAACAAAGAGTTGAGCAAAAACTCCTCAAGATCTTCCTCCATAGCCATGGATGAAGGAGGGAGGAAGAAGAAGGGAAAAACAACAAGGAAGAGAGGGGAGGGAGAGGAAGGAGCTTACCAACAACATGGGATCTTCTTCTGCAGTCCACAACTTGGATCCTCAAGCAACAAGGAAGAAAAGAGGAGAAGAGAGGAGAAGAGAGGGAGTGTGGAAGAGTGAATGAAAGGAGTAACGTGAAATGTGAGCAAGGGAGGAGAGAGAGAGAGAGAGACAAGGACTGAAAAGGAGGTGTGGGGATCAAGGGGTCAGCTGACCTCTTCTCCCTCACACGGACCGAGGGGTCGAAAATGACCGCTTGTCATTTTTAACCCGGAACGAAGGGTCGGAACGCGAAAAAAGAGGAAAAACGTCGAGTCGGCTCGGGATTTTCTTAGGAATAAATCCCGGCACTCGGCATCTCGGGCCTACGGGATAAACTACAAGGTGCTCCAAGTCCGGAATAAATTCCGGGCGTTACAAGGAAATTGTATTTTTTTTAGTGGAAATGCACGATTGAATTTTTTAAAGCTTTGTACTCTCTGAGAGTGCTTGAACTATTGAATCAAGTAGATCGATTGGGGAAAATGAGCAATCGGTTAAATTACAAAAAAATTTCTTATATTTTGTAACGTTGGGTATTAAAATCGGGTAAAATCGAAGTGAATTTGAATATAGAACGTTGGGTATTAAAATCAGGTAACAACGAAGTTGGGTAACCGAAGTGAATTTGGAAATAGAACGTTGGGTATTAAAATCGGGTAACAACGAAGTTGGGTAACCGAAGTGAATTTGGATATAGAACGTTGGGTATTAAAATCGGGTAACAACGAAGTTGGGTAACCAAAGTAAAGTTGGATATAGAACGTTGGGTATTAAAATCGTTTAACAACGAAATTGGGTAACCGAAGTGGATTTGGATATAGAACGTTGGGTATTAAAATCGGGTAACAAGGAAGTTGAGTAACCGAAGTGAATTTGGATATAGAACGTTGGGTATTAAAATCGGGTAACAACGAAGTTGGGTAACCAAAGTGAATTTGGATATAGAATGTTGGGTATTAAAATCGGGTAACAACGAAGTTGGGTAACCGAAGTGAAGTTGGATATAGAACGTTGGATATTAAAATCGGGTAACAAGGAAGTTGGGTAAATGGAGTGAATTGGATATAGAACGGTGGGTATTAAAATCGGGTAACAAGGAAGTTGGGTAACCGAAGTGAATTTGGATATAAAACGTTGGATATTAAAATCGGGTAACAACAAAGTTGGGTAACAGAAGTGAAGTTGGATATAGAACGTTGGATATTAAAATCGGGTATGGACGAAGTTGGGTAATCGAAGTGAAGTTGGATATAGAACGTTGGGTATTAAAATCAGGTAACTAATTTTTGGTAACCTAAGTTGGGTACACGATTAAGGTTGGGTATAAAAATTGGGTATTACTATTTAAAGGAAGGATTCATTCACAAATAGAAAGTGCATAGTTAATGCTTCCTTGTAATTTAGCCTACACACTTAATTCACCAATAAAAAGCCTAGATAGTAACTTAATTCACCCAAAAATGTATGACTCGTTTAATCTTCGTAACCTCTTTATACAAGTCGATACATATAACGAATAATAATCCGTTAATAATTAAAAAAAAAATACTTGAACTTAGTCAAAAAGCAAATTGAGGACCAATAGGTCATATAACGGGTATTAATCCGTTATGAATAAAATTTTTACTTTCTACTTGTTTAAATCCTTTATTTATACCCACAAATAGTGGGTCAACCAAAACAATAAATCATATAACGGATATCAATCCGTTATGAATAAATAATTAAATATTATACTTGTTTAAACCCTCTATTTATACAGTTGGTCACAAACGACATACAAAACATTATATCAACGACCCATATAAAGTATATTAATTTGTTATTAATACAAAAAAAATTATATTTCAAATTTGCCTGCCAAGAAATGTATAATTTATTATTAATAAAAAAATTATACTTAAATTTAACCAAAAGACCAAGAAATGTATGATTTGTTTATTCTTTAAACCCTATATTTATATATGTACTCATACTATGCACCTTACTTGATAATTGATGTGGGATATCAACGTTCAAGAAAAATAACGTGAAATCCTTTAATATAATTTAAAATTAAAAGATTTAATGGCTAAAATAAATTTTAAAAAATAAACAAAATATTAATATAAATTTTTAAGTAAAAGTTTACGTTAGATACAATCTTATCAAGATTAATTTTTAAGATTAATTTGTTTTATTTTTAACTTAATAAAAAAGATTTTATGACTAAATTAGTTATTTAAATTTTTTTTAATAATACAAAACTTGTAAATACGTCACAACAGCTCTAACATCATCTATTTTATTATAGATACATAGATTACTTTGTATCCCTGTAACAATATTTTATGCCGCGAAATTGAGGGTTATAAGATCAGGGTACTAAGACAGACGAGCATTCTACTATTGTATCTACCAATTTACAAAATTAATTTTGCAACACTAAATAAAAATATACAAAAATCCATCAAATTATATATATTTTTGTAAGATCGAAGTATACAATTAAATTATCTCAAATCGGTCCAATAAGACTATAAAAAAGACTATCAAGAATATCTATAAATAAAAGGTTCGAACGTTATACAATTTATCGACTTTTTAGCTAAAATCATTATAATATTAGCTATTATTATTTTAATATCTTAAATATATCAAGGTACATGGTTTTCGGATTGAGTTATCTGATTTACCCAAAATTTATGATAGATTCTTTTAGTATATTGTAGATTAATTGCATATGGATGGTTATGATTTTATACTATATTTCTCTTGTTTAAAAAATATGATAGATTCTTTTTAGATTTAATATTATAAAAAATTAAAATTTAGATATATTTTTTTTAAATTAGTTTAAAAAATAGCTTAAAATTACAAAATTTTATATTTTAGCATATAGTATATATTAATTATAATTTTCAAGATCTATCTGTTAATTTATAAATTAACTGCAAAATCTATCTATTAATCACAATTTTTTATTCAAATAATTTATCCTTACAAAAAGGAAACTTGTACCCCTTAAGTATTTACGCTCCAATTTGATCGATCTCATTCACCCCTGGTACTTACTGATCGATCAACATCTAATCTCGGAAGACATGCTGATGATGACGACCGTATCCGTATGGCGACACTCAACCCATGAGATAGAGTACAGCATTGAAAGAACAAAGAAGCGTGTGATACGACCACTGCAACAACAGTCATGCAACTCGCTGGTGTCCATAGAGACGATGACGGCGACGAAGATCCCTTGCCTTGAATGCTCCCCTTTCGACCATTTCGATCAATACTCGGAACACTACCGACAGCTCTTGTCGAATTCGCTCTTATCCTCAGGAAACCTTCGAGTTCCTCAATGTTGCGCCAACCGAATAGCTTGTGACTTCATCAACTGGGTCCTTAAACCTGCTAACGCCGATCACCGTTGTTCCAATCTCTTTTACAGATATACCTATTCTGTCAAAATCTCGCTTCGACCGGTCCTCGAACTAAATTACAAACCCACCTCGCGTTCTTATGTTTCGGACTTGATCAGGTCAAGGGGTGACAAGTACGAGGGGAAGTGGAACTCTACGGATCACGAGTGTTCGATTTGCATAGACGTCATCGACAATCACCGGAACTCCCTTACGCTTCCCTGCTTGCACATGTTCCACCAAAAGTGCATCGTTCGCTGGCTAAAGAAGAATCACGTTTGTCCTTTTTGCCGCTTTGAGATGCCTACCGAGAGTTCAAGTAGGACATATATACACAAAGTTGATTGGAACTGCTTGCCCATGTTGATTGGAATAGCGCTTTTGGTTTGGATATCAATTTGAAATTAGGATGCCTACCGAGAGTTCACGTTTGTCTTTTATTTTTTTTATTTTTATTTTTTTCTTTTGGTACCAATAGGATTTTGGTTCATTTTGGTCAAAAAAATGTTAGTTATAAAGCTTCCATATTTTTGTAATAAAAAGGAAACATTCTTGTGTTATTTTTTTTTCCTGAAGGAAGGACGAGTTGTTTTTTTCCCGGAAGGAAGGGCTTGCGAGCTCTGGATTTTTTCCCCGGAAGGAAGGGATCGCGAGCTCGTGACTTCGTGTGAGGGAGGACTTTTTTCGTGAATTTATTTTATAATTAGATAAACAATAACATGGATTTCTCGGTTAGTTTGGAGGTGTGAACACTTGCGTGTATTTAGGTAACGGCTACAAGGAAGAAATCGAAAGGAAATTGCACCCGGCCAAGGATGGACGTAAACTCGTAAACTACCGAGCAATCGCCGGCTAGTGAAAGGCTTTCTGCGTTACGTCAATCTAATTAGTAATATAAGTAATAATCTAAAACTCTTAAATATAATTTTTTTTAGAAGTTATAATATTATATGTGCTAGGCGCGTTGCGCGTACACACGCGTAACGTAAACAATTCGATAAATGGAGTCTATAATATTTTATTTATTTATTTATTTATTTTTTGGTAGAAGAGACGAGGAGAACGAATTCTCACTCGTAATTTATTAGAAAAACAAAAGAACAACTAAACAGGGATACATCTAGGGGTCGCAACGCTCCGGACATCATTCTTAAGGATTGAAATTAAACTAACGGGGGGTACATGAACCAAATGATAACCAATCGGGACATTAAAAGAAAGAGCAGCAAGATGATCCGCAGCGGCGTTTGCTTCTCTAAAAACATGACGGAATCGGATGATCCAATCCCTACGAAGGAAGCCTTGGCAACCAGAAACCAGACTAAAAAGAGGATGAGTGTTGGAGACCTCTTGATTCACCATGTTGAAAGCCGTAAGCGAGTCAACCTCCACTTCAATGTGTCGAATACCTTTATTCCATGCAAGATGTAAGCCCATGCATAGACCCCATAATTCGGCATCCAAAACCGAGCCCGCGCCAATATTAAACATAAACCCAACAACGAATTGACCCGAATCGTCCCTAACCAAACCACCCGCCGCAGCACAACCCGAACTGTGGATGAATGAGCCATCTGAGTTTAATTTAGTCCACCCCGATGAGGGAACTTTCCAACTAACGATAGACCAGACTTTCACACTCTCAGTCGAGCTTTTAATGGCATTCTTGATGGACATGGACAACTGCTTCATCCGAGAACTTATGAAAAGAGTTTTTGAACCCGGGAAGACGAGGTGACGGAAGATGAACCCATTTCTCCACTTCCAAATCCACCAAACCGTCATCGCAAACCAACAACTCCAAGCAAGATTCTCTCCATGATCTTCAGTTAAAGAAAGATTAAACAAAAGCCAATCCACATTGGAAAGAGCGTAAAAATGACTGGCCATCTCTTCGGTGATAAGATTACCCCAAAGACTAGAGAGCAAAGTACAATCTCTAAACAGATGCATAATGGATTCCGAAGCCAAGCCACAACACGGGCAGAGATCGGAATCAACCAGATGGCGCCTTTTTCTTTCTGCATTAATCATTAATCTCCCTTTAATCACCAGCCATAAGAACGTCTTAATTCTCTCGGTAACTTTCAGAGTCCAAATGGTGCGATAGAGGTGGGTATATGGTGAATCGATGTTACAAACCGGAAACAAGATACGGTAGGCCGAAGAGGAAGAAAAACCACCATTATTTTCGAACAACCAAGCCACACAATCTGAGTTTCCAGGGACTTCATTAAGGGAGACGGCAAAAATCTTCAAGAGCGCATGTGCAGGGAGAAGGGACCCGAGTAACTCCCAGCGCCAACCCGACGACTCATTCCAGTAAACCGAGACCAATTCAGAAAGATTAATATCCTCCAACGAATTAAGAGCCACCTCTGACAGCGGCATGTCCAGGCACCAGCGATCCAGCTAGAAGCAAGCCTTCATGCCATCGTAAACCACCCATTTAACTCCAACAGACAAAAGGACCTTTTTTGCCAAAAACATACCACGTAAAATATAAGAGCCTTTCTTCAAAGGAGAGCAAGACAAAAACGCCGACTCAGACGGAAAGTTGTATTTTTCGGCCATGATCAGAGCCCATGGGGAAGATTGATTATGCAACAACCTCCACGCCAACTTGCACAAAGAAACGAGATTATTATTTCTAGTGGATTTGACCCCCAACCCACCTAAGTCCACAGGTTTACAAACCTCGGACCAAGCCACCAGATGCGAGCCATGCTTCAACTCAGCTCCTTTCCATAAGAAAGAAAGGCAAATCCTATCAATCTCTTTACAAATCGATGCCGGCAACTTACAAGTACGCATTACATACGACGGGATAGTAGTGAGAACAGATTTAACCAGCGTAAGCCTTCCTGCGAAACTGAGTAACCTCCCTTTCCAGCGTTTGCCTTCCAGGATGCCATAATATGATGATCAAATGAATACACATAATCTAATTCACGGAGAACATAAAACGCAATATAGACTGCAATTTTCAACTACAACCATACGAAAGCAAGAACATTGGTTATGAGGGCACTTGTTGTAAATACAATCTGCACCATAGATGTGAAGCAACAGCTGCAAGCAACGCCATTGAAAAGGGTGAGAAAGTATAGTAATAAGAATTCCTATAATGACTAAAACTCTTGTTGTACAGAAGATAAAGAGTTTTTGTCTGGGCTTTGAAGATCAGAAGCCAAGAACAAAAATGTAAGAGCATCACATCCCAGAACTGTTTTTGAGTTTCAATAACCGATAGAATTGACGGATTGGAATCGAATAAAATCGTCTTCAACTCTAGACTATGGTTGCTCTTGCGTTCTCTTCCTTTGGCCCAGGAGCAACACACTGGCGCAACTACTCCTTCTCCGGCCCAGGGTGCCAGCCGGCGTCATCCTTTCTTTCGTCTTCTCCCACGCCTAGGTTACGTAAAAGCTTCTTCTACCTATCTTCCTCTCTCCTATCTTCTTGATCGAGCCGGTTGTTAAGATCGACCGGATTTTCCTCCCTCCCCTTTTGCACGTAACAACCCTCTCGACTAACCGGCGTTCGCGCTCCATCGGATCCGAGGCCCCAGTGATCCTGAAGAAGCACGCCAAGCCGAGCCTTCCTCTCTTCCCCGATCAGTACAGCAACAAGAGGTTCCTTCTTTTCCTCCTTTCTCCCCCTTCTTCCTTCTTGATTCTGGATTGTTTGATTGAACTTCTCTTGCGTGTAACTGCAGTTGAGCAGTGTCTAGCATCGGCTACCCCACGTGGAACCACCGGGGGACTGACGAACGAACCATGACCGGCACCTGTGTTGAGCAACTTCACATTTTCCCTGTCAAGGCTTTGGCAAAATTTAGCTTCTAGTAAGGTTCGAACTTGGGTCTCCAAGGTTGGGTTTTTTTTTTTTCTCCTTCCAGCTGTTTTGTGACTTGTGGGAGTCGAACTAGTGAGTAGTGACCAAGTGAGATTGGTAGAATTGTTGTAATTTTTTTATTGTGTCCGGTTAGGTTTGAACCATCGACCATGGAACGGGTTTTATTTTTTTTCCATTAAATCTAGGTATAGTAGTCATCTCTGGAAGCATGTTTCGAAACCTTAAAATCATCGGTTACCGTTGAATTTTGGATATGGTGTAGATGGTAGTATATAGATTATGCTATACAAATTTGAAAAGATCTTACAATCTGATTTAGTTATATGCTTACAATGTTAGTGCGAAATTTAATTTTAAGAAATTGATACAACATCCTTAGCTGGAAACATGTCCATTCTCTCTTATATGCAACCTAAATTTTCTAAACTAGTTACTTAACTTTTCTAAACTAGTTACCTAACTTTACTATCACATGGCTAACATTACTACTTGGCGTGGATACAAGAGATAGCTCCCATCATGTAGTCCATCCAAGATCACTCAATGCACGACTTAAGATTGGTTAACATTCTTTGTGAAATACGCATGCATTGACTTAAAATATATGCTAGTCTAGTTTGAGGATATCAATTTGTTTGTACATCTAATACAATAAGTTAACTAACTATAGGATTGGTTAAATATTTGCATTCTAGTATGTGTTTGTCTCCTTCAATTTTTATAGAAACTTAAAACACCAAAAAAAAATGTCAACTTATAAAATTAATGTGTTTTTTAGTTTTTGACGGAGTTCATATACAACATAAAAACTATGATAAGACAACTAAATTTATTGATCAAGTTGGGGGCTAAGATGGACTAAACAACAATGGAACGAATTTCAAATACAAGTCTGACGCAAATATATTATGCAATGTATGGAGGTTAATTATAAGCTATTATAACAACTGCTAAAAGAACTTACAACACACAATTATATTATATCAATTTTATTATATGGCCAATTGTTAGTGGATAATATAAGGTGATTCGATTAAGTAAAGTCTGTAGACTTTAATTATACGGCATGAGTTTAATGAGTGAATACCAGATTTTGGCTAATAGGCTTATTTATAGTCCAAATACATTATTAATGAATTATAAGAATTTAAGAATAAAGAATATTAATCCGTTATTAATATAAAAAAATTATATTTTAACTTTGCCTAAATGCAAAGAAATGTATAATCTATTATTAATATAAAAAATTATACTTGAACTTAACCTAAAGACCAAAAAATGTATGATTTGTTTATTCTTTAAATTAACACTTTATTTATACATGCACTTAAAATATCTTCCTTACGTAATAATTGATGTGGGATATCAACGTTTTCAAGAAAAAATAATGTGAAATCCTTTTAAAAAATAATGTAATTTAAAATTAAAAAAATAAATAAAAATATCAATATAAATTTTTAAGTAAAAGTTTACATTAGATACAAGCTTATTCGAGATCTTGTTACTTAAATTTTAAGATTTTTTTTATTTTATTTTTGACTTAGTAAAAAAGATTTCATGACTAAATTAGTTATTTTAAAAAATTTTATTCAGGTACTAAGACAGACGAGCATTCTACTATTGTATATTTGTATCTACCAATTTACAAAATTAATTTTGAAACACTAATTAAAAATATATATCATCTAATTATATATTTTTGTAAGATACAATTAAATTATCTCAAATCGGCTATCCAATAAGACTATCTAGAAGGACTATCAAGAGTATCTATAAATAGAAGGTGAAGGTTCGAAGCTTATACAATTTGTCGACTTTTTAGCTAAAATCAAGTATAATATTAGCTAATATCATTTTAATATCTTAAATATATCAAGGTACATGGTTTTCGGATTGAGTTATCTGATTTACCCAAAATTTATGATAAATTCTTTCAGTATATAGTAGATTAATTGCATATGCATGATGGTTATGATCTTATACTATATTTCTCTTGTTTAAATATATGATAGATTTTTTTGAGATTTAATACTATAAAAAATTTAAATTTAAATATATTTTTTAAAATAGTTTAAAAAATAGCTCAAAATAACAAAATTTATATTTTAGTATACAGTAGATTAATTATAATTTTCAAGATCTATCTGTTAATTTATAAATTAACTGCAAAACCTATCTATTAATCACAAATTTTTATTCAAATAATTATTCTTCACTGTTGAAATTGGCGTGGTATTTGGCGGCACAAACTGAAGGAAGATGAAAAAGCTGATAGGAGATGAAAATAGCTTAAGAAATGTCCAATTTCATAAGTTACTTTGAGCAAGCTTATGAAAAATTGAGACATTAATACCCTTGGAGAAGAAGGATGTGATCCTAACTTACAAATCAAATCAAATGTAATTGCGTTGAAAGTACACAAGCCGCCATTGTTGTTCAACTTCAAAAGCTTGGATTTAGACAAAACATAGGCGCAACTTCGAAAGCTTGAATATAACCCTAACTTACAAATCAAATGTAATTGTGTTGATGCTCAACTTTAAAAGCTTGGATTTAGACAAAACATTGACGCAAGAGATTAGATAAGGTAGAGGAGGAGATCGAAGCTTGGAAATGGGTTCAATTGTGGGAATTATTAAATTCCCTAGACCGTAAAATCAAGGATCGAAATCATGCTAGAGTTATCAAGGAATCTATAATTACATACTTGGTTTCATAGCAGCAATCGAATCAAATCTTAGTGCAGAATCTACGATCTGAATGAGCGCCGCAGGTATACAGACTTCCTCAATACGTCAAGCCTCCTAAGGGTTTCTTTAGGTTTTCTCTCTAATGGGTAGAGAATAGAAAACGACTGATCGATTTGACGTATTGGGGACCATAACCTAATATCTTATATATATTGACCGAATAGAATCCCATTAAGCCTATTGGGCCAAAGTCCGGTATCCACCCATTAAACTCACATCGCTTAATAAAAGTCTACGGGCTTTACTTTAATTGAATCCCTTTTGTTATCCCGCTAGTAAATAGTCGTATAATATAACTTGTTTATTATAATATGTAAGCCCACTAATAATTATAAGTTTAATAAATCTTAGAATCTCCCACTTGGGCTACATATTAAACAAACAACTATATTATCCAAAATTCTTTATGTGTACATGTAATGACTACTTTTATGTAGACTTATCCTTTATTTCAATCTGGTCCATCTCATATATCAATATGAGATCACGGCGGCATTCGTCACAATCATCATAACTAAACCTTCTGTGTTCATCACGTCAGTATATTCAATGACATAGATCAAGTATGGATGAGTGACATGAAAACTGCATGTAATGTGATTTCATAAACATGTCTATTTTCAACTGGTCCTTCTTTATTCGGAGATCAATCTAAAAAACAACCTTAGTTCAAAGTGTAAATCATGGCAACTTTATTATGCATAAAATATAAAACATAGAAATACTAATCAAACTCCCACTAAGTTAACGGATTACAAAACTGTCGAGCCCCATACGAGCAGTGTGCTCATGAAAAATTTAGGGGGCAACCCCTTAGTTAATGGATCTGCAATCATGGAGTTTGTGCTTATGTGTTCTATACAAATATGCCCACTTTGAACTTTTTCCTTCAATGACAAGAACTTGATGTCAACGTGCTTCTCCTTTACAGAGCTTCTGTTGTTATTGGAGAACAAAACTACAGCCTTATTGTCACAAAATAACTTCAATGGCCTTTCAATTCCATTAACCACACGTAGGCCTGTGACAAAATTGCGCAACCATAGATGCTCCGAAGCAAGCTATGAACTCTACAACCATAGTAGAGGTAGCTACAAGTGTTTGTTTGACACTTTTCCAAGATATAGCTCCTTCAGCCAACATAAAGACATAGCCTGAGGTGGATCGTCTACTATCAATACATCCGGCAAAATCAAAATCAAAATATCCAACGATCTCCAATATGTCTGATTTCTTATAAGTCAGCATGTAGTTCTTCGTTCTTTGCAAATACCGGAGAACCCTTTTGCTGTTTTCCATTGATCCGATCCAGGATTACTTAAGTATCTGCCCAAAAGCCCCACAATGAATGCTATGTCGGGACGGGTACAAACTTGAGCATACATTAGACTCCCTACCACTGAGGAATAGAGAACCTTTTGCATCTCCTTTATTTCAAGATCTGTTTTGGGACACTGCTTTAGAATGAACATGTCTCCTTTTGCTATAGGCGTATCTCCAACTGAACAATCTTTCATGTTAAATATGCTTAGTATCTTTTTGATATAGCCCTTTTGTGATAACCTGAGGATACCTTGAGACCGATCTCTTAGTATCTGCATTCCTAAGACAAAAGAGGCATCCCCAAGATCTTTCATCTCAAAATTCTCAATAAGAAAATCTTGGTTTCGTGCAATAAGCCTATATCATTACAAGCCAATAGTATGTCATCAACATACAATACAACAAAGATAGACTTGCTCCCGCTGAATTTGTGATATACACAATCTTCAACCTTATTCACCTCAAAACCAAAAGAGGTAATCACTTGATGAAATTTATGATTCCATTGCCGTGATGCCTACTTGAGCCCATAGATGGATTTCTTTAATTTACAAGCCATAGATTTAGAATCTTTGGATTCAAAATGTTCTGGTTGAACCATATAAATGGTTTCATCAATGGTTTTATTGAGTAATGTTGTTTTCACATCCATCTGGTGTAACTCTAAATCAAAATGAGCTAATAGTGTCATTATTGTCCTAAAAGAGTCCTTTCGATATTGCCTTTTGCATCCCTTTTGGTTTTAAATATCCATATACAACCAATGGGTTTTGCACCTTTTGGCAACTCAACAAGATCCCATATGTCATTGTCCTTCATGGATTTCATCTCCTTTTGCATGGCTTTAATCCAGTGTTGAGAGTTTGAACTTTGAAGGGCCTCAAGAAGATTGATTGGATCATCCTCTGCAATGCCTGCAGAGTCTTCTTGTTCCATAAGATACGCGATGTAATCATCTGGTATCTCTCCCACTGGATCTTCTTGTTCTACTAGATATACAATGTAGTCATCCGGAATTGCATATCTCCTTTCTCTACCGGATCTCCTTAGAGGCACTTCTTGAGGCTGTAGAATTTGCTCTATGGAAGGAACTTCATTGTTGTCTAGAACCTGAGTTGTTTCTTGAAGAGTGTCAAGAGTTGTATCTTTATCACTCTCAATAACAATATTGGGAATAAAAATAAGATTCTCTACCTCAGAGACAACTTCGTCAAGGGTGACATTCCTTAAACCTTCCCCTCCAAATTCTACATCCTCAAGAAATCTGGCATTTCCCGATTCAAAAAATGATCGGGTAGTGGGATCATAAAATGTAAACCCACGGGAGCGTTCAACATACCCAACAAAATAGCAACTAGTTGTCTTAGAGTCCAATTTTCTTTCGATAGGCTTGTAAGGCCTTGCTTCAGCTGAACATCCCTAAATGTGTAAGTGCCTTATGCTGGGATTTCATATGGGGTTTTAGCTACCGATTTGCTAGGTACTCTATTAAGGATATATACCGCAATTTTTAACGCTTCACCCCAAAGTGATTCAGGTAAAGAAGAGTGATTAATCATACTTCTTACCATATCCAATAGTGTTCTATTACGCCTCTCAACAACACCATTCATGTTGGGTTTGCCCGGCATAGTGTACTAAGGGACAATTCCACACTTCTTTAGGAAGTTAGCAAAGGGTTTTGGATGTTGTTCTCGTGATCCATCATATCTGCCATAATATTCTCCACCACGGTCAAATTTAACGGCTTTTTCTTCTTACCAAGTTGAAGTTCCAGCTTTGTAAGCCTTGAAAACATCCACGGATTGTGACTTCTCACTTATCAAGTAAAGGTACCCATATATAGAGTAGTCATCTATGAACGTAATAAAGTATTGTTGACCATTCCACGCAACTGTAGGGAATGGACCACAAATATCCGTATGTATTAGTTCTAAGACTTTTGTACTTCTGTTGGCACCAAACTTCCTCATGTTTGTTAATTTTCCCTTAACACACTCAACACAAACTTGAAGGTTTGTTAAATCAAGGGAATCAAGAATTCCGTTTGACACAAGCCTTTGAATTCTCTGTTTAGAGATGTGACCTAAACGCTTATGCCATAAGAACCCTGAATCTTCATCCAATTTTCTCTTTGTACCTTTAGAACCTGTATGAAGGATTGCATTATGGGAAACAACCGTTTCTAGCATATAAAGACGATCAATCAAGATACCGGTACCCACAAGATTTGAATTTAAGGAAATACTGAATTTTCCATTTCCAAAACTACAAAGGTATCCACCTTTGTCCAAACAGGAAGTAGAAATCAAATTCCGTTTAAATAACGGAGAAACAAAATTATCCTTCAAATCCAAATAACGTCCAGTACTTAAATTTAATCTAAAATGCCCTATTTCTTCCACAAGAACTTTATTGCCATCGCCAACATAGATGAATCTTTCAGCATCACTTAGTGGTCGACTCCAAAGGCATCCCTACATTGACACACAAATGTAAGTAGTAGCACCAGAATCTACCCATCACGTGTCAATAGGTACATAACCTAAATTAGCCTCAGAACAAACTAGGGTGAGAACTTTACCCTTCTTTTCACGCCAAGCCGCGTACTCAGGACATGCTTTCTTCATATGCCCTTCCTTTTGTAGAAAAAACAAGTGAGTTCATCACTTTGCTTCTTCGCCCTTTTCTGCAAGTGTGTACCAGCTGCAGTATCCTTAGCCCTTTTCTTTGATTTGTTTTGAGAGCTTGATGCAAAATGAGCACTTTTTGTCTTATCTCTTTTTATCTTGTCCTCTTCTTGCACACATTGTGAAATGAGCTCGTTAAGAGTCCATTTATCCTTTTGAGTATTGTAACTCACCTTAAATTTACTGAATTGTGTGGGAAGGGACAAGAGAACTAAATGCACGAGTAAATCATCATTTTCTCTAACTTTAGTGCCTTTCGTTTTCCTGCAGAATTTGACATTTTCATAATGTACTCCCTTATGTTTCCTTTTCCTTTGTACCTCAAAGAAATCAGAGCAGCCAAATGGTTGCTTGTTTCTGCTTTCTCATTTTTGGCAAAATATTTCTAAATTGCCTCAAAGGATTCCTTAGAATCTTTGCTCTCAGAAATAGAGCCCCGAAACGCTTATGGAATGGAGTGTTTCATGATCATAAGACACATGCGGTTAGAGCGATCCCACTTCTCTACTTTCGCTTAATTGGAGTTATCCTCAGCCAAAGTGGGTCGTTTAGTCCTTAGCGCAAGGTCTAGATCCATACATCCGAGAACGATTTCCACATTCTCCTTCCAGATCTTAAAATTTGTCCCATTGAGCATTGGAATGGAACTGACTTGTGCAGAATAATTAGTAGTAGTTGCTGAAACTGAACATAAAAGCAAAGAAACAACACAATTAATCAATTAATTTAAACAAGATACTCATCACAACTTGACATCCAGTGTTTGCACAAAATATCAATTGTAAATAGTACTCTCAATGCAACAATCAAATAATGATAATAAATCCGGTCAAATAATAGTCTTTCTTTGGACCGACTATCATTCACATGGATAACCTTTACATTTATCACTATTTATTGTCACATGCGCTTTCATTATTTGGCCAAACTTTGACCTTCCTTTGGGCCGATCAATATCCGCATAATTAATGAAACCGCAATTGATTAATCAATATATTATCATGAGTGTGATTTCGTATGGCCAAATATTAACCTTCCTTTGGGTCGGTTAATATTCGCATAAACGAGTATGATCACTAGTATATTTAATGTTTGGCCAAATATCAATCTTCCTTTGGGCCGATTGATATCCGCATAAACGAAAAATATGGATAACCTTATACTTTAAATTAAACTAATATACACAACATAGACTACTTTGGCAACATATTGTTTCAATTAACTCAATTTAAAATAAACCTTAAATATATTCATCCTTAACATATCTTGTGTAAATAAAATCCAAATATTACACTCGATAAACTTTACAAGTCAGTTTATACATGCAAAACAAACGGGTCTCACTACATCAATTAAATGTATTGACCTTTAAAACTTTAAATATATATACTTTATATAATATATGTATATATATAAAAATACAAGCGAGAAAAGTGCCCAGCACTAATCAAGCTTTCTACGACTAAAGTAAATTTTCAATTAAGTTTGAAAAGTCAAAGTACTACATTCTTTGATCAAAACCGATCAAAAGTAACTTATGAGTATTAACTGTTCGGTCAAAACAAAACTGTATGTTTAAAAGGTTGAAAAGTCAAAGGCATGACATCATATCGCATACATATACACGTAGATCTAAGGGAAAAGTTACAATTCACTTCGATCAAACAAACGGAAAAACAATTAAACATAAGATGATAATCCTGATAACCAAACACGATTACGTCTCTGATACCACTTGTTGGAATTATTAAATTCCCTAGACCGTAAAACCAAATATCGAAATCATGCTAGAGTTACCAAGAAATCTATAATTACATACCTGGTTCCATAGCAACAATCGAATCAAACCTTAGTGCGGAATCTACGATCCGAATGAGCGCCGCAGGTATACAGTCTTCCTCAGTCAAACCTCCTAAGAGTTTCTTTATGTTTTCTCTCTGATGGGTAGAGAATAGAAAACGGTTGATCGATTTGACGTATTGGGATCATAACCTAATATCTTATATATATTGACCTAATAGAATCCCATTAAGCCTATTGGGCCAAAGTCCGATATCCACACATTAAACTCACACTGCTTATTAAAGGTCCACGGACTTTACTTTAATTGAATCACTTTTATTAGTCCGCTAGTAAATAGTCGTATAATATAACTTGTTTATTATAATATGTAAGCCCACTAATAATTATAAGATTAATAAATCTTACATCAATGTCATTGTTTATTTGAATTTACGCAGAGGAGAAGCCTTAAAATGAGATTGGGGGGTTCAATGTCACCGTTCCGAAGGCGGAGGAGAAGCCGCCATTGTTGTTCGGAAGGCAGAGGAGAAGCTTAAAATGGTCCGTGCAATGTGTAACGGGAGTAATTTTATAAAAAGAAAAAAAAAGAATTATGAACTTAATTTTTTATTTAGTGAGATTATTAAAGTTAATTATTTTCAACTTTACTTTCCTTTTAATTATTTTCAGCTTTACTTTCCTTTTGTTAAGAAAGGTGATCCAAAATTGTAAAAACGAACACGTTCAAATGATCATACTAGCAGAAATAAAAACGAGTGTTGAACCACATGAGGCAAGCTGGAAAGGAGCGGGTTTTGACAATATCTGCTTTGTACCGGCGGATGGCCTATCAGGAGGTCTTTGCCTCCTTTGGAAAAGCTTTCAGCTCACAAATGAGAAACTAGAAGTCACAAGTATAAACAAGAGGATCATAACGATAGCACATACGAATCTGCTTACCAACTTCACTATGTCTATCTTTTGTATTTACACACCACCGAATGAACAACAAAAAGAGGAATTTTGGACAAAACTCACAAACAAGATAAATACGAGTAACTGGCCGTCTTTGGTTGTTGGAGATTATAATGAAATTTTAAACCCGTCTGATAAAAAAGGTGGTGCCCCTATCAACGATAATAAGTTTAGAAGACTACAAAACTTCGCCCAACAGTGTAACATGATCGATTTGAGGACCAAGGGAAATGAATTTACATGGAGAAAACGTAAAGATGGAGAGAACAACATACTTGAAAAACTAGATCGGGTGATGGCACACCCAGATGTATTCCAAGCTTATCCAGATATATACACATGGAACCATGCATTTACCACATCTGACCACTGTCGGATTTCAATTGAACTTTCTAGCTCTGTACGACAAACAAAAAACAAACCCTTTCGATTCGAACTCATGTGGACCCAAAGGAAAGATTGCGAAAACATAATCAAACAAACCTGGAGAACACAATATAAAGGCACACATATGTATAACTTTGTAAAGAAAATCAGCCTACTCAAAAGCAAACTTAAAATCTGGAGTAGAACAAGTTTTGGGAACATTAACAAACAAGTCCGTGAGGTGGATGCGGAAATTGAAAAGCTGCAAATCCTATTATATAGGAACTTTTGTAGAACCAGAAGTGCCAAGCTGAACATACTGACTACTAAAAGAGAATGTCTAATTGGATACCAACAACGATATTGGACTCAACGCGCTAAATCAAATTCGCTCAACCTAGGAGACAAAAACACAAAATTTCACCATAGAAAAGCAACAGGAAGACGGAATCACAAGAACATTGTTAAAATTACTAAAAATGATGGAACTGTCTTAGCCACAGAAGAGGACATTGCAAATGAATTCCTTCAAGACTATGAAACAAGATTCAAAGCCTCCCCGATAAACATAGCTGAAATGCAGAAACAACTTGAGGTCATTCAAAAGGAAATAACAGACGAAGAAAATATTGATTTGATAAAACCATTCACAAATGAAGAAATAAGAGATGCAATTTTTAATATTGGTAAAGAGAAATCCCCGGGACCTGATGGAATGCCCGCTGGCTTTTTTCATAAATATTGGCACATCATAGGCCCGTTTGTTTCTAGAGCGGTAAAAAGCTTCTATAAAACGGGGAAAATTCTAAAACAAATCAACCACACATTCATTACCCTAATCCCAAAAGTGGATAACCCATCTGCAACAAACCACTATAGACCAATTAGCCTATGCTCAACAATATACAAAATCATAGCAAAGATTCTGACTCAAAGATTTAAGAAGGTCATCCCAAAACTCATACACCCGCTTCAAGGGGCCTTTATCCAAAAAAGGTCAATCCATGATAATGTTCTAATAGCACACAAAATTTTTCATGGCTTCAAATCTAAGAAAGGAAAAGAAGGCTATGTGGCAATAAAGTTAGACATGAAAAAAGCATATGACAGAATCGAATGACACTTCATACTACAAGTTCTCTGAAAATTTGGTTTTTCCAATAAATTCATTGGATGGATTGAGGAATGCTTTTCAACAGTCTCATACTCATTCCTTATAAATGACAACCCGACTAAGATGTTCTTTCCCAATCGGGGTCTTAGACAAGGGGACCCCCTGTCACCGCTACTATTCAACCTTGGGGCTGAAGTATTAGCTAGAAATATCCAAAAAGCAAGCAATGAAAACCGAAAAAGCATTGGTTTTCCAATCACTAGGTTTGGAAATTCTATCCCATTCTTAGCGTTTGCAGATGACATAATTATCTTTACTAAATTAACAAATACAACTTGCAATCAAATAATTAAAATCTTATCAAAATACTGCCAAATCTCGGGCCAAAAAGTAAACTACCATAAATCCGCTTTCCAAACAACTAACAATGTCGACAATGCAAGTAAAAGGATAATACAACAAAATTTGGGAATAACCTCATGCACATGCCTGGAGAAATATTTGGGATGCCCTATTATTAACGGGCGGGTGAACAAGGCTACATTCGAAGATGTCATCTTAAGATCGAGACAACAACTAACCAAATGGAAAGCATCATCCCTCTCCCAAGGCAGAACTGTACTAATTAAAGCAAACCTCAATGCAAAACCAAATTACATTATGCAAAGCTTCATGCTTCCAACAACCATACACAAGGAGCTAGACCAAATAAATAGGCAATTTTTCTGGAACAAAGGTCCGAATTTCCGCCCACTAATAAGCTGGGAAAGAATATGTAGACCAAAAGCGGAAGATATGAACAAAGCCCTACAAATGAAATTACTATGGAAAATAATGGCATAATCAGATAACATATGGGTTAAAGTTGTACAGGAGAAATACTTGAAAGGAGATAACATATGGTCTTATAAAATGAAAAACAATACCTCATGGCAATGGAAACAACTGATGAAATTAAGACCAGATTTCGAAAAAGGATTTATCTGGAGAGTGGGGGATGTACAAACAATTAGACTATGGAAAGACCCTTGGTTATCCGAACACCCCCTAGAAAAACATGCCTCAACTACACAGACAACAAATGAAAATGACACTGTAAGCATGTTAATGACAAACAACAAATGGGACCAAGCCAAAATATCAAACACTCTTGAATCTATCATACCGCAGAGCATGATTAACCAAATCTTAGGGTACCCCCTACCAGTTCATAACATACGAGACAAGCTGTACTGGGGCCCGAGTAAAGATGGATGGTTCTCCACTAAATCAGCTTTGGAGCTTTTTTACAAAAACAGAGGCATCGACTTAATTGATAACTCATGGATCTGGAACCTTAACATAATGCCAAAAGTTAAGAACTTTCTTTGGAAATTATCTATCGATGGCCTACCAACCAAAGAAAATCTGGAAAGACAGAAAGTACCAATACCAATGAACTGTGCATTATGTCAACACCCGTATGAAACTGCAAAAGACCTTTTCTTTAGATGCCCGATCACCCTTGATAACATAAGTGTATCAACACAATCTCAATTAAACAACATCGACATCTCTGGAAAGAAAACATCGGAAATCATGTCTCTCATTCACAACAACATGGATGAAAGGAACTTTATTCAACTATCTGCCATTTGATGGAATATTTGGTATATGAGGAACAAAAACATCTTTGAAAACAAACATGTAACAAACGTAAGACAAGAGGCAACTAAACAAATCCAGGATTGGAATAGAGTAAATGAGATGAATAAAACGAAAACCAACAAGCAACAACAATCGCTTTTGAGTATGAACATAAAGAACATAGAAATTGAAGGAGATAACTTAACAATTATTAATGCAATAAACAAAATATGAAAACCACCATGGGAAATTGAACTGATCATTTCAGATATTTTGCTTTTTTTGGCTGAGTTTACGCAGGTCAAGGTTAACCACATTTTCAGAGAGGTCAATGGCGTTGCGGACAAGCTCGCAGCTTTAGGCCAGGACAACTCTGCAGCAGGAGGAGTCATTCCACGAGAAGTTGCTAAACTCATCCGGGAGGATGACTTAGGATGGTGCAGAAATAGATAATGACCATGCCTATTTGCTTACCTTTGTATTCAAAAAAAAAAAAAAAAAAAAGTGATCCAAAATTTAAAATTTTGTTGTTTCATACTTATTATAATATTGTGCAGTTTAATTTCCTTTTAATTTAACAAATTTATTTTAAATATAATAATGTTTAAAAGAATGTTTAAAAGAACAAGCTTATCTAAAAAACCAGAGAATTTTTAAAATTATTTCAACTACTCAATCAGTTTCAACTGCAATAAGCTTCCGCTCTCGTTTCATTTACAATTTCAGCTACAATAAGGTTTGGGTTTTCAAACGGACCCATAAAAAATATAAAAGATAGAAGATAAAGGATTTTAAATAAGCTACAAACAAAAAAAAAAATAACTGATATTCCAGCATATTTTCTAATAGGATGATAAAATCTTTAAAAATATTATCTTTCATATTTCAGATTCTACCCCAGGAAACTTCTAATTTTATAATTACTTTATCTAAATACATGATCTACAATCTGATAAACATAAGCGTATAATCCTATGATATTCATCTTTTTCCTACAAAAATATCAATAACTGTATTTTCCTTAATTAAGTAGCCTATCTTTTGAACTATAAATTAAAACCCTATTCTTTACAAATCTCTCCCGGCCTGATTCCTATACTCAAAATTTGACATCGTTAAGCATGACGAGAATCTGGCGAGAATCGATCCATGGTACCGATTACATCATTATAAGCACACAGAAGCTTGTCCGACGACCAGTTGAACAACCTCAATGCAACCTCGTCTCCGTAGCGAATATTCTAATCCCTTGCTTTTACTGTTCCCCTTTCGACGACAACGATGAATACTTGCAGCACTACCAACAACTCTTATCGACTACATTCATATCTCAATACCTCCTTCCATGTTGCGCTGAAAAAATAGATCTCGACATCACCAACCGCGTCCTCATACCGGCTAACGCCGACAACCATTGTCGTACCTTCGATTACACCTTCACCTCCTATGTTGTCAAAATATGGATTCTACTCGGCATTCAGTCTCACGAACCTCACGAACCGGAGGCTTTCGAGGACGATGGCCCCGTCACGGAGCCTGCCTCGAGTAAGTTTGTTTCGGACTTGATTGCATCAAGAGGTGACAAGGACGAGAAGGACTGGAACTCTAAGGATCACGACTGTTCGATTTGCATTGATGTCATTGAGAAGCCGCAGGAGTCCCTTACTGCCTTGCTCGCACATGTTCCATGAATCATGTCTCGTTCGGTGGCTCGACAACAATCATGTCTGCCCTCTTTGCCGCTTTGAGTTGCCTGTTGATTCTGAGCCCTTACATCCTTGAAATCAATCTTCAAATTAGGATGCACTTCTACGTTAGTCACTTGCAAAGTTGCAATGTATGATGTCTTAGTTTCGTTATAAAAGAATTTGGTCACTTTTATTCAAAAAATTGGTATTTGTTTGGACCTGCAGTAGTTATACAATTTTGCGGTATATGTTTAAAATCAAAATAATAATCGGTGACCAATTGGTCTTCTTATATGTTTTTATATAATTAAATATTTCAATTGTCCGGCCAATTCCATGTATTTTGAAAGAAATTGGCTAATAACGCACTTTTTTTTTATCATGAAACTAAGTATGCAGTTTAATTTTTGTAAAGGGACTAAGTATGCAGGTATAAATAGGATTTTTAATTTTTTTTTTACCTTTTTTGCTCTCTCTCACTTCGGCGGCGATTTTTCTGGCGATTCGCTCAAGAAGCTTCGCTCGCTCCTTTCTTCGTCTCCTTCTGAAACCACAATCGATCTTTCTCGAATTCCAACCGAGAGGAGACAAATAGATGCTCTACGGAGGAGATTGTATCTTCATTGTATGCGCTAGTGGTGGTTTCGGCGGCGGTCGAGGAGGGAGAAGGCCAAAATCAACTTCACATCTTGTTTTGGTGTTTCGAGCCTCACGAGTCACAAAAGTATCTGACCCGAGATTCGTCAAATTTTGCTGTGTTTCTCAAAATCTAAGGCAGTGCAGGCAGATAAAGAGGATATAGAAAGAAATAAGGGGTCGTTTGGTATCGATATACTAATTAAAGGTATCAAGTATGGATATCAGATATGGATATCTAAAAGATGGGTATCATGTTGATATCTGATATCTTTGTTTGGTATGTTGTGGTACGGGTATCAATTGATACGGGATCAAAAAAAACGAAATTCAGCCGTTAAAATTGAAGCACTTGAAAATCAGAAATAAAATCGGCACTTGTATTGAATCCAATCCAAAGCGAAGAGAAAAAAATCGGCCCTTTGGTTCAAGTATGCAAAACTCGAGACTTGGGAAACCATAGACAAATGAGCAATTGCTTGAGTGTTGCTTCTCCAACAATTGTTTGCGTGCTGCTTCTGTGACTAGGGTTTGTTTTTTTGAATCCAATTTTACAAAAACAAAAACCCTAATCATAGACTCTGGTCGGCGGTTCCTTGCTCCGATCAGCAGCGAGAGATCAACAGGCAAGGAAGGAAGAGACTTCGGGGGAGGCTCTTTCGGTCGAAGGTTCAATCGCAGAGGAGGAGGAAAGGAAGGAAGGGAGGGAGAAGAATAGAAGAAGCTGATACCTCCCAAAAAATTCGTATATCAAAACCTCAAAATTCTGATATCAGGGTATCATTTTGATATCGTTTAATATCGATACTCTGAAATACCAAACAACAAGTATGGATATGAGTGATACTCATATCCATATCTTTAATAAAGATATGAATACCAAACGACCCCTAAAGCTTGCTCTTTTCTATCTCGTCACCTTCGGGTAAAATCCTAGCTCTTCTCGTCTACAATTTGAGTTTTCTGCTACCTTGTTGGTTGTAATGGCGTTCTCTTTTAACTTCACAGACTCTTGGTCTATGATGGTCAGAAGTCTAATATATGAGTCTTCATTTGTTGGATCATAAATTTCATGGGATTATCATTGATTTCCTCCAATTTGAAGATTCTATGTTGTTTTGCTTGTTTGTGGGTTTGATTTTATCTTGTTCTTGCCTCAAGCAATATTTGTCATTCTGTTTGTTAGTGGTGGTCTGTTTCTAGTTCCAAATTCTTCCCAAATTTTCCCTATCTTTTGATTTGTTTCTATGGCGTGGGATTGTTTTTGAGAAATATTGCTTGCGTTCTTACCTCTAGCTTACAAGTTTTATGTATGATTTATAGTCTAATGGGAGTTTTTATCACATCCACGGTCTTTGCATTCATATATCAGTATGTACTGCTATGTTAACCATTTAAAATCGATCAGCTGTCTGCTTTTTCTAGCCTTATGCAATTCTAATGTTCAGCAGCATCGTTATTTGGTCATCCCTGCAAACATGAGTTGGATATCCTGTCTGCCGTCAACACTAGTGACCAGAAATCTCTATGTTGTATTCAAGTTTTATATCTTGTATAATTTTATCAAATAGGCTATTGTTTTGCAGATCATTCTCTGCTAAGAAATCTCCGTCCTAGCCTAATAAGATGTCTGACTTGATCAAAATGCACAATGATTGGCCAAAATTTACTAGTTTCATATCAACAACTTTGTAGCCTCTTTTTCAGACGAGGAATTTGCAATGCTGATTTCTTTGTCATTTTTATTTTAGTCTTGACTGTCTTTTCTCTCTGTCATTTTCTGTGTATCACATGCTACTGAACCTGGCCTTGCCTATAGAAAAATGATAAAAATGCAATATAGAAATATGAATTTATAAGGATAACTTGCCATATTTCTATAAGATACCCTTCAGCGAGATTAACTATGTCGATCGGCTGGTTTACACGTAAATTGCATCATGTAGGAGGTGGGAAACAATATGATATTGTGATTACTCACTCATATAGACAACACATTTATACCCTTCAGCTAGAATAACAATTCTGATTGGTGGGTTAAATTTAAGTTGCAGTATGTTGGAAGAGAGGAACAAGATGATATATGTGATGTACTCACTCGTATAGATGAGACGATTACATAGATGAGACGATTACTGATATGGTGATGCTGATTGTTAGATGTTAACTCCTTGATGAACCAATTTATAATCTCCTAAATTATCTGACCTGACAAAACTGCTACTTGTGATATGGAAAATATAATTTATAGAGGCTGATGCTGGTCACTTCTGTGTAGCTGCAATCAGGTCCTCCTCTAGATGAAATGTCGATATCCTGCATCCTGCGTGATTTGTTGCATGATGTTGATTATCTTCATTCTGAAGGAAAAATCCATAGAGATATCAAAGGTAAAAATACTTTCTTCTCCGTGCTGATTTTTATCACTTCATTCTTATTTTAAGGCAGTTTCTTCTCTTCTCCTACCCATTTCCATAACTGATGGAGAGTTGACTTTTTCTCCATTTGATACCCTTTCTATTGATTTGAGAATCAATTACAAATCATTTGATACCCATTTTCATAACTGATGCATCGTAATTATTTTAATATTAATTTCTTTCACCATTTATGATCCATTAATTTCAGAATCAATTACAAATTAGCAATATAATGTGTTTAATTAATCTCCATCGACACAAGCCTTCATTCTGTCATAACATTTGCTTGATATAAATTGTTATGTATGTTGAACGTCTCTTTATCATTCCAAAATGCATAAACCATCATTGCCTTCTTACTTTTCTGAAGTGGATCCTTCAAATGAACAGTCTGAGATTGATTTTGAGGTTGTGTTAAATTCCAGAAATTTGAGGGATTGTATGTGCAGAGCTTGATCTGGGGTTAGGAGCGGCCGACAACTACAACTTCTTTTCCTGTGTTGTATTAATTGAGGTGTATGGGGGAGAAGCTCGAATTTCAGTTTTGCATGCATTGTTTCCTCGAATGGAGGACAAGAACAGTCTGAGCTTTGCAAAGGAACGAGAAAAGGTTGAAGGAAAATCATCCCTCTTAGCTGCAGTGGACTATTATGTGAGCATGCAGAGTGACATTTTCATCTCTGCTTCACTAGGCAACATGCACAATGCCCTAGTAAGGGATTGTATGTACAGAGCTTGATATGGGGTTAGGAGCGGCCGACAACTACAACTTCTTTTTGGTTCTTCTGAATCAAAACCTTAATTCTGGCTTGATCAGAATAAGTTTTCATTTTGAGATCATAAATTTGTCCCTGTGAAATGCAATAAACGCATGATTCCAAGTCACAAAAATTATAGAATCGCTTGTAATGTATGTTCTAATGTATTATCAAATACTTGTTATGGCCCAGCATTCAAGTTGGTTG
This sequence comes from Fagopyrum tataricum, assembly GCA_002319775.1. NCBI lineage: Eukaryota > Viridiplantae > Streptophyta > Magnoliopsida > Caryophyllales > Polygonaceae > Fagopyrum > Fagopyrum tataricum. The sequence continues at coordinate 3,671,538 of CM008282.1, forward strand.
AGTCAGTAATAATGCTTGTCCTCATCCAGCAACCCTTCACATATCAGGTATCAAAAGAGCATAATAGTTTTCTAGTTACAAAAAATGATTCTAATTGAAATACTGAATTGTATCAATGTGGACACTTTCTTTACTTGATCAGTTTTTTCTTTGCCTTCTGATCTAAATGGATTAAGTTGGGTATAAAGTCTGTATACGTTTTTTTAACCTATAAGTAAAGCCATGTTGATCTTCTTGTGTGGAGGGTATTATTACTATTCTCATAATTGATCATTGTTGTGGTTTAAATTAAAATCGGGTAACAACGAAGTTGGGTAACATAAGTGAATTTGGATGTATAACGCTGGGTATTAAAATCGGGTAACAACGAAGTTGGGTAACAAAATTGAATTTGGATATAGAACGTTGGATATTAAAATCGGGTAACAACGAAGTTGGGTAACATAATTGAATTTGGATGTAGAACGTTGGGTATTAAAATTGGGTAACAACGAAGTTGGGTAACATAAGTGAATTTGGATGTAGAACGTTGGATATTAAAATCGGGTAACAACGAAGTTGGGTAACATAAGTGAACTTGGATGTAGAACGTTGGGTATTAAAATCGTGTAACAACGAAGTTGGGTAACATAAGTTAATTTGGGTAACAAAGTTGGGTAACAAAGTATAACGTTGGGTAACAAAGTTGAGTAACAAGGTTGGGTAACAGAGTTGGGTAACAGAGTATAACGTTGAGTTCCTTCATAAATATAAAAGTGCATAGTTAGTGTTTTTATAAAATTTTGCCTACACACTTTGTTTCCTTGATAAAAACCTACACACTTACCAAATTCACCCTTTTATTTTCAACCTTTTAAATATATATATATATATATATATATATATATATATATATATATATAGTTAGAATCATGTAGGAACGTCTCTGATAGTAGGAATAGGGAATTATAATAGCCATTGGATTAATACAGATGAACGTCCAAAATTTAACATTGTTTATGGTAATAATTAATGAGAGTATTATATTGCCTTAATAGAATTATGATAAAAAAAATATTTTAACAACCAAATTTTCTCTATAAAATATAATAACGACCCAATATGAAAATAAATTATTTAGAATTGCTCGTCAAATTTGGTCTTTAAAATTTGTAATATGGAAAGAATGCTGGTTAAAATTTAACGACTAATATTGTTCAACAATTGATATACTAATTGTTCAACAACTGATATACTAATTGTTCACGAAAATAATAAATTTATACATAAATTAATGTTCAACAACTGATATACTAATTGTTCACGAAAATAATATTATATTTTAACGACTAATATTGCCCCTAAAACAATTTAACAACCAAAACAAAATTTAACGACCAATTCTAACAAATTTAACCATCATTCTTTCCATATTACAAATTTTAACGGCCAAATTTAACCAACAATTCTAAATAATTTAACTAGCATAAAATTTAACTACCAAATTTTCACTATAAAATATAATAACGAGCAAATAAGAAAATAATTTAACGACCAAAACAAATTTTAACGACCAATCCTAACAAATTTAACGATCAAATTTCTTATAAAATGTAAAACGATTAAATTTCTCTATAAAATATATTAACGATCAAATTTCTATATAAAATATATTAACAATCAATTGCTTCAACCCTTATTTTTGGGATAACCCAAAAATAAAAAATCTGTTATCCTAATTTGTATCTTATTTAATGAATAATTAATGAAAAGTGAACATTTATGTGATTCTGACCTTTAAAAAATTATTATGCACCTTCCATCATCGGCGTACAGATTTTAATCCAACCAAATATGGTAGAAATAGAGACGATACTCTTGGCGTGTTAGAACGCCTTTTATTCAAAGTAAATAAAAAAAAATAACGAGGAATAAGTCTAGGTGTGGCAACACCCCAACTGTCGTTGGAAAGTAGAGTAATAATACTTGTTATCGGGGTCATGATAATGTAAGTCTCGATGGGGTACGAGAAGGCAATGCCTGCTAAATAGTCCGTAACTTTTAGCTTCTCTAAAAGTATGACGAAATCGGATCTCCCAGTCTCTACGAATGAAGCCGTGACAGTTCTCTAACTGACTAAGTAGGGGGTGAATTCTTGGTACCCCATTACGAAGTAGTTGTTCCACGAGTGTTGAGTCCATCTCGAAAATGACCTTTCTGTACCCCAGATCCCAGCAGGTGTTCAGACCCAAAACGACCCCCATAGCTCCGCTCTTGGTACATAACATACACCAATAATATAGTAGTCCCACTATCCAGTGGTCATCCTCGTCCCTAAGAACCCCACCAACTGCCGTAATGCCACTAGGAAATTTCACCGAGCCATTGGAGTTCCATTTAAAAGTATGACGAACTTGATATTCTTCCTTCGCATGTCTGGGCCGAGAGAAAGTAATTTATCATGTGACACTTTGAACTCTTGAGCTTGGTTAATTGTTAACTCCACCTTGATGATAAGACCTTATTAATGGTCAATAAGGTCTTACCGGTTGATGAAAGCAAAAACCTTGGTTTCCAGGTTTTGGTAAGACCTTACGGGTTTTGGTAAGACCTTACCGAAATTGGCTCAAGTAGCTTAGTTCGAATGAGCTTATTTAGTTTAGTCCGATATTTTATTGGGCTAACAATATTCTTATAGGCTGGATTTTATATTTGGTTTGATCTTCTAACCAAATATATTAAGTCAAATTTTGTTAAGGTTGTTGAGATTTTCAAGGAATTTGATTTAAACAAAATCTTTGATTTAGTTTAAACAAATCTTTGAACAAAATCTTCAGCCAATATAATCTTAAAAATCCAGATTTACTGCAACTATATTGAACGGATTTTCAGCCATTGGAAAATCAAATCTCAACGTCCAGATTGCAACAAATCAAGATATCAAGATTCAATCAAACGATCAGATTTTTTGTAACAAATCTCAAGCTGCCCAAGATCTTTCTCAACGTTCGTTTTGTTTGAAGATGATGGGCGTATCTATATAAGGAGACAAGAAAGATGACAGGATACAAGACTGAATCCGAAGTGCATACAAAAATCATCTGCTTTCTTATCTCATAAAGCGTTGATCTCACCTTCAAGCTTGAACGTTCTACTTCTTTGAGTGTGTGTGAGATCTTCTTTGAGCATCATAGTACAATTCATCTAGAATCATACAAAGGGTTACTCTCTACCCAAACGTGTAAGATACTTCGGTATCGGTAGGACTTTGTTTTCTCTTGAGTGTTTGAGTTGCTAGATAGGAAGTGTAAGGCTTTTGAGTTTAGAAGAGGGAAGTTCTTCTGAAGGTTGTATCTGGCCTCATCGGAAGAAGAAGAGAAATAAAGCTACTTACAATCCTAGGGTAGGATAACCCTAGGCGGGGACTAGGTCAATTTGAGACCGAACCTCGTCAACATATCACGTGTCACTTTTACTTCTGCTCTTTACTCGTATTTATTATCTCTTGTTCGTCTTTACTTACTGTTTTATTTTTATCCAATCTCTGAGCTACGGGTAAGGTCTTATCTCTGTTTGATAAGGTCTTATCACTGTTTGATAAGGTCTTATCTCTTATCGATAAGGTCTTACCAATCCTGAGATTGCGAAAAGATTCCATACTCTATTCATCCCCCCCTTCTAGAGTATTTGTTAACTGTTTATCTGCCTATTCCGCACTTCAATTGGTATCAGAGCCTAACTCACTTTTCTTAGATATTATTATCTGTGAGGCTTATCATGGCAGGTGAAGGTCAAGGAGGCTTCGGTCAAGGAAGATCCATTACACGACCACCTCTTTTTGTTGGGAACAACTTCATGCACTGGAAATCTTTGATGCAAATGTTTATCATTAATCAAGATTTGGAGCTGTGGCATATTATTACGCGTGGACCTAATACACCCACGAGGGGGGATGGTCCCAATAATACAAGAGTGAACAAGACAGAAGCAGAATTCACTCAGACCGATCTAGAAAGCGTGGCTAAAAATTACAAAGCCATTAACTTATTGTATTGTGGATTAAGTACTAATGAGTTTAATCGTATATCATCGTGCAGATCTGCCAAGGAAATTTGGGATAAACTAGTAGTTACCTATGAAGGAACCAGCCAGGTCAAAGAGACTTAAATCAGTATTTTTCTTAGACAATACGAATTGTTTAAAATGAACCCAGATGAATCAGTCAAGATAATGTTCACCCGTTTTACGGAGATCGTTAACAACCTTGATTCATTGGGAAAGACCTTCGAAAATGAAGAAAAAGTTAGAAAGATACTCAGATGCTTGCCCAAAGTAACTGCTATAGAATAAGCACAAGACCTTAGCACACTAGCTCTTGATGATTTGCTGGGCAAATTAATTACCCATGAAATGATCCTCAATGAGGACGATGGGGAATTGCCCACAAACATAAAGAATCTGGCACTCAAGGCTAAGAAAGAGGAACCAATGGAAGATTCTGACAATAATGATGATGAAGATCCTTTTGCTCTTATTACACGAGGGCTGGCTCGCATATTGAAGATGAAAAAGAAATTCTCGAACAAAGAATATGCTGAATCATCTAAATATAAAGGTAAGTCTTCAAACCCTTTAAAAAAGAATCGAGTTCTAAACTGTTATGAATGTGGTGAAATAGATCATCTTGTTAAAGAATGTCCTCAAAAGAAGAGAAACAAATTCAAGAAAAAGGAATACAGCAAGAAAGCCATGATAGCAGCATGGAGCGATTCAGACTCATCAAGTGATTCAGATTCTGAAGATGATCATGCAAACTTATGTCTTATGGCAAAAACCGATAAGAACCAAGATCAACATCTGGATGGAATGGTAAGAGGTCTTATATCTAGTCCTACTGCTGTTTTATCAGAAGTGCTGAAAAACATGATTTCTAATGAAGAAATTTACAGCAAAGAAATCAGTATTTTGAAAGAAAAGCTAAAGGATCAGGAAACTTGCATAAGAATGCTATCGCTGAAAGTTCAAGATCTTGACAGCATACAATCAGATCTTGACACTGAGGTCAAGGCCTTACGATCGGAAAATTCCGAACTAAAGGCAAACCTCTCATCTCTTAAGGCATGTAATACTGACTTAGAGATTGAAAAAGTGAAATTTTCTGAAAAATGTCAAGAACAGCAAATAGCCCTTGTGCAATTTACTAGATCCAAAGCTACTCTTGACAAGATGCTTGGAGAACAACAATTTTCCTTGAACCGAAGTGGTATAGGATACAACAGGAATTTTCCTGCAAAACCTACTACTACGTTCGTTAAGGCAAAAGGAAGTTGGCGATCTCCTACTTGTTTCTTTTGCTGTAAAAAGGGACATGTAAAGGAAACATGTCCTTATAGGAGAACGGATCCCTACATCATTAGAAATACTTTTCCTGTACGTTTAAATGAACGGATAAAACACATATGGGTTCCTAAAGGGACTAGGCTACCTAATATGGTCTACCCTCATAATGGATCCAAATCTGTCTATTGGTCAAGCCGGAAAGGTTGATTTTCTGTTTTGCAGGATATCACCAAGACAAAGGATCAAAAGTGGATAATGGACAGTGGTTGCTCAAGACATATGAGTGGAAAAGAATCTCTTTTCGAAAATCTAAAGAAGCAAACCACTGGCACTATAACTCTTGGTGACAAAGGAAAATGCGACATCCTTGGTATCGGTAACATTGGTTTTGATCCAAATAATAATATTAAAGATGTTTATTTGGTGGATGGCTTGAAGTATAACCTTCTCAGTGTTTCTCAGCTTTGTGATAAAGGGAATTGTGTTAGCTTCAACAAAAAGAAGTGTGAAGTTTGAGATGAAATGACAGGAGATCTGGTCCTAACGGCTTATAGAGATAACAATATATATGCTGTAAATGCTGATCAAATTGCAGGTACAAATCTGAAATGCCTCAAGGTCTTATCAGACGACTTAAGACTATGGCACAGACGACTTGGTCATATCAGCATGCATACCCTTCAAAAACTCAAATCAAAGGATCTTGTAAGAGGTCTTCCTGATCTAAAATTCAAGGTAGATGATCTATGCAATGCTTGCTCTAGAGGTAAACATACTCGTAGCTCTTTCAAAAAGAAGCAAGTGGTAAGTACTACTAGACCTCTCGAGCTTCTACACATGGATCTTTGTGGACCTATGCGTGTCAAATCTTCTAAAGGCAAGCAATACATTCTTGTCATAGTTGATGATTATTCTCGGTTTACTTGGGTTTTGTTTTTAAAAGATAAATCGGAAGCACTTTTTTACTTCTCGAAACTTTGTAAGGATTTACAAACTTTGAAAAACCTACCAATCGTTTCTATTAGAAGTGATCATGGTAGAGAATTTGATCAATCAAACTTTGATTTATTTTGTGTGAAATATGGAATTTCTCACAATTTTTCAGCTCCTAGAACACCTCAACAAAACGGGGTTGTGGAACGCAAGAACCGCACCCTAGAGGAAATGTCTAGGACTATGCTATTAGAGAATAATCTGCCTAAGTCATACTGGGCAGAAGCTGTTAAAACAGCAAACTATATTCTCAATAGATGTTTGATTCGATCAATGTTGAAGAAAACTCCTTACGAGCTTTTCAAAGGAAGGAAACCAAGTATATCTTATTTTAAACCATTTGGATGCACGTGTTACGTACATAATAATGGAAAGGATAATCTTGGGAAATTTGATGCACGTAGCGACGAAGGTATATTTCTTGGATACTCGACTCAAAGCAAGGCTTATCGAGTATACAATAAACGTACTAAAGTAGTCGAAGAAAGTATCCATGTTTTGTTTGACGAAAATGATAATGGTACCTTGAGTGAGAGCTTTGCAGATCTCGACCTAAATAAACATGAGGAAGATGAGTCAGAAGAAGAAGTCGATAATCAAAAGAAGAGCAAATTCAAAAACATGCAGGAGCCATTTCAAGAGCCATTTCAAGACCTTACAGAACTATCTTAAGGCATTGAAACACCGTCTCAAGGCCTTACAAATGAAGTCAGTCTTGAAGATGGATCACCTCCTGAGCAACAAGAGCCGTTTTCTCCACACCCTACTAATCTCTCACCTGATGCTTCTAACCAGAGAAATGTCCGGAGGAAATTCAAAAATGCATCATCCCATTCAACTCAGGATATCATTTCTGATCCCTCTTCTGGAATACAAACTCGTTCTAAATTAAAGGACTTATGCTCTTTTCATGCTTTTGTATCTCTTGTAGAACCTAAGAAGTACATCGAAGCTCTTCAAGAACCTGACTGGATTATAGCTATGCAAGATGAGCTAAACGAGTTCGAGCGCAATAAAGTTTGGACCCTTTCGGCAAGGCCCAAAGGAAAATCAGTCATCGGAACAAGATGGGTCTTTCGAAACAAGTTGGATGAAAGTGGTAATGTCATCCGAAATAAGGCTCGTCTTGTAGCTCAAGGCTAGAATCAAGAGGAAGGTATTGACTACGAGGAGACTTTTGCTCCCGTAGCCAGGCTTGAAGCCATTCGTATACTTCTTGCATTTGCATCCTACATGAGTATAAAACTTTTTCAAATGGACGTAAAGTGCGCCTTTTTGAACGGTTATTTAAATGAAGAAGTTTATGTCGCTCAACCTCCCGGTTTTGAAAATGATGAATTTCCAGATCATGTTTACAAGCTTGACAAAGCTCTTTACGGTTTAAAGCAAGCCCCAAGAGCTTGGTACGAGCGTCTTTCAAAATATCTTTTAGAAAATAACTTCAAGAGAGGGTTGATTGACAAAACTTTATTCATCAAAACTCATGGGAATGATATTCTTGTTGTTCAAATTTATGTGGATGATATCTTGTTTGGAGCTACTAATGAATCCCTTTGCAAGGAATTTTCTGACATAATGTGCAAGGAATTCGAGATGAGCATGATGGGAGAACTAAACTTCTTTCTTGGACTCCAAGTACATCAAAGTACTAAGGGTAACTTCCTTAATCAAGGAAAGTATACGAGAGATCTTCTCAAGAAGTATAAGATGAGTGAATCCAAGATAGCCAAAACTCCAATGAGCTCCACTTTTTCTCTAGATCAAGACCTTACCGGTAAACAAGTAAACCAAAAGGAGTATCGAGGTATGATCGGATCTCTACTTTATCTAACTACTAGTAGACCTGATATTATGTTTAGTGTTTGTATGTGTGCTAGATTCCAAGATAACCCGAAGGAATCTCATCTCATTGCGGTGAAAAGGATTTTAAGATACCTAAATGGTACCAAAGATATAGGGCTATGGTATCCCACAAAGCAGTTTCGGTCTTATCGGATATTCCGATGCTGATTTTGCAGGATATAAAGTTGATAGAAAAAGTACTTCAGGGTGTTGTCAATTCCTTGGTACATCTCTAATAAGTTGGCATTCCAAGAAGCAAAATTCAGTGGCTCTCTCAACGGCCGAAGCTGAATATATTGTTGCTGGAGCTTGTTGTTCGCAAATCCTATGGATTGCACAACAACTCCAAGATCATGGATTCAACTTTAAGGGTATACCCATAAAATGTGACAACACTAGTGCTATATCTATCTCCAAAAATCCTGTACAGCATTCAAGAACGAAGCATATCGATGTGAGACACCATTTTATACGAGATCATGTAGAAAAAGGTGATGTGTCTTTGACATTCATCTCTACTGATCTACAACTCGCGGATATCTTCACAAAACCTTTACCCGAAGAGAGATTCAACTTCATAAGGTTAGAACTTGGTATGCTTAACAGGGAAGCACAAATGTAGGGGGAGCAATTATTGTCATACAATATTGATCTTATTCCCTACATTAAGACATTGAAATACATTTCAAGGCCTTACTAAATCATAGTATGATCTTGATTTTATTTGTTATATTGAATATGGATCAAATCTTTTAGTTATTATCTCTTTAGATAACTAACTAATAGATTCTGTTTTGAAAATCTTTTTTGTTTTACATGTTGAACTTTTTAAATTTTTTTAAGAGTTTATCAAGTGTTTTAAGATCTTCTCTCTCTCTATTTATACCATATCTTCAAAGATTTTATATCACGGCTTTAATCTGCTTTTCAAAAACCTCTAATCTCTTCGTCTTCCCATCTCCTTCGAACCCTAAATCTCCATGGCACCCAAACGATCTTCTACTACATCTGCTGCTCCGGCTTCAAAGAAATAACGATCAACAGATAGAAAAGGAAAGGCTGTTCAAGAAGCTTACACATCAGACTCCGACATTTCAAGGTCTCCCTCTCCTCCTCCTTATGGCCAATGGTTCGATGAGGTTGTCGAAATTTCTGATGATGAAGAATAATTTTCTGTTCTATTTTGGAAAACAATAGTTTGTTGAGACAATTTTCGTTACCCTTCTTGTTGAAAGACAAAAAGGGGGAGAAATAATCAGCTTTACCCTTCTGTTTTGAAAAACTTGGTTTGAACTTTCTATTTTGTTAAACAAAATTTGATCCTATATTTCTGCTATATTGTTTGGATATCTTGTTTTTGTTTTCTTAACAGGTGCACAGGTGCACAGGTCATAAGTTTTGTCTTTCATCAAGGGGGAGATTGTTAACTCCACCTTGATGATAAGACCTTATTAATGGTCAATAAGGCCTTACCGGTTGATGAAAGCCAAAATCTTGGTTTTCAGATTTTGGTAAGACCTTACGGGTTTTGGTAAGACCTTACCGAAACTGGCTCAAGTAGCTTAGTTCGAATGAGCTTATTTAGTTTAGTCCGATATTTTATTGGGCTAACAATATTCTTATAGGCTGGATTTTATATTTGGTTTGATCTTCTAACCAAATATATTAAGTCAAATTTTGTTAAGGTTGTTGAGATTTTCAAGGAATTTGATTTAAACAAAATCTTTGATTTAGTTTAAACAAATCTTTGAACAAAATCTTCAGCCAATATAATCTTAAAAATCCAGATTTACTGCAACTATATTGAACGGATTTTCAGCCATTGGAAAATCAAATCTCAACGTCCAGATTGCAACAAATCAAGATATCAAGATTCAATCAAACGATCAGATTTTTTGTAACAAATCTCAAGCTGCCCAAGATCTTTCTCAACGTTCGTTTTGTTTGAAGATGATGGGCGTATCTATATAAGGAGACAAGAAAGATGACAGGATACAAGACTGAATCCGAAGTGCATACAAAAATCATCTGCTTTCTTATCTCATAAAGCGTTGATCTCACCTTTCAAGCTTGAACGTTCTACTTCTTTGAGTGTGTGTGAGATCTTCGTTGAGCGTCATAGTACAATTCATCTAGAATCATACAAAGGGTTACTCTCTACCCAAACGTGTAAGATACTTCGGTATCGGTAGGACTTTGTTTTCTCTTGAGTGTTTGAGTTGCTAGATAGGAAGTGTAAGGCTTCTGAGTTTAGAAGAGGGAAGTTCTTCTGAAGGTTGTATATGAAGCTCATCGGAAGAAGAAGAGAAATAAAGCTACTTACAATCCTAGGGTTGGATAACCCTAGGCGGGGACTAGGTCAATTTGAGACCGAACCTCGTCAACATATCAAGTGTCACTTTTACTTCTGCTCTTTACTCGTATTTATTATCTCTTGTTCGTCTTTGCTTACTGTTTTATTCTTATCCAATCTATGAGCTACGGGTAAAGTCTTATCTCTGTTTGATAAGGTCTTATCACTGTTTGATAAGGTCTTATCTCTTATCGATAAGGTCTTACCAATCCTGAGATTGCGAAAAGATTCCATACTCTATTCATCCCCCCTTCTAGAGTATTTGTTAAATGTTTATCTGCCTATTCCGCACTTCATTAATAATATAGTAGTCCCATTTAGGAGGAGTGTTAGCATTTTGGAATACGCGCAGGTTGCGCCACTTCCAAAGCAATTAGACAATGGTGACGAATAGGATGTTCTTACCAACACCACGATGAAGGGTAATGTTGCTAAAATTCTTAGCTAACCACAACTCCAGTTGTTGCGTAAAAATAATGGGTTGATTCTCCTCGGGAACCAAACGAACCCAAACCTCTCTAGCTCTTATGCAGTCCCGGGTGATGTGGATGATAGTCTCAGGGATATTAGAGCATAAGCCACAATCGGGAGAGTTGGCCATGTGGCCACGGAAACGTTCCTCATTGGTTAAAATCTTCTTTTTGAGCATTAACCAACAAAATACATTTATTCTTCCGGTGTTTGCATTGCCCACACCTTTTGAAACGTAATAGATAGAGGATTAACAGTACTCTCATTTGCTAATCTCTCGCAACCAGCTGCTAGTGTATAATCACCATTGCTTGCAGTAGGCCATGTTAAGGAATCGCTCTTATCTCCCTCACTATTGATAAAGGTCGGAATATGTTTAAGAAGAGTGTTCGCAAGGAGATACATCGAAAGGACAAAGCCAATTCCACCCGCTATAATCAATCCAAAAATCCCGGAGTGGAACATTCCTCATATAATCATCCACCCGTTGAGTTGTCACATGGTCCAGAGGACTATCAAGTAGCCAAGGATCAGATCAAAACCTGACAGACCTACCATCATCAATAAGCCATGAGCATCCCTATTTGATTAGCTCGTTCATAGCCCAAGCGATACCTCTAATAATGTGGGAGCCATTTTTCGACCGGGCAATATTCAGCACACCTCATATGCCCTATAATTTGTATTTGGTCCGTATGAGAGCAGCCCATAGGTTGTTTTCTTCCATGAACAACCTCCACCCTAACTTTCTAAGTGCAACAGTGTTCACCATCGACATGTTTTTGAGACCAACACCCCCAGCTTTCTTGGGTTTACACAGATCATTCCAAGCCACCAAGTGAGTCTTACGTCCACTATCAGACCCACATCAAATAAATTTTATGCATATAGCTTCAAATTTAGGTATAGTAGTATGAGCAAGTATGGTGGTGCTCATGGTGTACATAGGAAGCGAGGATAAAAACAACTTTTGTCAATATCAGTCTACCAGCAAGACTTAATACTCTCCATTTCCAGTTGGCAAGTTTTTGTTAGGATTTCTTGAGAATGAAATCAAAATCGCAAGCTTTAACCCTAGTTTGGAGAAATGGCACTCCCAAGTAGTTTCCGAAGTTCATGTGGACCTTAAGCCCACTGGCATGTTCAAGGCGAGTCTTGGGGAGATGAATAATCTGGATTTATCACAACTAACTTTTTGTCCAGACAACTCACAAAATTTCATGAGGCAACTCTTCATCAGCTTTGCTTGTGTAACCGAGGCCTCACTAAAATAAATAATATCATCGGCGAAGAAAATGTGAGAAAGTGCGGGAGCAAATCTAGTAACTTTGATGGGTTTCCATGATCCTAAATGTACCTCATTAAGGATCATATGACTAAGTATTTCCAAGCACATCACAAAAATATACGTGGAGATAGGATCGTATTGCCTAACACCACGAGCTAATTTAAATTCCTCCGGTACTTCACCATTCCAGAGAACTCTCATAATAGGGGAGGTGATACAAACCAGTATCCGAAAAATCCACCAATCAGGGAGGAGAGCGCGCAGCACGCAGTGTATCCTCGATGAAGGCTAGGGCCAACTGAGTCTATCACAAGCCTTCTCGAGATCAAGTTTGGCAAGCATCCAACGTTCCCCTCATCTTCTTTTTCATCATAGAATTAATAACTTCTTGGACGACAACCGCGTTATTCTCAATGCGTCTCCCGGGAATAAAACTACTTTGCGTAGGTCCTACTAGATTAATTTCCAATCAACGGCTTTAGTCTTTGGACCATTATTTTGGTGATGATTTTGTAGGCGACGTTGCAAAGGCTTATGGGCGGAATTTGGACATCTTTTACTGCTTTGACACTTTGGGACAAAATGAGACCTTGTTGGTCGTCATTCCCAAATTGGTAGAAGATCGTCAACCTAAAATATATTGAACAACTATTATTTTGGTATATAACATTCTTTTATATTTTGTATAAATCGTATTGGCCATGGGACAATGTGTGTTTGCACTGAATCTCTACGTCTTACGTACGTCATGTGGTGTGACCGGATAATATGAGGCCCAAATCTTTACACCTCACTGCACCTAGCGTCTTTCATCGTTTGAGATACACTTTTTCAAACTAAGATTATAATACCGCTTGTTCTCTTTATCAACACTAAGGATAGCCCGCGTCCTACGTACGCGGAGAATAACATGAGTATAGTTGTAGTAAGGAGTAGTATGCGGAGAATATCAGGAGCATAGTTGTAAGTAAGAAGTTGTGGTGAAATTGAAAGGAAAGCAAGTCATTATGGCAGCGCCTTACACTCTACATTGCTTTCACTGCTACATTTAATGGCATGCCAGTATATAAGAATCTAAAGACACATTTAATTTTAAAGAACAAGTGATGAATACATTCCGGCCCTTACATCACTTAACTTACAAGTTGGCATTGTAACACTAAAAATGTATAATCATATAAAATTTAATGGATAATATATTTATTATACATACAAATTCCGTACAACTTATGCATGAAAAAGCATCATATGGTATCATGTCTTGGATAATATCATTGAAAGAAACACGTAGCTTTGATCAAGAAAAAATTATATGATTAATGGATTAAGGCGATCACGCAGGCACGGGAAAGGAGAAAAAGACGAGCCAAAACGAACCGCACGAGATTGGAGCAATCTCGTTCGAGATCCACATGATCTCGGCCGAGATCCGAGCCAGCTCGACCGAGATCCCATATATCAGAAGTTTTTGTCGAAGAATCTCGGTCCCGATCTCGGCCGAGATTTGTTCCATCTCGGCCAAGATTTTTCACATTTGACCGAGATTTCTGACCGAGATTTCGTCAACGCTGGATCACGAAGCAAATCTCGGCCCCGACTTTCAAAAATCTCGGTCACCGACCGAGATTTCCGACCGAGATTCCTGTTCGCCGATTTATTTCGTTAATTTTCGGATTTGTTTGAGGGTAGCCCGTTGCGGGATATAAAAGGAAAGCCCAAAATAATTTCCGGGGTTCCCGTTTCATTCAAATTTCGAGCTCCTTTGGAGAGAGCTTTTTCCCCTTTTCTTCTCCCTTTGCCCTAGGCCATTGTTGGCCATTGTTGAACTTGTTGGAGCTTGGAGCAACTTCGCGAATATTGGGAAATTTGACGTTTTGCTAATCCTCTATCAATAAAGCTGAGTTTCTTCTTTAATCTCTATTTTAGATTCTTGTTTGTGCATTCTCTCTTGAATCTCTTGAATCTTTTGAATTGATTGGATTGATAATTGCTTCTTCCATTGAATTGAGTGGATTGATGATTGCGTTTGAAATGTCGATTGTTGGCTAAAACTCGTGTGGATCCAAGGTGAATTGGGATTCGTTATTACCCGGACTATGATGGAATTGTGCTTATTGCTTGGTTCGAGTAGCTTTGAAATCCTATGGTTGGCCTGTTCTTAAACCTAGTTAGAATTCATCTAGCTAGTAACCTAAACCGGAATTGAGACCTACCCGGTAATGTTCCGTTTGGATACTTGAGTGTTCGACATAGGTAATAGAGGTGGAAACCTCTATTGGGTTGAGTGTGCCTATATTCTGTCCTAAGTAGGGTAATACCTGAGACTTACCCGGTAATGGTTTACCTTTCCCTTAGTTCGGAATTTAGTTTGTTTAGAATTTCCTACCTCTCTACCTTGAGACTTACCCGGTAATAGGTAGTTGGTTTGGAACTAGATAGTCTTGAGACTTACCCGGTAATAGACGATCAGTTTAGAAAAGTTCTTCCCTGAAGTTTGTAACCATAGATCTTTTGAGAGATTTCCTGAGTCCATGCGTAATAACGATGACCTTGAATCCTTGGAATCCGAAATTTCTTTATTAATATACTTTCGTTTGTCTGTTTTACTTGGTTTTCGATCAAATCTGTTATTTATTTGCGAACTTTACAGAAAACCCTTCAAAACTCCTTTGATCTTTCTTCCCTTCTTTTCCAACCTCGTTCTTTTATTTTGATTTACGCTATCTGTGATCACATCTGCATTCCAAACATTTAGTCCCTGAGTTCGACCTTGGAATACTTACCCTAACTGTAATTGACCCATACACTGTGGGTTCGCTACAGATTCGGTGTTTATTTCTTGTTTATAAATTTAAAACATACCGTGTTTTTACTAACCTGTGAGCTTTTATCATTCTTGATAAAAGTTTATAGGGGCGTGAAAATAGCGAACAAAGTTTTTGGCGCCGTTGCCGGGGACTAAGTCATTTGTTTTGTTTTGTGATTTCTTTTAATATAAGTCTTTCTTTTACTTTTGATCTCGTTTCTAGTTTTGTTTTTGGAATTTTCAGGACTTTAGGTATCCTTCACAGTGTATGCAAAGAACTCGGGGTTTGAAAGAACTAGTTATGTACGATCCCGAACCTGAAAGGACACTGCGAGAGAGACTAAGAGCCCGGAAAGCTTCTAAAATGGCTGAAATAAGAGATTATGAAGCTGAACTCAGAGATGCTTTAGAGCAACTAGAAGCTGAGAGACGGATTGCTAGAGAAAGAGAACAGACTACAGAAAGGGAAATGGCTGCAATGAGAGCTCAAATGGAAGAGATAGCCAGAGCCATGAACCAGAGGCCAGCTGCAGCTCCAGCTCCAGTGCAGCAAGTAATTCCAGCACCACAATTAGCTCCAATTCCTCCTCGAGTTGAAGCTCCTCCACAAGCTCCACTTCCCGCTCCTCTCAAACCTGTCATTCACCAGCCTTTTGTGGAAGTTCCACAAACACTTGGACAGAGGATGGATCCTACCCAAAGAGTTAACCGTCCTGGAGTTAACATTGGAGATCCCGCGAATCATGAGCATGAGCTGCGACCGCAGGTGATAAAGATGATTCACTAGAATCAGTTTGGTGGGACAGAGACAGAATCTCCTCACCAACACATGAACAACTACGAGACTCTTATGGATGCGGTAAGTCCATCTCGTATGGAAGGTAACAATCATAAGATAAGAGGTTTTTCTTTCTCTCTTAAGGATAAAGCTTTAGCTTGGTATCAAACTATTCCATATGGGCGGATTAACACATGGGAGTAGATGGTGTCTGAATTCCTCACTAAGTTTTTCCCACGCTACAAGACTACTGAACTTAGAGGGAAGATAAATGCTTTTGTAATGAAATATAAGGAGAGTTTGTATAAGTCTTGGAAGAGGTTCATTGACCTTACGTTGGAATGTCCTCATCATGGGATCTCTAAGATTGAATTGCTAGAGATTTATTACAAGGGACTTTATGAAGATACTCAATTTAAATTGCAATCACTTTCTGGAGGTACTTTTATGAAAAAAACTGTGGATGAAGCTTGGGAATTCATTACGAAGCAAGCCAAGACTATTAAAAAGTATTCTCACAGGAAAGTTGAAGAGAGAAAGACTAGACCCGGAGTCTATGAGGTGAACCAAAGCACTCTTAATGATTCAAGGTTAGATGCTTTGCAAGTTGAACTTAAATCTTTGAAAGAATTAATTGCATCTAACTTGAAAGCTCAGCAAGCCGAAGTGCTGGTAGCATCCAAGGAAGAGGATGCGAATTACATGGGTAAAGGTAACTACCAAGGAGGTTATCAAAACCAAAGAGGTCATAACAACAATTATAATAGGAATAATCAGGGAAATAACTACAAGCCTAATCATAATCATCCTGGTTTTTCTTATTCTAATCCTGAGGGTGCTTTGAACCCTCAAGCTTCTTCTAGCAATGTAGGCCAGCCGTCCAAGCCAGCAAAACCCGCTCAACCAAAGGATAGAGTTGAAGCAATGTTTGAGCAATTGATGGCTAGGATGGAAAATCTAGAGAGTACAGTCACTAGTGTAACCAAAGCCCAAAAGGTTTTGGAAACTCAAGTGTTCAAGAAGGCCGAAGACGCTCAAAAAGAGATCCAGGAAGACTTCATGAAAAAACTGAAAATAATTCCAAATGGCAAGTCATGGCAATCACTACAAGAAGTAGATTAGAAACAAATGATCCACAACCAAAGGTTTTAGATAAAGGAAAGCAACCAATGGAAGAGGAGCCTAAGGAAAAAGAGAATGTCTACATCCCTCCTCCTCCATACAAACCACCACTTCCTTTTCCTAAATCCCGTGCTAGAGCTCAATTGGACAAGCACTTTGGTAAGTTCCTTGACCTTTTAAATAAATTGCATATTAACATCCCTTTTGTTGATGCTATTTTAGGGATGCCTGTCTATGGAAAGTTCTTGAAGGAAATCCTCTCCAACAAGAGAAAGCTAGAGGAATATGGAGAAGTCAGAATGACCCGGAGATCTTCTGACCTCATCCAGAAGAACAGTGGAAAGATGCCACCAAAATTGAGTGATCCCGGATCTTTCTGTGTCCCAATCAAAGTTGGAGATGGAACGTACAAAGTACTTTGCGATCTTGGAGCTAGTGTAAGTATTATTCCACTCGTTTTATGCAGGAAGGTTGGACTTGGAGAACCAAAGCCAATAAAGATGACTCTTTGCATGGCAGACAGAACCACCACACGTCCTGTGGGAATCATTGAGGATGTTCCAATCCAATTAGAGAAGTTCTTTATCCCTATTGACTTTGTTGTTTTGGATATTCCTGCTGACTGTCCTGTTCCTATTATTTTAGGGAGATCTTTTCTTGCTACCTCTGGATGTTTAGTTGATTGTAGGGATGCTACCCTTACATTTAGAATTGATGAGGAAGTTGTGGAATTTAAACTCCCTCCTTTGATTAAGGGACCCTTGTTTGAAGAGGATATGTACAACATCCTAGAGGATGATGAAGATGATTGGGAGATTATAAATTCAATTCTATGTTCTGACCCTCTTGAGCAGGTTTTGACCATGAACATCATGACAGTAGAGCCAAAAGATGAACTGTTTGAAGAAGTCCGATCTTTGAGTCTTCTCCCCATCAATGAGGAATCAAGATATGAAGAACTGACAGAAGCAGATGGCATCTCGGCCAAGATCCAAGAAATCTCGGCCGAGATTTGGCAACAGAAAGTTTCTGTTTCAGAAGATCAGGGCATCTCGGCCGAGACCGAAAAATCTCGGCCGAGATTTACCCTATCTCGGCCGAGATTCACCTCAGCTCGGGCCGAGATCCTTCATCTTCACCAGGAAGAGTTGGCCGAGATTTCTGAAGAAGAACCGGAGCCTCCTAAGGTCGAGATGAAGCCTCTTCCGACACACCTAAGGTACGCCTTTCTTGGTTCTAACTCATCTTATCCCGTCATTGTTAGTGCTAGCTTGAATGAACTTGAACTCGAGAAGTTATTGAAAGAGCTTAAGATGCATAGAAAAGCTTTGGGCTACACTATAGATGACCTCATAGGGATTAATCCTTCTATGTGCATGCATAGGATCTTGTTAGATGATGGACATAGGCCTTCTAGAGAACTTCAAAGGAGATTGAATCCTAACATGAAAGAGGTAGTTAAGAAGGAGATCCTTAAGTTGCTTGATGCAGGAACTATATTCCCCATCTTGGATAGTAAGTGGGTTAGTCCGGTACATGTTGTACCTAAGAAAGGTGGGATGACTGTCATAACTAATGAAAATAATGAGTTGATCCCGACTAGGACTGTGACAGGATGGAGGATGTGCATTGATTACAGGAAGTTGAATCATGCTACTAGGAAAGATCACTTTCCTTTACCCTTCATTGACCAAATGTTAGAAAGGCTAGCCCAACACTCTTACTTTTGCTACCTAGATGGGGATAGTGTTTTTTTCCAGATCCCCATCCATCCGGATGACCAAGAGAAAACCACTTTTACTTGTCATTGGGGTACCTTTGCTTATAGGAGAATGCTTTTCGGTTTATGTAATGCTCCAGCTACTTTCCAAAGATGCATGATGTCTATTTTTTCTGAATATATTGAAAACATCATGGAAGTCTTTATGGATGATTTTTCTGTTTATGGATCCTTTTTTGATGAATGTTTGGCTAACCTTTCTTTGGTCTTACAAAGATGTGAGGATTGTAATCTTGTTCTCAATTGGGAGAAATGTCATTTCATGGTTAGGGAAGGTATTGTGTTAGGTCAATTGATATCTAACCGTGGAATTGAGGTTGATAAGGCCAAGATTGAGACTATTGAGAAGCTACCTCCACCATCATCAGTCAAAGGGGTAAGAAGTTTTCTAGGACATGCCGGTTTTTACCGGAGATTTATAAAAGATTTCTCTAAAATTGCTAAAGCTTTGACTAACCTACTAATCAAGGATGTTCAGTTTGTTTTCTCAAAGGAATGCCTTGATGCTTTTTACAGGTTGAAGGAAGCTCTCATCACTGCTCTAATCATGCAACCTCCCGATTGGTCTCTTCCATTCGAGGTGATGTGTGATGCAAGCAACTTCGCAGTGGGAGCGGTGCTAGGACAGAAGAAGGAAGGACTTACTCATGCTATTTACTATGCTAGCAAGACGCTTGATGGAGCTCAGCTGAATTATGCAACTACTGAAAAGGAGCTCCTAGCCGTCGTCTACGAATTTGAGAAGTTCCGTTCCTATCTTGTAGGAGCTAAGGTGATTGTGTACACGGATCATGCTGCGATTCGGTACCTTCTCACCAAGAAGGATGCAAAGCCACGTCTTATCCGGTGGATTCTTCTCCTTCAAGAATTTGATCTAGAGATTAGAGATAAGAAGGGGTCCGAGAACTCTGTAGCTGATCATCTTAGCAAATTACCTCCAGAACTTATGAAAGGGGATGACATCCCTATTGACGATGCATTTCCGGATGAGCATCTCCACATGATGGAGAAATATATCCTCCAAATTTCAGGTGAAAAGGAACCTTGGTTTGCTGACATTGTTAATTATTTAGTTTGTGGTGAAATTCCTCCAGGTTTATCTCATTCCCAATGGAAGAAATTCTACAAGGATGTGAGACATTACTATTGGAATGAACCACTACTATTCAAGAGAGGACCCGAGGGAATCCTTAGGAGATGCGTCCCAGACGACGAGATTGAGAGTGTCATCCGACATTGTCATTCATTGCCTTGTGGAGGACATGCTAGTGCTCACAAGACTAGTGCCAAGGTATTGCAATCTGGATTTTTTTGGCCTAATCTTTTCAGAGATGTGTAGATATTCGTCACTGCTTGTGATTCATGCCAAAGGACGGGCAACATATCTAGGAGGAATGAGATGCCTTTGAACAACATCCAAGAAGTTGAGATTTTTTATGTATGGGGTGTTGACTTCATGGGACCTTTCCCATCCTCATGCGGGAACCTTTACATTCTTTTAGCGGTTGATTATGTATCTAGATGGGTTGAAGCTATTGCCTCACCCACAAATGACGCTAAAGTTGTGATTAAAAATTTTCAACCGAACTATCTTCCCTAGATTTGGCACACCACGTGTCATTATTAGTGATGGAGGGAAGCATTTCACAGCCAGAAACTTTGAGTCACTTTTGTCCAAGTATGGGGTAACTCACAAGGTTGCAACCCAATATCATCCCCAAACTAGTGGCCAAGTGGAAATCTCGAATAGAGAAATCAAGGGGATCCTAGAGAAGACAGTGTCTCACTCAAGGAAAGATTGGGCAATGAAGCTTGATAATGCACTCTGGGATTATAGGACAGCATACAAGACTCCCATAGGTACTACTCCTTATCAACTTGTTTATGGGAAATCATGTCATTTGCCTGTAGAGTTGGAGCATAGAGCATATTGGGCCGTGAAATGGCTAAACTTTGATATAAAAGAAGCCGGAGAAAAGAGGTTGTTGGACATCAACGAGCTGGAGGAGATCCGGATGAATGCATATGAGAATGCACAGATCTACAAGGAAAGAACAAAGAAGTGGCATGACAAGCACATATTGCCAAAGAACTTCAAAGAAGGTGATCTTGTTCTTCTCTTTAATTCTAGGCTCCGACTTTTTCCAGGAAAGTTAAGGTCACGATGGACGGGACCTTATGTTGTGAAGAAGATTTTCCCCCACGGAGCTGTCGAAGTATGGGGTGAAAACTCCGGTATTTTTAAAGTGAATGGACATAGGTTGAAGAGGTATACACCGGAACTTCCGGTGGAAAAACTTTCACCTATCCATCTCACTTGATGCTTTAAAGGAGTTAGGTCCGGCTAGAGACCTTAAACCAAGCGCTTCTCGGGAGGCAACCCGAGGTAAGAGTCTTTTCGTCTTTTTATTTTTATTTTTGCTTTTTGCTTTTGCGTTTTTGTGCGTTCTTGTTGGGTCTTTGCAGGACCTAGGTGTCGTGGTAAAAAAAAGATACGGGAAGCAGCACTCAGAACGAGCTTAAGGCGAGGAAATTGCTATGAAAGACGAGAAGCGAAATAAGTCGAGGAGGAAACACGCCGGATGCCTTCTTCATTCTTACATTGTGAGTATTGTTTTTACTTCATATTTATTATTCACATTAGGGACAATGTGAGATTTAAGTATGGGGTAGGATGCTTGCAGTACCTTTTAGCATGTTTCTTTTATTTGTACTGCATTTTATATAAAAATCCAAAAAAATCAGAAAATTTCAAAAATTTTGTGCTTCTAGGATTGATGTGACCTTAATGAGGAAATTGTGTATGTTTATTTGGCTATCGATGTTTATTTTGAGCTTTAATTGAATTAATGGCAATTATGGGATTTGAATGCCTTGTTTGTAATCTATATGATTTATTTGGATTACCATGTTTAATCGGATTGATCTTGAAAAGTTGAAGCTATATGATGAGTTCTTTTACATTGCACAGAAATGACTTAGGCAATTCGAATTCTTCTTCTTCTCTTCTTTACCATTTTCAGCACCTCAAACATTGAATTTATTTGCCCATTATGACCCCTCCGGGAATTAGGAAAGTGAAGTTTGAAGGTGTATGTTTAATTGTGAAAAGTGAATTATGTGCAATATGTGAAGAAGTTGTTTGATTTGTGATATGTGATTGAAAGCAAAAGCTTTCTATGGGTTTTGTTGGCTATGAAGATGAGTAACTCGGCACCATTCACATAATCGGATGTTTGTGTCTTGCCAAAGTCGGATCAGTTTTAAAAACATTACCTAGAGTTGATTTGGTATGTGCACTTTGGTGTAAGGTACGTGAAGGAAACTGAACACCAAGGTTTCGGCTATTGTGCACCTATGCCCTTCACTCAAAAGAAAAAGAAAAAAACAGAAAAATACGTAAGAAAAGAAAGGATGTATGTCGATAAAGAAGAAAGAAAAGAAAAATGTTATGTTGTCCTCTTTCCCGGATTTCCACCACATTACCTATACACATCCTACCTTTATCACGTTTCTTGGCCTTTATTTGTTAAGTCCTATTGATCTTTGCATACATGTTATTGACTTCATGGCTTAAACTTGGATTTTTCATGAACTTTAAACATTGGTAGTTTAAATGATGATTTTGGATTCCTTGCAAGGTGTGATTATCCTATATCTTGCCTATCTTACTTGACCTTAATCGAAATATGTCTTTAGCCTTGTGACTACACTCTGAAAGTGATCATGAATAGAAGCACTACCAAAAAGAGTTTATGCTTTTGTTTAGCTTAGATGATTCATGCTATCTTGCCTTGATTTTATTATTTGCTTGGGGACAAGCAAAGATAAGTATGGAGTATTTTGATAACATGAATTATCGACCTAGTTTAGTAGAGCATATAGTTAGTTTTCCCTTTTCCCGTATGCATGTTTTAGCCTTAAGTTGTGTTCTTTATACCTGTTTAATGCAACTTTGCGAGTATAGATGTCTACACACACTTTTGGTGTCTTTGTAGGTATTTTGGCGTGTTTCGGAGCTAAAACGATGCATTTGAGGATCAGGCCTCGGGATGGACACTTAGGAGCGATCACGCAGGCATGGGAAAGGAGGAAAAGACGAGCCAAAACGAAACGCACGAGATTGGAGCAATCTCGTTCGAGATCCACATGATCTCGGCCGAGATCCGAGCCAGCTCGACCGAGATCCCATATATCAGAAGTTTCTGTCGAAGAATCTCGGTCCCGATCTCGGCCGAGATTTGTTCCGTCTCGGCCGAGATTTTTCACATTTGACCGAGATTTCTGACCGAGATTTCGTCAACGCTGGATCACGAAGCAAATCTCGGCCCCGACTTTCAAAATCTCGGTCACCGACCGAGATTTCCGACCGAGATTCCTGTTCGCCGATTTATTTCGTTAATTTTCGGATTTGTTTGAGGGCAGCCCGTTGCGGGATATAAAAGGAAAACCCTAAATGATTTCCGGGGGTTCCCGTTTCATTCAAATTTCGAGCTCCTTTGGAGAGAGCTTTTTTCCCTTTTCTTATCCCTTTTCCCTAGGCCATTGTTGGCCATTGTTGAACTTGTTGGAGCTTGGAGAAACTTCGCGAATATTGGGAAATTTGACGTTTTGCTAATCCTCTATCAATAAAGCTGAGTTTCTTCTTTAATCTCTATTTTAGATTCTTGTTTGTGCATTCTCTCTTGAATCTCTTGAATCTTTTGAATTGATTGGATTGATAATTGCTTCTTCCATTGAATTGAGTGGATTGATGATTGCGTTTGAAATGTCGATTGTTGGCTAAAAGTCGTGTGGATCCAAGGTGAATTGGGATTCGTTATTACCCGGACTATGATGGAATTGTGCTTATTGCTTGGTTCGAGTAGCTTTGAAATCCTATGGTTGGCCTGTTCTTAAACCTAGTTAGAATTCATCTAGCTAGTAACCTAAACCGGAATTGAGACCTACCCGGTAATGTTCCGTTTGGATACTTGAGTGTTCGACATAGGTAATAGAGGTGGAAACCTCTATTGGGTTGAGTGTGCCTATATTCTGTCCTAAGTAGGGTAATACCTGAGACTTACCCGGTAATGGTTTACCTTTCCCTTAGTTCGGAATTTGGTTTGTTTAGAATTTCCTACCTCTCTACCTTGAGACTTACCCGGTAATAGGTAGTTGGTTTGGAACTAGATAGTCTTGAGACTTACCCGGTAATAGACGATCAGTTTAGAAAAGTTCTTCCCTGAAGTTTGTAACCATAGATCTTTTGAGAGATTTCCTGAGTCCATGCGTAATAACGATGACCTTGAATCCTTGGAATCCGAAATTTCTTTATTGATATACTTTCGTTTGTCTGTTTTACTTGGTTTTCGATCAAATCTGTTATTTGATTGCAAACTTTACAGAAAACCCTTCAAAACTCCTTTGATCTTTCTTCCCTTCTTTTCCAACCTCGTTCTTTTATTTTGATTTACGCTATCTGTGATCACATCTGCATTCCAAACATTTAGTCCCTGAGTTCGACCTTGGAATACTTACCCTAACTGTAATTGACCCATACACTGTGGGTTCGCTACAGATTCGGTGTTTATTTCTTGTTTATAAATTTAAAACATACCGTGTTTTTACTAACCTGTGAGCTTTTATCATTCTTGATAAAAGTTTATAGGGGCGTGAAAATAGCGAACACAATCTCTGAGATTTGATGGTGTATCACAAACCTAATCTTGCACCTCATCATCCACCAACAACAATTTTAGCTACTACCCTTTTAGTGACACACAGTAAATAATGTATTCACAGTTAACCTGGGTGATTTCCCTTTGTATTCCTGTATAGTCAGAATACCCTTCTCCTCCAAGTAGTTGCATAGTTTCTCAACTGTAATATTTGCACTTTTCAGTATTTCAACATAAACCTGACAACTTAACAAAAGGGAATCAACATTCCATTTTATTTTATCTACTACAAACCCAAATCACATAAATTTAACATCCATTACACTTACAATGTTTGTCTCAATTGTGCTGATTTCCCTTTTAGCCCTTTTATTTGGGTCAGACCATCTGATCAACCAACAAGTCAGAATTACTTATAAAGAGTATATATATATATATATATGTCTTATATTTTGACAGATTGTGAAAGAACATCAACCTGCCAAAGATTTTGCTCTCTTATGGTCATCAAAGCTTTTGGGACATTCTCATGAAGCCCGATTAAAGCTGCAGCGCGGATTACGCCAATCTGCATCATTCTGCCGCCTAACGTCTTCCTCAGTCTTCGGGCCTGAAGAATAAAATGTAGAGTTAACTTGACTGGATCATCACACTCACTGTAAGTAAACTATTTACTTTGTTGATGAAGCTATTTGAACCCACAATTACAGATCCAACAGGAGCTCCAATGACCTTTGATAGGCAAACCTGTTTTGTATATTGTGGATGCGGAACATTAAGAGCAAATAAGTATCAAAGAGATCAAAGAATCAAAATGTAAGATTACCGAGACTGAATCTGCAGCTTGCACAAGCCTAATAATGAGCATAAATATAAGCTTGAAAAAATAGATGAATTGGGAAATTTACTTGAGCCTAATAATGACTGTGAGGCCATGTACGTGTATCTGTCACTATAGAATCTACCGTATCCTACAAAGTTGAAGTTCAAGCACCATATATTAAAATGGTTTATGATAAACCAAAAGAACATAAATAAGATAAACAGAATGGCATAGATAGGAAAAAACTTACACCAATCATATCTGAGATCCCAGGAATAGCTGTGAAGCTTCCACCGACAGCTTTCAAAGTGTAATCAATTATAGGCTTTTGGCTGCAGATATAATAAACGACCATTCATTTTTCTAAACTTTAACTGGTTCTATCAGCAGTGCATTCAAAATATGAAGGTTCCCTACATGTCATATATAAGAGGGAATTTTCTTATTTAAGTTTGATTTTTAAAAATCCTGCTTCGTATCAACTTGCCAAACTGACAACAACTTTTGAGAATGTTGATATGTTATTTACACATTATTTAGAGCCACAACTATGGGTAATGAAAAGAACAAACTATTTTAATCTAGAAACCAACCACCCATCTCCAATGATTGTCAAGTTTAATTGCCAGGATCTTTACCAAAAACAAGGCATTTATTGACAAGCGAGTGAATCATAAATGATACAGCAACAATTCTTGCATTTTGTGAAATCTACCTCAGATAGTAGAGCAACAACCACAACAAATTTGCATGGAATCTCCTCAGATAATTGGAATATAACACGAATCACAGTGAATACTTTAAGATCCTTTAACTGTACATGACAAGAAACAACTTAATTCTGAGATACCAATTTAACATTGAAACTCAGTATATCAATAAGTTGTAACTTAGGAGTAAACCTGAATGGGAATAGAAGCAACCACTACGGGTTTGTACAACTAAGACAATACTTGGATTTCCACCCATTTAAAATCAATATCCATGATGATTTGACTTGGCTTCAGACTTTGAACTCTAATCCCTGAGCCCATAAAAACAATTCAAGTTATGAAAATACAAAAGCAATAAAAAAATTCTACAAAAATACAGCAAAAGGAGCTACAATAGTGGCATGAAAAAAGAGTACCAAGTATTCAATTTTCTAGGGGAAAACTGATCCTTGATCTATCAAGAAGTTCAAACAAGCTACCAAGATACTCAAATAACGTCAACTTGCAATTTGAAGAATCCAATGTGGCATCAGAAACTACACATTTTCTAGCATTTAAGAGCTCATTCGTCAATTAGTCAAGGAAAAGCTCCACATCCGGACTTTTATTCCTACGAGGTAAATGTCTTTTGGTTGGAGTTTTCTTCTGCATCTGGTGTTACCAAGTACATATTTCAGGTTGTCTGTAGGTGTATTTTGGAGATTCTCTGTCGAATCATAGAACCGTCCTTGTTGTGGTTGATTAGACAGTAGGACATTGCATGAATTGCTCGATTGCTAAGTTGAATAGAGATAGATTTGCTTGTAAGGAGATGTGAGAGCCTTTTCTTTCGGACCGAGTTCCGCCCTTAGCCGAGATTTCCTTTGGCCGAGATTGGCCTAGCCGCACCCGCGGGCACGTATGCCGCCCCTGCGGGTTCCCGCCCCTCCGGCCCTGTGATCCGCCCCTGCGGGTTACGGCGGCTGCAGCCGGTTTTGTTGACTCTTTGACCTACGCTTTACCCTTCTTTACCTTCTTCGTTTCACCTTGCTGAGCAAGGGTTTCCTCATACTTTCCAATCCAGTTCACGTCCTTCTTGCTTCTCCCTGGTTCCCTCTTGATCTTGTTTTGGTTTGGAAGAGTTTGGATTGAGTTTGGATGTGTTGTGGCTTTTGTGGTTGATGATGGTGAGTATTGTTGTGCTTGAAAGCCTGTTGGTGATTAGTACCTGAGCTAACCACAGCCGTGGTGAGCATTTTCCTCCTTGCTTCTTCATTATTTCTTCTTTCTTTCTTGTTCTTCTTCTTCCTTAGCTTAGGATTAGATGATTGAATGTAGGACTGATGTATGTATGTGTATGTTGTGACCTATGTATAAAACTGGGAAGAGAGTAGACGTGATTGATCAAGTGAAGAGTTAAAGAGAAGCCGCGAGGTTTCATTCTGCACTGTCGCCGCCCCCGCGGTTACCGTGTCACAGCGCCCGTGTCGTGCTAGCCGTGTGCCTGCGTTTTCCAGCGTCCCTTGTCACCGCCCCCGCGGCTACGTTCCGCCGCACCCGCGGTTGCTTGCCTCCGCCCCTACGCCCCTTTGTTACGCAGGTTCGCTTTGTCCCGGGTCTACCTAAAGCTAGGTAGATCCTTTCCTTTCCTAGTTGAGCGGTAGTAGCATGCTAGGATTCGGATGTTGACGAGTATGTTATGGAATTGCCGGTTAGGGCTTTGAGGTTTACGAGTTGGATATGATCCCTTATGGATCCCTTGGGTCTAGGTGTGACCCTTTGTGTGATAGGAGTTTGATATATGTGTATGCCTTGTATAGGCCGTGTTATCCTCCAGTTTGGAGTGGACTGAGTTGAGGTTGATCCAGTGAGACGACTACGAGGTTGAGGTAAGTCCGTGGGACTTACTTTGTCATTCCTCTATAGGATGTTGTGCATGAGTGGTGTGTTATATGTTTATAGCATGTGTTATATTGGTCACCGACCTATGGTATATTTCTTGCCCATTATAGGGCCGTGATAACTTGCCCTTTCATCCCGCTGGGAGTCTGGGAGGTTCTCTGTAGGCAGGTCAGACCTGGTAAACGGTTCGGGCACTTCCCATTCCCTTAGGGTACATGGGGTAGTGTTCCAGGCACCATTCCAGCTGGTTATTGGACCCAAAGGCGAGGTTTATATTCCTCGTGTCACTTATGTTTATATGGATATTATATATGAGTTGGTTGCTGGACTTTATAAAGATAATGAACCGGGTAAATGTGTGAAAGCATGATGATGTGTTAAGATTTCTGATGTGTGTTTGTGCTCTAGCATACTCCTATATTTGTGTATGGTTAGCTAACGGTTTCATACCGTGTTGTAGACACTTTGCAGGATAGGAGAGCTGTAGAGTGATTCAGAGTGGGTGATCCGCTGAGGGCTCCGTACGCTGGGGCAATATCGGGGTTGGGTTATTTTGATGTACAGTTTGGTTTGTTTGTACTCAACGGTACATTGTATTACCTTTTGATCTATATATATATATATATATATATATATATATATATATATATATATATATATATATATATATATATATATATATATATATATATATATATATATCAGTTTCATGTTTTGTTTTAATCTATCGGTGCCTTGTTGTAAGATCAGTGAAATTGTTGTCAAGCTAGGGTCAGGATCCATTGTGAGATCCTAGCCCAGTAACACTCCGAGTCCTGCGGATTTGGGGTGTTACAAAGTTGGTATCAGAGCCCAGGTTGACAACAATGGCACTAGTAATCTACAATAAAGGTCGAATAGATAACTAAACAGAACCCGAAAAGGGGTCTGACTTTTCAAAAGGTTTTGGTTTTGAAATGAGTACAAATATTTTGGGATACCGTGTACGGGAGCCATCACCCCTCTAAAGACCTCGACAGTATAGATATATATAGATATTCTGCTGTGATTGATCTATGATATATCTATACATATGGCATATATATAGCCTTCTAAGATAGGTTTATGTCCTCTGCAGATGGTTCAGACTAGAGCCTTACCTGCAGCTGGACGAGGTAGAGGTAGAGGTAGACCCCCTCTAGGTAGAGGACGTGGTAGGATTCCTGCTATTGAGCCACGTGCAACAGAGGAGGTCCACGAGGAGGTTGCTGAGAGTGCCGTTCCTGAGGCTGGGAACGGTGCAGTTGAGGGATAGGGGCCACAGAGAGCCCAGTCTGGTGATTCTGATCGCGTCTCTATGGATAGAGCAGAGTTTCAGGCTTATATCAGACATGTTGAGGAGGCCGCCAGGGCAGGTAGGCGTGCCCCGGATCTGCCAGCACAGGAGGGACCATCTGAGAGGTCCCACACCGTTACTCAGGTACCAGCTGTACAGGTACCTGCTGCTGAGATTGCTCGGGTTCCAGAGGAGCATAGAGGGCCTAGACCAGACACTTGGTTGAAGGGTTTTCATCAGATGGGAGTACCCCCTTTCATAGGGAAAGTGGGGCTAGAGGTGGAGCTTTGGATAGGACATGTAGACTCAGCTTTGGAGTCTATTAGATGTCCAGTTGATAGGCAGATTGAGCTGGTGCAGACCTTGTTTGGAGATTTGGCACAACACTGGTGGAGGTCTGTGCGAGCACAGGTTACTAGTTATGAGCAGATGAGGACTCTGATCCGAGAGCGTTTCTGACATGCCTCTTTGAAGAGGGAGAAACTGCGAGACTTTGTTGAGGTTGGGTTCGAGGATGTGCCGGTCTCAGAGGCCATCAGGAGATTTCAAGAGGAGCTGGCATTGCTGGGTCCAGCTGCACCTGTTGCAGATCAACACGTGTATTTGTTTTCCCGATGTCTGAGGGATACTACCCGTACCTACATGGCGGGTTTTCACTGTGAGACCTTGGTTGACTATCAGGACCGGGCTTCTGACTACGAGAGGGAGAGAGCTAGCCAGAGGAGAGCTTCTCAGACCGGAGGGTCTGAGAAGAGACAGAGGACTGGTCAGACCAGTGGTACTGGTGGAGCTGCTGGTTCCGGGCGAGGCCAGAGTCGCCAGAGTCGTCCTCCATCTGCACCGGGTGCAGATAAGGGAGTGCAGTGCTTCAACTGCAGTGAGTATGGGCATATGAGGTCAGAGTGTACTAGGCAACCGGTGACCTGTTTCACTTGTGGCCGACCTAGTCATAGAGCTACCTTCTATAGACGAGGGAGAGCTTCATCACAGCAGGATTCTTCTCCTGCTAGTGCAGCGGGAGGTGGATAGAGACCACCTCAGCAGCAGCAGCAGAGTCAAGGACAGCAGAGGGTCCCAGGTCGCCCTACGACTCAGGGATCTGCTCCTGGGCCGAGTAGTGGCAGAGGTCGTGGTGGGGGCACCACTGATACAAGAGGCCCACAGGGCCGTGTTTTTGAGCTGAGGAGTGCAGAGGAGCTAGCGGCACCTACTGCTACAGGTACCATTCTGATTCATGGTATACCTGTTAGAGTTTTATTTGATACTGGTGTTATGCATTCTTTTATTTTTGATGCCTGTGTAGAACGTCTGGGTTTAGATACAGTTGAGGGGATGCCCTTTATTATAGGGTTACCCGATGGTGGTAGGGTCAGAGGTACCCGTGAGATTCACGGTTGTCCCATTTCTGTAGGTAAGAGGACTGTTACCCTCTCTACCGAGTTAGGTCAGATAGAGGTTTTCCGAGGTTGGGACCTTAGAAAGGTAGGCACAATTATCAACGCTATACGGGCAGCAAGACTTATTTCACAGGGTTGCGAGGCCTTCTGGTGTTATGCTATGAAGGAGGGGGAGAGTCCAGCGTTAGAGGATGTCCCAGTGGTCTGTGAGTTTACTGATGTTTTTGCTGAGCCGTCCAGTTTGCCGCCTCAGAGGAGTGTGGATTTTGGTATCGAGTTAGAGCCTGGTACGAGACTCATCTCGAAGGCCCCATACCGGATGGCGCCTGTCGAGATGTTAGAGCTGAAGAAGCAACTCGAGGAGTTGGCTGAGAAGGGCTTCATTCGCCCTAGCGTGTCCCCATGGGGAGCACCTGTCCTCTTCGTACGGAAGAAGGACGGATCGCTGAGATTGTGTATTGATTACAGAGAGCTGAACAAGGTGACCATCAAGAACAAGTATCCACTGCCGCACATTGATGATTTGTTAGTTCAGCTACAGGAAGCGACTGTGTTTTCTAGGATTGACCTGCGTTCCGGGTATCACCAGCTGAGGGTGAGGGAGCAGGATGTGCACAGGACAGCATTCCGGACCAGATATGGCCACTACGAGTTTGTAGTGATGCCATTTGGGCTTACGAATGCCCTAGCCGTCTTTATGGAGTTGATGAACAGTATCTTCATCGAATTCCGGGATCAGTTTGTGGTGGTTTTCATTGATGACATTCTGGTATATTCTGGTAGTAGTGAGGAGCATGCAGGACATCTGAGGACTATATTGCAGGTTTTGCGGGATAGAGAACTTTACGCAAAGTTCTCTAAGTGCGAGTTCTGGATGCCAGAGGTAGCATTTCTGGGTCACATAGTATCAGCTGAGGGATCAAGGTGGATCCAGCGAAGATAGAGGCAGTAGCTGCATGGCCTACACCAACGAACGTCAAGGAAGTACGTAGCTTCCTTGGCCTAGCCGGTTATTACAGACGCTTTGTGGAGGGATTTTCTGTGATTGCCCGTCCACTAACGAGTTTGCTGAGGAAGACTACCAGATTTGTGTGGTCTGATCAGTGTATGTAGAGTTTTGAGGAGCTGAAGAGACGTTTGACTTCTGCTCCTGTTTTGGCACAACCAGAGGGTACAGAGGATTTTGTAGTATACAGTGATGCATCCAAGCTAGGCCTGGGATGTGTGTTGATGCAGAGAGGCAGGGTGATTGCATATGCATCTAGACAACTGAAGATGTATGAGGAGAACTACCCGACTCATGATTTGGAGTTGGCAGCGGTAGTTCATGCACTAAAGATCTGGAGACATTACTTGTATGGTGTTACATGTCAGATCTTCACAGACCATCAGAGTCTAAAGTACATTTTCACGCAGCGGGAATTGAATAACCGCCAGCGTAGGTGGCTCGAGCTGATCAAGGATTTTGATCTGGAGATTTTGTATCATCCGGGAAGGCGAACGTAGTCGCCGATGCCCTGAGCAGGAAGGCGCCTCGAGAGCAGGCGATTGCGAGGCTGACAGTACAGCATCAGTTGCAGAGAGACCTGATCTGGTTAGAGCTTGACATCCAATTTCCTTATGAGGATTCTCAGCTGCGTACATTAGAGGTCCTTCCTGATCTGTTGGATGAGATCCGACAGAAACAGGAGACCTGCCCGACCTTACAGAGGATCAGAGATAGGATGTCTCGGGATGAGGCACCACAGTTCCTGCTGGGAGAAGATAGAGTTTTGAGACGCCATGGTCGTGTCTGTGTACCTGCTGATACAGAGTTGAGACAGAGGATATTACAGGAGGCTCACTGTACACCTTACTCGGTACATCCCGGTACGAGTAAGATGTATCAGGACTTGAGACGTATATATTGGTGGGGAGGGCTGAAGCCCGATGTGGCCAGATTTGTGGCACAGTGTGCGACCTGCCAGCAAGTCAAGATCGAGCATTTTAGACCTGGGGGTGAGGTCCATCCACTTCCTGTTTCACAGAGGAAGTGGGAGGACGTCACCATGGACTTTGTGACTGGACTGAGGCTGAGCCAGAGTTTTGATTCCATCTGGGTCATAGTAGACAGATTGGTGAAGACGGCCCGTTTCATTCCTATCAAGGAGACGTGGCCGGTGAGCAGATTAGCTGAGGAGTACACTAGGCAGATAGTGAGACTCCATGGTGTACCGAGGACGATCGTTTCAGACAAAGATGGACGATTTACCTCGAGATTCTGGCAGCAGATTCAGACTGCCCTGGGGACAAGTTTGCACTTCACGAATGCGTTTCATCCTCAGACAGATGGTCAATCAGAGAGGACCATTCAGACGCTGGAGGATATGCTGCGAGCTTGTGTGTTGGATTGGGGACAGGTGTGGACGGATCATCTCCCACTTGTTGAGTTCTCCTACAACAACAACTGGCATGCATCTTTTGGGATGGCCCCAAATGAGGCACTGTATGGACAGAGACGTCGTACTCCGTTATGCTGGGATGAGCAGAGCAGTGTCAGTGGTTTAGCACCTGATCAGATTCAGGATGATATGGCTCGAGTAGCATTGATCAGAGAGTGTATGCTAACTGCGCAGAGCCGTCAGAAGTCGTATGCTGACAAGAGGCGTAGACCTCTAGAGTTCAGGGTTGGAGCCCATGTGTGGCTGAGAGTGTCCCCGACACGAGGTGTTAGGCGATTTGGCATTATGGGGAAGTTAAGTCCCCGATATGTCGGACCGTTCGAGATTCTGGATCGGGTTGGGAGTGCAGCTTACAGATTAGCCTTGCCTCCGAGATTAGAGGGTGTTCACCCTGTATTTCACGTGTCTCAGCTGAGGGAGTATATACCAGATCCGAGACACATCGTGAGTTATGAGGATTTGGTGGGTGAGCCGGACCACACTTTTGTTGAGCATCCGATTGCAGTCCTAGAACGAGGTACGAGATGCCTGCGTTCGAAGGACATACAAATGCTTAGGA
This sequence comes from Fagopyrum tataricum, assembly GCA_002319775.1. Lineage (NCBI taxonomy): Eukaryota > Viridiplantae > Streptophyta > Magnoliopsida > Caryophyllales > Polygonaceae > Fagopyrum > Fagopyrum tataricum. The sequence continues at coordinate 3,705,079 of CM008282.1, forward strand.
AACAGTGGTCGAGACGAGGACCTGAGGAGGCTACATGGGAGACAGAGGATAGTATCCAGAGGAACTATCCAGAGTTCTATGCAGAGATAGGTGCACCAGTAGGATCACCGAGTAGATCTTAGTACTAGCTTGGTGAGTCTTATGTGCTTACATGCTGATATGTTATGATATGTTATTTCATGCTAGCTTGTTGTGATTATGATCTTATTAGATCTTGTTGTGCTAGTATGATTTTTGTTATAGCTAGAGATGGCTCTTTCCTCCATGCTATTGGGATATATGATGTTTTAGCTAGAGATGGTGTCCCTCTAGGCCTTGGACAGTATAGTTTGCTGCTGGAGTGGATGGTTTCCTCCATGCTTATGTTGAGGTTATACAGAGAGTTGTACATCGGCTTGTGAGTCCGAGTGGTTTGAGGATTTTACAAGTTTCGGGACGAAACTTGTTTTTAGGGGGGTGAGATGTGAGAGCCTTTTCTTTCGGACCGAGTTCCGTCCTTAGCCGAGATTGGCCTAGCCGCCCCCGCGGGCACTATGCCGCCCCTGCGGGTTCCCGCCCCTGCGGCCCTGTGATCCGCCCCTGCAGGTTACGGCGGCTGTAGCCGGTTTTGTTGACTCTTTGACCTACGCCTTTACCCTTCTTTACCTTCTTCGTTTCACCTTGCTGAGCAAGGGTTTCCTCATACTTTCCAATCCAGTTCACGTCCTTCTTGCTTCTCCCTGGTTCCCTCTTGATCTTGTTTTGGTTTGGAAGAGTTTGGATTGAGGTTGGATGTGTTGTGGCTTTTGTGGTTGATGATGGTGAGTACTGTTGTGCTTGAAAGCCAGTAAGTTGTTGGTGATCAGTACTTGAGCTAACCACAGCCGTGGTGAGCATCTTCCTCCTTGCTTCTTCATTCTTTCTTCTTCCTTTCTTGTTCTTCTTCTTCCTTAGCTTATGATTAGATGATTGAATGTAAGACTGATGTATGTATGTGTATGTTGTGACCTATGTATGAATCTGGAAGAGAGTAGACGTGATTGATCAAGTGAAGAGTTAAAGAGAAGCCGCGAGGTTTCATTCTGCACTGTCGCCGCCCCCGCGGCCAGAAGTCACCGCCCCCGCGGTTACCGTGTCACATCGCCCGCGTCGTGCATGCGTTTTCCAACGTCCCTTGTCACCGCTCCCGCGGCTACGTTCCGCCGCACCCGCAGCTACGTTCCGCCGCACCCGCGGTTGCTTGCCTCCGCCCCTGCGCCCCTTTGTTACGCAGGTGCGCTTTGTCCCGGGTCTACCTAAAGCTAGGTAGATCCTTTCCTTTCCTAGTTGAGCGGTAGTAGCATGCTAGGATTCGGATGTTGACGAGTATGTTATGGAATTTCCGGTTAGGGCTTTGAGGTTTACGAGTTGGATATGATCCCTTATGGATCCCTTGGGTCTAGGTGTGACCCTTTGTGTGATAGGAGTTTGATATCTGTGTATGCCTTGTATAGACCGTGTTATCCTCCAGTTTGGAGTGGACTGAGTTGAGATTGATCCAGTGAGACGACTACGAGGTTGAGGTAAGTCCGTGGGACTTACTTAGTTGTCATTCCTTTATAGGATGTTGTGCATGAGTGGTATGTGTTATATGTTTATAGCATGTGTTATATTTGTCACCGACCTATGGTATATTGCTTGCCCATTATAGGGCCGTGATAACTTGCCCTTTCATCCCGCTGGGAGTCTGGGAGGTTCTCTGTAGGCAGGTCAGACCTGGTAAACGGTTCGGGCACTTCCCATTCCCTTAGGGTACACGGGGTAGTGTTCCAAGCACCATTCCAGGTGGTTATTGGACCTAGAGGCGAGGTTTATATTCCTCGTGTCACTTATGTTTATATGGATATTATATATGAGTTGGTTGCTGGACTTTATAAAGATAATGAACCGGGTAAATGTGTGAAAGCATGATGATGTGTTAAGATTTCTGATGTGTGTTTGTGCTCTAGCATATTCCTATATTTGTGTATGGTTAGCTAACGGTTTCATACCGTGTTGTAGACACTTTGCAGGATAGGAGAGCTGCAGAGTGATCCAGAGTGGGTGATCCGCTGAGGGCTCCGTACACTGGGGCGATATCGGGGTTGGGTTATTTTGATGTACAGTTTGGTTTGTTTGTACTCAGCGGTACATTGTATTACCTTTTGATCTATATATATATATATATATATATATATATATATATATATATATATATATATATATATATATATATATATATATATATATATGTATATATATCAGTTTCATGTTTTGTTTTAATCTATCGGTGCCTTGTTGTAAGATCAGTGAAATTGTTGTCAGGGTAGGGTCATGATCCATTGTGAGATCCAAGCCCAGTAGCACTCCGAGTCCTGCGGATTTGGGATGTTACAGAGCATAGTGATGATTTGATTCTAAAACACATAAGTCTGAATTACATCCAAAATCCCATTCTTTGTGATCTCAAAGAAGAAGAACTAAGCACACGAATGATGGAAGTGAGAGTTTTGTTACTTACCTTAATTGAAGAGTAGTTGCAGGTGTAAACAATATTCTCAAGAGACGATGTATAGAAATTATAGGAAGGAAATAATGTGATGAATACTCGCTTGGCTAGTATCCTTATAGAGCCAAAAATGTGTATGAGTTGATACATGCCTCCTCTCCTTGAAGTTGTCTAAGAAAAATTATGAATCTTGAGTTACATCAATATTAATTTACATAATATAAGGTAATAAAGAAATGAGCACACACCTGCATAACAATGTAGGAATCTCCCATGTATAATTTACCATGATCAGATTCAGGCAAGGATGCTTGTTGGAAAATTGCTACAAATCAAAAGGCAATTTAAGCAAGCTAATTTGAAAAGTCGTATGAGACGAAAGAATAACAAACAAATAAAAGTAAACAAAGAAAATACACATCGAGGAACTTTTGAAACTCCAATCATAAGCATATGGACGATTATTCAATTTACCCCTTTTCATTGTACTAAAGGGGCTTAACATATAGCCCATAACTAAGAACAAATTAATATTTGGCGCTACTCTATAAACACCTTAAGCTGAAATTTTAGATTCATAATACAAGAGAATATATAAACACACCTTAAAGATGAACTTGTAGATTCATAATACAAGAATTTAACCTATGATTAATGACATCATTTTTTTCACAAAACATGTGCAAACCTTCTTAAACATCAAATTGAGACAAATATTCATAAATTATAAATTAGAATGCTTTACATTATTGGAAAGCAAGAACAAATCATACGTGAACTTTGAAACAGTCAAATCCATGAATCAAAATACTCGAGAACTTACCATAGTGACCGAAAGGAAGATGATAAGTCTAGAAATGGGTATTGCTACCCGTAGCAAATAGGAGACTATTAAACTACAATCATAAAAAAAAAACATCATTTTAGAGAAATTGTTAAAGAATGGTTGCCAATTTGAGATACATGCATGAATTATCCATTAAAAACCACAAAGATAGCAGTCCATAACACAAAGTATGAGATGAGAAACCAGTAAATGGTTGTAATGGAAGAAAATCAGTTTAGATCAAGGGCAACAGAAAATTTACCTTGATACTGGCCAAACCTCGAACACTATATAGTTATAAAAATGTAGATTATTTATATACACGTTTATATAATTTAATTTGTTTTGAGTATCACCTACTCTGATTTTTCATTTTGTTTGTTTTGAGTATTTTGACGAGTTATATTCGTTTGTAATACATGATTGCAAGCATAATTTGACTACAATGTACTTGTTGTTTTTCATGTATTTAGATGTATTCATTCTTACATGTTGTTGAACCCGTTGGTAGGGAATTATGTAGGTATAAATAGATTGGAAAATTTGTGTTAAATACATTATATTACTTGTTTTGAATGGTAAATCAAGAAGAAGAAAAAAAAAAGCACAATCAAGTTATCAGTATTGGTTGGAAGCCCGTCCACTTTCTAGGGGGTGGACATGATCAACATTTGTGGCTCCAACTAGGCGGTCCGGACTGGTGGGCACATTCATGGTAGAGTTTTTAGCTATGACATGGCCCAAACTCGGCCCGAGCCCACTTTTGTACAAGTTTAGCCAAAATATTATCGATATTATTTTTAAATTATAAAATCTATACATATGAATCGAATTTTTAAACATAATTTAAAGAAAAATATGTTAACATAGTTTTATTTTATTTTAACATATTTTTCTACTCTTTGATAAAGGAATGTGAATCCTTAGATAAAACAACTATGATATATTTATGGATTTTTCTCTTTGTATTTGCAATTTTTTGAATCATCTCTTGGTATCTTCATAATTTAATATGTTTCCTCCTTATACCTTTTTCTTAATATAAAAAAATCAATTATAATATAAAAAAATTTATTTAGGACTAATTATGACCACATTAAATATTAGTTTTATAAAATACTAAGTAATGGTATATAACAATTTTTTAAATTAAAACCAAAATTATATTTTTTTAAAAAAAGTAAAAACAAATTATAATTATTTTCAAATTAAAATAAATAAATAAATAAATAAATAAAATATTATATATATATATATATATATATATAAATTTAAAACTAATAAGAAAATAAATAAAATTTTACTAAACTTTGTTTTAAGGAAGGGTACATAATTTTTTTTTAAATTTACTTTTCTTGATTTTTTTTAATTAAAAATATAATGTACAAAATACTTATATACCATTGCTTAGTATTTTCTTGATTTTGCCTCGCTTCCGTTGGTGTCTGCTTTTTACAATCGTTGTCGTCTTTTGTGATGGTTGAGTTTTGGGTTTCAATGGGGAAGATGAGTCAACTCGCTGAGTTGGCTCAACTGGTGAGTAACCTCGCGAGTTAACTCAATTTTGGGAAAAAAAAATAAAAACAAAAAACAAAAAAAACGAAAAAGAAAGAAAAAGAAAAAAGAAAAAAAGAGATTGAAAGGAGTTGTCTTTGGAACATATGGAAGGTAATAGGTTTCTCCTTTATCCGTTCAGTTTCTTTCATGGGCGTGGTGGTGGTAGGGAGGGGATTAGAGGTTTCTCTTGCTTGGTTGGTCATTTGAAGAGACAACACCTTTTTGCGGATGAGCGCAAGAATGAGATTAGGGGCATCCTTGAGTATAACCTTGATGTTTTTGTGGCATTTGTGGAGGTTTTGACCGTCCTCAGGATGTGGTTGTGTGGACGATGTATGTGTCTTCATGCTTTGAGTCGTGAGTGTCGTCACACCGATGGTTCTGTTTCTGCTTTTGGTGATGATGGTGAATACATTGTGGGTATTTCGAGGCCGACAATGGATATCTCGGAGCTGGTTATTGCTGAGCAGATTGAATTTGATGGGGGGGTTTTGGTGCTTGATGTTGGTATGTTGGAGAGGGTTATGTGTGTTCCTATCATTACTGTGAAAAGCACCCCTCATAGTTGTCGTTTAAGCTTTTCTCAAGCGTTATTGGGTGCTCTTTTAAAGGTGGTTGCTGAGCCAAGTTGTGTGGCTGCTTGGTTTAAGTTGTTTTTGCTCCCTCGTTGTACGTTGGAGGTGTTCAGGCCTATGAGTAGGCAAGATAGAAGATCAGGAGGTAGGAAGTTTATTCAAAATCAGCGGATTTTACAGGCCTTGTCTTCTTGGGGAGAAGTTGATGGTGTTTCTAAGCTTGTGCATTCTTTGCTAGACAGTTCAGAGCATGGACCTGTTGTTAGGGTTGATGGTGACTCGAAGTATGAAGAAAATTGGGAGAGGAACCCTAATATCAAGCAGTGTCTTCGTAAGGTTTCAGATGGACATTTTACGGCTGATGTAAAAGTTTTGTGCTCCTCTGGAGTAGCTCCTTATAATGATGAGACTTTGAAGGTGTTGAAGGCAAAACATCCCTTCAAACCTCCTCCTTCTAAGCCTTGTTCTAATTTTCTTGAACCACCCCTCGTTGTTGATGTTGTTTTGATTTTTACATGCATCAAGTCTTTTCCCAAAGGAACCTCTTGTGGTAGAGATGGGTTGAGAGCACAACAACTTTTAGATGTTTTGTGTGGTGAGGGCTCTGCGGTTGCCACAAGTCTTTTGAGAACGCTTTCATCAGTGGTCAATTTGTAGTTGTGAGGTAAGTGTCCGCTGAGTTTGTTGCTTTAGCGTCTCTTACGCTGTTGTTGAAGCCTGATAATGGGGTTCGTCCCATTGCAGTCGGTACTATATGGAGACGGTTGGTGTCCAAAGTAGCCATGAAGGGAGTGAGTAAAGATATAAGGGAATATCTTGGAGATTTTCAGTTTGGAGTTGGTATTTCAGGTGGTGCAGAGGCTATTCTACATAGTGTTAACAGGATTTTAAGTGAGTGTCACTCTAATGGTTCTCTAGCTATGTTGACAATGGATTTTTCTAATGCCTTCAACTTGGTTGACATAACTATTTTGCTTAGGGAAGTAAGGGAAAGATGCCCCTCTATCTCTTTTTGGGTTGATTTCTTGTATGGTCAGGCTGCCCGTCTATATGTTGGTGATGATATTATTTGGTTGGCTACTGGTGTGCAACAAGGAGTACCTTTGGGGCCGCTTCTTTTTTCCCTTGTCTTGCACCCACTTCTTCATCGGATCAAAGACAGTTGCAAGCCTCTTCTACATGCTTGGTGTCTTAATGGTGGTACTATTATTGGCCGGACAGAGGAAGTGGCTAGAGCGCTTGGTATCATTAGAGAAGTTGGTCCGAGTTTTGGTCTTGAGTTGAATGTTTGCAAGACTGAACTCTTTTAAATTCGTGTGATGGTTCAAAGCTTAGAGAAGATTTATTCCCTCACGGAATTGCTAGGCCGGTTCTGGGTGTTAAGTTGTTGGGTGGTGTTGTGAGTAAAGCTGATGGGTTTATTAAAGAGATTGTCATGAAAAGAGCTGTTAAGGCGGTTGAGTTGATACACCTTCTTCCATAGTTGAGGGACCCACATAGCGAGCTTCTTTTGCTTCGTTCCTGCATGGGTGTTGCTAAGATGTTGTTTAGTTTGAGGACTTGTCTACCGGAACATGGGGAGGGTGCATCTATTTTTTTTATTTGGGACTTCGTGAATCAGTCGAAGATATTGTGGTTTGTGGGGGTGCTTATTTTGGCGATCTTTAGTGGCGACTTGCTTCTTTGCCGATTCGGTGTGGAGGTCTTGGGTTATACTCAGCTATGGAGACTTCTTATTTTGCTTTTGTGGCTTCTAGAGCTCAGTCTTAGGCTCTTCAAGACCACATTCTGCGGGACAGTGGAGTTATTGATATGGGCTTTGAGTTTTTTAGAGCTTTGGGCTCTGAGTTTTTTGGAGCTTTGGGCAATCTTCAAGCTTCTATTCCTAGTTTTGCTTTTGTGGCTTCTTATTTTGCTTTTTATGGTAAGATAGTACAAACGATGGAAGGAACTTTTAGTTTGACCACTAGGCAAAAAGCGGGTTTTCAGTGTCTACAGACAGCGCATAGCCAAGATTCCCTTCTTGCCATACCTATTGATGGACTTGGACAATTTATGTCTCCCATTGAATATCGCACGATCCTCAAATATCGCCTTATGATTCTTTTGTTCTCCTTTGGTATGTTTTGTCCTATGCCTAATTGTGGGAGGCCTTTGGATGTTTTTGGGGAGCATGCGGTTCATTGTAACGAACTACCCGGCTTCAAATATAGGCATGATTTGGTTCGTGATGTTTTATGTAACGTGTTTAAAGAGCAGGGATTTCGGCCAAGAAAGAGGCGCATGTATCCTTCTTGACTGATCCGCGTGAAAGAAGGTCTACGTTGAGGCCTGCAGATGTGTTAGTTTTTGGATGAGTGGGTGGAAAACATGTTTGTATTGATTTGACAGGTTTCTCTCATTTGGTTGGTTTGGGTAACGGGCCTTTTGTGGTGGGTAAGGCGGCTCTCAACGCGGCCTCTTTGAAGGTGGCTAAGCGTGAAAGAGCTTGTCTTGAAACCAACATTTGTTTCTTCCGTTCGCTTTCGATACAATTTGGTTTTCTTGCGCCTGATGCCGTCGAGATTTTCAAGAGGGTGCAAAGGGTCTTGCATGATAATTTGTGTCACCTAGGTCTTCAAATGTAGTGTTTATGAACATTGAATTTGCTATTCAGAAAGGGTTGACGGCACAGCGTTGCCCGCCTAACTTCTAACTCGATGTAATAAAGATATTATTTAGTATATTGTCATTGGTTTATCATAAACTTTATTATTCTATATTTTTATTTTACTTGGAAAAGAAATAAAATTTATTTTTTTTAAATATAATTAAAAAAAATTAAAATTAGCCTGAAACTTAGTTCCTAAATTTTAAAAAAATAAATGAAAAAAATACTTCTTTAACCTTAAACAATTTAAGTAATATTGGAAAAAAAAAAAAACATTGAAATTACAATTACCTCTGTTTAGTTTTATATAAGACAAACTTTCAATATTTTAATCAAGATTATAACGGAAAATCCCTATACGAATGACAATATTTGTCAAAAAAAATTTTCAAATATAATTATTTATTGTAATAATTATCTATTAATCCCGATGGCCCCATCAAATCAAGAAACCCACCTCGCGTTATTATGTTTTGTGTGTAAATATATGTTAAATTTATTCTAAATATAATACTAAAAAGAAAAGTAGTATCAAAATAATTCAAAATTATTATACCATTACATTTTCTTTACGATTTTGTATATATTATAGATTAATTATTATTTTCAAAAATCTATCTATTATTTTATTTATTTATTGACCGCAAAATCTTTAATAACAAGCCTCAATCTTAACGATAAAACATATATACATAGTAGTTAAATATTATGTTTTTATTCAAAGATTTTATCCTTACAAAGAAGGAAACTTGTAATCCTTGGTTTTGTTTCTTTTCCTGCAGAATTTACAACTTGATAATGTTGTAATACTATATCTTTAAGAAAAGCAAACCCCACCTTCCTAAATTAAGTAGGCTATCAAGTAGAATAAATTGATCGAAATCCTATTGTTTAACAATCTGAACTTGACATTAATCTGCAACATCAAATCTCGGTAGCCATGGATTTCATGATGATCATGAGGACGATGACGAACGTATGGCCAGGATCAATCGATCAGTTAGATTACACCATCGAATATCTGAAGCACCTGGTACGAGATCCGCAACAACAGCAATGCAACTCGCTGGTGTCCATAGACACGATGGGGACGACGACGACGATCCCTTGCCTTGCTTGTTCCCCTTTCGAGCGTTTCGATGAATACATTAAACACTACAAGCAACTCGTGTCGAATTTGCTCTTAGCCTCGCAAAACGTTCCTCAATATTGCGCCGATCTAATAGCTCAAAGGTTCGTCAACTCCTTCCTCAGACCGTTTAATGAGGAACACTGCTGCTTCGCCCTCGCTTGCAGATTTACCTATTCTGTCAAAATCTCACTTTTTCGGGTTTTTGTGGAAGATGAAGTTGGTGTTGATATGATGGAATTTTTCCCCATCAAGAAACCCACATCGAGTTCGTATGTCTCGGAGTTGATCAGGTCAAGGGGTGACAAGTACGAGGGGAAGTGGAATAGTAGCGATCACGAGTGTTCGATTTGCATCGACGGCATCAACAAGCACCGGAACTCCCTTACTCTACCCTGCTTGCACATGTTCCACGAAAAGTGCATCGTCCGGTGGCTCGAGACGAATCATGTATGCCCTCTTTGCCGATTTGAGATGCCAACCGAGAGTTCAAGAATGGAGTCTTGATCGATGAGCTGTTGTTTGAGCGCTTTTGTTTTTGAATTCGATCTTGAAAGGTATAGGCTTGAACGGGCCACAAGTTTGCCTTGAAAGTCCGTTTTTTTTTAAAATTTAAATTTAAATTATATGTGAAAAATAGAATTTGATGGAAGTTTAAATTAAGGTTTACATATACACTAAAATTGGGATATTTTGAATTATAATATTTTTTTAATTTTTTAATTTTTTTAAGCTAAACAGTTTATTAGGTAACAAAGTAGGTTGTTTGACCCAAAACTACACAAGTCCGTCGAAATGAAATATGTTATAGTAAGTGGGTTTCGAACTTTGGATGTCAATTCCTCCCTCCAGCTAGTCTCATTGAACTTGGTAATCAATTATTATTATTTTTTAAATTTATACTTAATGCCTACTTACACAAACTAATGTAATTACCCAAGATCCCTTTCGATTTACAAAATTCGTCTCGATTTACATAAAACCATTATATTTACACAAACCGTCGTTTCAAATTACACAAGCCGTATCGATCTATTTACACAAAATCTATCGATTTGTTACACAAGCCCTACCGATTTATTACACAATCAATATCGATTTTTTACACAAGCCCTAGCGATTTACACACGGTTTAAACAAGGCCTGATTTACACAAGGCTCGATTTACACACAAGGCTCGATTTACACAAGATAATAATTCATTCCGATGATTTATGCAAATTCATTATGTCCCTACATCTCATCTCAAGATAATAATTCGCTTATTTATATAGTTGCGCTTATTCATAAATCTACTTATCCTCACATTTACGTTATCTTAGTTTCAAACTCGAGTTCTACTATAATTTCACCCAATACCTCATCTAAATATAATTTCGGTAAGCAGAATCCCAACAAAAGCAAAACTTGATGAAAGAAGAATTGTCGTAACAAGGCGTTGTGAACTATGCAACTATCACCTTGAGGATTTATTCTACCTACTCATGGAATGTCCTCGTACTAAACAAATTATTGCCAACTTTGATAGAACTATTTTGACCGAACAAAACAAAATTAAAACCCAAAATAAAATAGAGCACGATATCCTATAAGAAATTTAAAAAAACAAAATTAGACCAAATAAGTTTGCGTCCCTCGAAACTATATGGTGGAGTATCTAGTTTTTTATGAACAAAATTATCTTTTACAACAAACCTATGGGCCTTGACAATAAGGTAATTACATTCATCAAAAATAAAAACTGAAAAAACTAATATAATTGACGAGGCTTAATACAAGTTAAGAAGATTGAAATCGACGGTGTGATTAAGGCACTCCAAGGTCTGTGAAGTTTCCCGTAGGAGGTCGAGATGATTATATCTGACTCCACGCTGGACCTTCACTTCTTTGAGAAGTCCATATTAGGCATTTTTCAGAGAAATCAACCGTGTTGCTAACCGATTGACCCATCTGAGAATTTCAACCTCAACACCAATTTTTCTGACGATCTCGAACTTCGTGTTTTCATCCGTAAGGAAGCTTTAGGTTGACAGTTTTTCGTTTTTTTATAAAAAAATTTTAAAAAAAAACAGATAAAGTTTATATGTAATGTCAAAAAAAATTCTGATATAATAATTTCATAATAATATTTAATGGCATATGATTATTTTACCTACCTAGTACCTATCATTCTCCCTGTACATCCATTTGACTAGATCGATCATAAATTTTTTTAATAAAATAGTTATTAGTGAGTAAATAATAATAAATAAAACTATAACAATTGAAACAAAATTCTATTACAATAATAATAATAATATATCAATATATATATATATATATATATATATATATACTAAAACAGAGTGCATAACTGTTGACGTGGAGCGCTATTGTACGAGTATTTAAAATCAAGTTTTCTCATTAATCGCCACAAAATCTTTATTTTTAAATTATTTTTAACCATCAAATCTTTTTATTTTTAAATTACATTATTTTTTAAAACCATTTCACGTTACTTTTTATTTTCGGAACGATTAGATATATTTTTTTAGATGTCGATCCTTTTTAATGATTTTATTATAATACTTATTAAATAATTTTCTGTTTTTAAAAAATACTATATCGAACAATTTTTTCCTTATATTTTTAAGTATTATAAACATAATCTATTTACGTTAAATATTTCAAGGATTTTGCTATCTCTCATCAACTATATGTAAGGTTGATGGTTTGAGAACTTCTATAATTAGTGGTTTTGAAGATTGAACAAATCACACATTTTTTTTAGATTTTTAACTAAGTTCAAGTATAATTTTTATTCATATTGTCGTTGACCTACTGTTTTTTGGGTCGTTGACTATGTGAATTTTTGTTCTCTATTTTTACACCCCTATAAACCTTTATCAATAATGATAAAGACCTATAAGTTAGTAAAAATCACGGTGCTTTAAATTTATAAAACTAGAAACCCAAATTGCAGCTAACTCACAGTGTATGGGTCAACCACAGTATGGATAAGTATTCCAAGGTCGATCTCAGGGACTGGGAGGATTAATCTGTAGCAGTGAATAAAGATAGGATAGATCTAGAATAAAGACATGAGGTTGGAAAAGATAAGGGAAATAAGTCAAAAAAGTTTTGGAAAGATGATGGATTCGCAATCAACTGTCACTATTGATTAAAAATCAAATAAAACAAAAAGGAAAACAAAGATAATCAAATTAAAGGAAAGAAAATGGATTTCAAGGGTTCAAGATCATTGTTTATGCATATAGACTCAAGAAAACTCATAAGGCATCTATGACTGGCAAGCATAGGGATGAACATTTCTAAGCGGATGGTCTATTACCGGGTAAGTCTCAAGACCATCTAGTTCTAAACCAAACTACCTATTACCGGGTAAGTCTCAAGGGAGAGAGGTAGGAAATTCTAAACAAACAAGATTACAAACTAAGGATCAGGTAAACCTTTACCGGGTAAGTCTCAGGTATTACCCTACTCAGAAAGGAATCTAAGCATATTCAACCAATAAAGGATAAACCTTTATTACCTATGGTTAAGTTCTCTAAGGTATCTAAGAAGGATATCACCGGGTAAGTGTCAATTCCAACTTAGGTTACTAGCTAGAAGGATTCTAACTAGGTTCAAGTCCAAACTAACCACTAGGATTTCAAGGCTAAACAAACCAAACATAAACTCAAACTATTCCATCATAATCCAAGACATAAACAAATGCATGTCAACCTTGGAACCACAAAGTTCTAGTCAATAACAATCATATCAAAAGGAAAATAAATAAATAACAAAAGGGAAAGAAAAGAACTCAACTTCAATAAATGAAAACTTGCAATCTTCTCAATTCTTGAATCCAACAATATCTTCCAAACAAATCTCAATATAAAAGTATGAATCTTTAATCTAAACTAATGAAGAACAATGGTGGAGAAGAAGGGAAGGATAGGAGACGGCTCCTCCCTTCTAGGGTAAACTTTGGGAACAACCCGACCTACCTTGGAATAAATCCAAGGCTTCCTTTTATAGCCAACAACCTTCCAAAGAACGGGCTGGGCCAAAACTGATCCAGGAAGAACGAAATAAATCGGCGCACAAGAACTCGGTCGGCACCCGAGATTTTCACATGTTGGGGCCGAGATCGTCTTCTAGGTTCAACATCCAAGAAATCTCGGTCAAAAAATCTCGGTCAAAAAATCTCGGTCAAAAATCTCGGCCGAGATCGGGACCGAGATTTCACAACAGTAACTTTCTAGCTCGACCGAAATCATGGATCTCGGCCCGAGATTAGGCCATCTCGGTCTGGTCAGACCGAGATCAAAGCCGAGATCGCCATTCTTCGTTCCTTCGTGTCTTTAGCTCGATTCCTAGCCATTTCCTGTGCACGTACGCTCGCTACAATGCGTCCACTTCGAGACTTGATCCTCAAATACGTCGTTTTAGCTCCAAAATGTGTCAAATCACCTACAAAGCCACAAATAGTGTGTGTAGACATCTATTCTTGCAAAGTAATACTAAAGAAGCATAAATGGCACAAAATAAGGCCAAAACATGAATGCAGAAAAGGGAAATCTAACTAAATGCATGAGTGCAACAGGTCGATAAATCATGTTATCAATTTTCTTTTTATTGTATATCGTTATGTGGGTCGTTGACCTAATGTATGTAGGTCGTTCACCTAATGTATGTAGGTCGTTGACCTAATGTATGTAGGTTGATGATCTAATGTATGTGTGGGTCGTTGACCTAATGTATGCGTGGGTCATTGACCTACTGTTTTGTGGGTCGTTGACCTACTATTTTGTGGATCGTTGACCTACTATTTTGATGTATGTGCTGTAACACCCCAAATCCGTAGGACTCGAGGTGCTACTAGGTTAGGATCTCACAATGGATCCTGACCCTAGCCTGACAACAAGTTCACTGAATCTTACAACAAGGCACAAATAGATTAAAACAAAACATAAAACTGATATATATATATATATATATATATATATATATATATATATATATATATATATATATACATACATATCAAAAGGTAATACAAGGTAACCGATGAGTACAAAATCAAAATATATATCCGTACAACATAAATATCCCATATCCCACGATATCGCCCTAGTGTACGGAGCCCTCAACGGATCACCCCTCTGGATCACTCTGCAGTTCTCCTAACCTGCAAATGATCTACAATACGGTATAAAACCGTGAGCTAACCATACACATATATAAGAAGATGCTAGAGCACAAACACACATCAGAAATCATAACACATCATCATGCTTTCACACATTTACCCGGTTTATTATCTTTATAACGTCAATCACTCAAATAATATATAGATCTGCATATGAAAATATGTGACACGAGGAAAGTATATAATCCTCGCCTCTGACTGCAATAGCTAGCTGGAGTGGTATCAGCGCACCTTCCCGTATACCATAAGGAGTGGCCGGTTAGTGCCCTTCCCGTATACCAGATCTAACTAGCTTACAGAGAACTTCCCAGATTCCACTACGGGATGAAAGGTAAGTTGTCACAGCCACTACAATGGGCGGTCAATATAACATAGGTCGGTAATGAACCATATCGCATGCTATAAAGCATATAACAAACACCACTCATGCATACATCCAATATAAGGATGGTAGTTAAGTAAGTCCTATGGACTTACCTCAACCTCAGTAGTAGTCTCAACCACGATCTCAAACACGGTTCACTCCAATCTGGAGGACAACACTGCCTAATAACAAGGCATAATAATATATCACACTCATATCCATCAAAGGGTCACACCTAGACCCAAGGGATCCATAAGGATCGTATCCTAACTCATAAACCTCAAAGCCATAACTGGCATAAACGATAACATACTCATCATCATTCTAACCTCATACACGTACCTAGCATGCTACTAACCCGCTCATACTAGGAAAGGAAAGGATCTACCCAACTCTAGGTAGACCCGGGACAAGACGCACCTGCGTAACAAGAGAGACGCAGGGGCCGAGTAAGGCAACCCGCTGGCGCGGCAAGGCTCAGCCGCAGGCACGGCGCAGGCGTTGTGGCACGGCTTCCGCAGGGGCGGCGGCTTCCAGGCGTGGGGGCGGCGACGGTGCAGAAAGTGATCCCGCGATCCCTCTTCAGCTCTTCACGTGATCAAATCACGTCTTCTCTCATCCAAAACCAAGCACATACATATACATACACATTCCAACATCAATCTATATCCAATTCATCTAATCCTAAGCTAAGGGAGATGGAATCAAAGAAGAAGAGAAGTAGAAGAAGAAGAAGAAGACTTACCACACCTGTGGTCCTAGGCTGCACAAAAGATCAACACCCAACACAGCTAGCTCTCAAGCTCATCACAACATCCAATATCATCAACATCATCATCCTCACAATCAAACACTTCCAAACTCAAAGGAAGAACAAGATCAAGGTCAAGGAGAGAAGGAGAAGAAGCAAGAAGGACGTAGGAGGTTTGGAACGGGAAATGAAGGTGAAACCCTTGCTCAACAAGGTAAGAATAAATTAAGGAAAAGAGGGTAAAGCACGGTTAAGAGGTCAACAAAACCGGCTGCAGCCTCAAGAAACCGCGGGGGCGGTTCCCTGGGCCACGGGAGCGGAAACCCGTTGGGGCGGCACACAAGCCCACGGGGGCGGTTAAGATCAAAACTCAGCTAAAGCCAAATCTCGGCTAAGGCAAACTCGGTCCAAAAGACTAAGGCTCTTACACCTCACCTCCCTAAAAACAAGTTTCGGGGACGAAACTTGTAAAGTCCTGAAACCACTCGGACTCAAAAGCCGAGGTACAACTTTCTCTATAACCTCAAACACGAGCATGGAGGAACTCATCATCTTTAGCCATAAGATTATTGTACTATCCAGGGCATAGAGGAAAAACATCTCTAGCCAAACCATCATCACATCATAAAGGCATAGAGGAAGAACATCTCTAGCCGTATCATACTCATAATAGAAAGGTATGGAGGAAAAACATCTCCAGCAACACTATGTCCATCAAAATAGCATGGAGGAATAACCATCTCCAACTGAATCCTAAACGTATCACAATAGCATGGAGGAAAGAGCCATCTCCAGCTATAAACAATAATCATACTAGCACAACAAGATCTAAAAAGATCATATATCACGTCAAGCTAGTATGAAAATAACACATCATAACATATAAGCACATAAGCATAACACTCACCGAGATAGTACTAAGATCTACTCGGTGATCTTACTGGTGCACCTATCTCGGCATAGAACTCTAGATAGTTCCTCTGGATACTATCCTCAGTCTCCCATGTAGCCTCATCATGTCCTCGTCTCGACCACTATATCCTCTGCATAGGAATGTCCTTCGAACGCAGGCGTCTCATACCTCGTTCTAGGACTGCAATCGGGTGCTCAACAAAGGTGTGGTCCGGCTCAACCACCAAATCATCATAACTCACAATATGTCTCGGATCTGGTATATACTCCCTCAGCTGAGATACGTGAAATACAGAGTGAACACCCTCTAATCTCGGAGGCAAGGCTAATTTGTATGTTGTGCTCCCAACCCGATCCAGAATCTCGAACGGTCCCACATATCGGGGGCTTAACTTCCTCTTAATGCCAAAATGTCTAACACCTCGTGTCGGGGACACTCTCAGCCACACATGGGCTCAACTCTGAACTCTAGAGGTCTACGCCTTCTATCAGCATAAGACTTCTGACGGCTCTGCGCAGTCAGCATCCGCTCTCTAATTAATGCTACTCAAGCCACATCATCCTGAATCTGATCAGGTGTCAAACCACGAACACTGCTCTGCTCATCCCAACATAATAGAGTACGACATCTCTGCCCATACAGTGCCTCATATGGGGCCATCCCAATAGATGCATGTCAATTGTTGTTGTATGAGAACTCAACTAGTGGGAGATGATCCGTTCACACTTGTCCCAATTCCAACACACAAGCTCGCAGCATATCCTCAAGGGTCTGAATGTTCCTCTCTGACTGACCATCTGTCTGAGGATGGAACGCAGTAGTGAAGTGCAAACTCGTCCCCAGGGCAGTCTGAATCTGCTGCCAAAACCTCGAGGTAAATCGCCTATCTCTGTCAGAGACGATCATCCTCGGTACACCATGGAGTCTCACTATCTGCCTAGTGTACTCCTCAGCTAATATGCTCACCGGCCACGTTTCCCTAATAGGAATGAAACGTGCCGTCTTCGTCAATCTGTCCACTATAACCCAGATAGCATCAAAACTCCCGCTCAATGTCAGTGATAACATGATTTATCGACCTGTTGCAGTCATGCATTTAGTTAGATTTTCCCTTTCCGCATTCATGTTTTGGCCTTAGTTTGTGTCATTTATGCTTGTTTAGTGTTACTTTGCAAGATTAGATGTCTACACAAACTATTTGTGGCTATATAGGTGATTTGGCACATTTTGGAGCTAAAACGAAGTATTAGAGGATCAAGCCTCGAAGTGGATGCATTGGAGCGAGCGTACGTGCACGGGAAAGGGCTAGGAATCAAGCTAAAGGCATGGAGAGAACGACCAAAGAACATCTTGGTCGAGGTCCAACTCGAGATTTATTCCCTGAGCATTATATTTTATTTGCAGGCCTTTTCATTTTTGGCGCATTATATTTTATTTGCGGGCTTTTTCCCTTAGCATTATATTTTATTTGCGGGGTTTTTCTTTTTTGGCCCAATGTCTTTTTAGCTAGATTTTTATTATAAAAGAAAGCCTTGAATATATTCCAAGGTGTGCTGGGAGTCGCCCAGAGTTTACCCTAGAGGGGGAGCCGTCTCCTTCCATTCCCTTCCCTTCCCTTCTTCCTTCACCATTGTTCTTCTTAGTTTAGATTAAAGTTTGACACTTTTTCATTTATTGAAGTTAAGTTCTTTTTATTCCCCTTTTTTTATTTATTTATTTGTCTTTGTTTGATATGATTGTTATTGGCTAGAACCTTGTGGTTCCAAGGTGAATAGGGATTTGTTTATGCCTTGGATTATGATGGATTATATTGTGCTTTGTTTTGGCTTTGAATTGCTTGAAATCCTAATGGTTGACTTGTTCTTGAACCTAGTTAGAATCCTTCTAGCTAGTAACCTAAGTTGGAATTGAGACTTACCCGGTGATATTCCTTCTTAGATACATTAGTGATTGATCATAGGTAATAAAGGTTTATCCTTTATTGGTTGAATGTGCTTAGATTCCTTGCTAAGTAGGGTAATACCTGAGACTTACCTGGTAATGGTTTATGTTTCCCTTAGTTTGTAGTCTGGTTTGTTTAGAATTTTCTACCTCTCTACCTTGAGACTTACCCGGTAATAGGTAGTTGGTTTGGAACTAGATAGTCTTGAGACTTACCTGGTAATAGACTGTCAACCTAGAAACGTTCATCCCTTTGGCTTTTCTACCCTATATCTTTATGAGTCTTCCTGAATCTATATGGAATAAACAATCATCTTGAACCCTTGGAATCCATTTTCTTTCCTTTAGCTTGATTATCTTTGCTTTCTCTTTTTATTTGTTTGTTTTGACTTTCAATCAACAGTGACAATTGATTGCGAGTCCTTGAAACCCTTTCCAAAACCCTTTTGATTTATTTCCCTTATCTTTTCCAACATCCTGTCTTTAATTGAGATCTATTCTATATTTAATCATTGTTGCATATTAATCCTCCCAGTCCCTGAAATCGACCCTAGAATACTTACCTTTATTGTGATTGATCCATACACTGTGGGTTCGTTGCTATTTAGAGAATTATTTTTAGGTTATAAATTTAAGACGATCCCTTCCTTGTTTTACTAACTTATAGGTCTTTATCATTATTGATAAAGGTTTATAGGGGTGTAAAAACAACGAACACTCAGCCCAGTTACAAAGTCCATGGTGACGTCCTCTCACTTCCTCTGTGGAACAGGAAGTGGATGGAGCTCACCTCCAGGTCTGCTATGCTCTATCTTGACCTGTTGACAGGTCGCACATTGCGCTACAAATCTGGCCACATCGGGCTTTAGCCCTCCACACCAATATAAACGTCTCAAATCCTAGTACATCTTACTCGTACCTAGGTGTACAGAGTAAGGTGTACAGTGAGCCTCCTATAAAATCCTCTGTCGTAGATCTGCATCAGCGAGTACACAAACGCGACCGCGGCGTCTCAATACTCCATATGCTCCTATCAGGAACTGTGGTGCCTCATCTCGAGACATCCTATCTCGTATCTTCATCAGTGTCGGGAAGGTCTCCTGCTTCTATTGGATTTCAACCAACAGATCAGGAAGAACCTCTAACGTACACAGTTTGGCATCCTTATTAGGAAACTGGATGTCCAACTCCAACCAGATCAGGTCTCTCTGCAACTGATGTTGAACTGTCAGCCTCGCAATCGCCTGCTCTCGAGGCGTCTTCCTGCTCAGGGCATCGGCGACAACGTTCGCCTTCCCTGGATGATACAGAATCTCTAAATCAAAGTCCTTGATCAGCTCAAGCCACCTACGTTGGTGGCTATTCAATTCCCGCTGCGTGAAAATGTACTTTAGACTCTTATGGTCTGTGAAGATCTGACATGTAGCACCATACAGGTAACATCTCCAGATCTTCAAGGCATGAACTACCGCTGCCAACTCTAGATCATGAGTCGGGTAGTTCTCCTCATACGTCTTCAGCTGTCGAGACGCATAAGCAATCACCTTGCCTCTCTGCATCAACACACATCCCAAACCTAGCTTGGATGCATCACTGTAAACCACAAAATCCTCTGTACCCTCTGGCTGTGCCAAAATAGGAGCAGAAGTCAGACGTCTCTTCATCTCCTTAAAACTCTGCATACACTGATCAGACCATACAAATCTGTTAGTCTTCCTCAGTACACTCGTTAGTGGACGGGCAATCACAGAAAACCCCTCCACAAAGCATCTGTAATAACTGGCTATGCCAAGGAAGCTTCGTACTTCCTTGACGGTCGTCGGTGTCGTCCAAGATGTTACTGCCTCAATCTTGGCCGGATCCACCTTAATCCCTTCAGCTGTAACCACATGACCCAGGAATGCTACCTCTGGCATCCAGAACTCGCACTTAGAGAACTTAGCATAAAGTTCTCTATCCCGTAAAACCTGTAGCACAGTCCTCAGCTGCCCGGCATGCTCCTCTCTGCTACGAGAGTACACCAGAATGTCATCTATGAAAACCACCACAAACTGATCCAGGAAGTCGATGAAGATATTGTTCATCAACTCCATAAAAACTGTTGGGGCATTCGTAAGCCCAAATGGAATCACTACAAACTCGTAGTGGCCATAACTGGTCCGGAATGCTGTCATGTGCACATCCTGCTCTCTCACCCTCAGCTGGTGATACCTTTGAACGCAGGTCAATCTTGGAAAACACAATCGCTCCCTGAAGCTGAACTAACAAATCATCAATACGAGGTAGTGGATACTTGTTCTTGATGGTCACCTTGTTCAGCTCTCTGTAATCAATGCATAATCTCAGTGATCCGTCCTTCTTCCGTACGAAGAGGACATGTTCTCCCCACGGGGACACGCTAGGGCGAATGAAGCCCTTCTCAGCCAGCTCCTCAAATTTCTTCTTCAGCTCCAGCATCTCGACAGGCGTCATCCGGTATGGGGCCTTCGAGATCGGTCTCGTACCAGGATCTAACTCAATACTGAAGTCCACACTCCTCTGAGGCGGCAAACTAGACGGCTCACCAAATACATCTGTAAAATCACAAACAACTTGGATATCCTCTAATGCTGGACTCTCCCCCTCCTTCATGGCATAACACCAGAAGGCCTCACAGCCCTGTGCAATCAGTCTAGCTGCTCAAATCGCACTGATAATCGTGCCTGTCTTTCCAAGGTCCCAACCTCAGAAAACCTCTATCTGACCTAACTCGGTAGAGAGGGTAACAATCCTCCTACCTACATCTAAGACTGTAGAATGTCTATCCATCCAATCCATACCTAGAATGACTTCTTCATGCTCTAATGGCATGACAAAGAAGGTAACTAGTAACACACGAGTCCCTACAGAAATGGGACAACCATGAATCTCACGGGTACCTCTGACCCTACCACCATCTGGTAACCCTATAATAAAGGGCATCCCCTCAACCGTATCTAAACTCAAACGCTCTACACAAGCATCAGATATAAAAGAATGCGTAGCACCAGTATCAAATAAGACTCTAACAGGTAAACCATGAATCAGAATGGTACCTGTAGCAGCCGGTGCAGCTGGCTTCTCTGCACTCCTCAGCTAAAAAACGCGACTTTGTGGTCCTCTGGTATCAGTGGTGCTCCCACCACGACCTCTGCCTCTACTCGGCCCAGGAGCAGATCCCTGAGTCGTAGGGCGATCTGGGACCCTCTATTGTCCCTGTATTTGTTGCTGTTGAGGTGGCCTCTGCCCACCTCCCGCTACACTGGCACGGGAAGAACCCTGCTGAGATGAAGCTCCGCCCTGTCGGCAGTAAACAACTCTGTGACCCTGCATACCACAAGTATAGCAAGTCACTAGTGGCCTCGTGCACTCGGGCCTCATATGTCTTGGATCACCACAGTTAAAACACTGATGTCCCTTATCTGCAACCGGTGCAGATGAGGGGTGACTCTGGCGTCTCTGACCTCGCCAAACACTAGCAGCACCACCAGTACCACCGGTCTGCCCAGTACGTTGTCTCTTCTCATACCCTCCGGTTTGAGAAGCTCTCCTCTGTCCAGCTCGCTCCCTCTCATAGTCGGAAGCTCTGTCCTGATAATCCATCAGAGACTCACAGTGGAAACCCGCCATATAGGTCCGGGTAGTATCCCTCAGTTGTCGGGAAAAGAGATAAACATGCTGATCTGCAGAAGGTGCAACTGGACCCAACAATGTCAGCTCCTCCTGGAACCTCCTGATAGCCTCGGAGACTGGTACATCCTCAAACCCAGCCTCCACAAAATCTCGCAGTTTCTCCCTCCTCAGTGAGGCAGGGCAGAAATGCTCTCTTTTCAGAGTCCTCATATGCTCATAACTGGTAACCTGACCCCGTACTGATCTCCACCAGTGTTGTGCCAAGTCCCGAAATAAAGTCTGCACCAACTCGATCTGTCTGTCCATTGGACATCCAATGGACTCCAGAGCTGAGTCCACATGTCCATTCCAGAGCTCAACCTCTAACCCCACCTTCCCAGTGAAAGGGGGTACACCCATCTGGTGGAATGCCTTCAATCAGGTATCTGGTCGAGGCCCTTGATGCTCCTCTCGAACCCGAGGAATCGCAACAGCATGTGCCTGTACAGCTGGCACATGAGTCACTCCGTGGGATCTCTCAGATGGTCCCTCCTGTGCCTGTAAATCTGGGGCACGTCTACCGGCTCTGGCAGCCTCCTCTACTCGTCTGATATAAGCACGGAACTCTGATCCCCCCATGGAGACACGATCAGAATCACCAGACTGGGCTCTCTGTGACCCCTGTCTCTCAGCTGCACCGTTCCCAGTCTCAGGAACGACACTCTCAACAACCTCCTCGTGAATCTCTCCCGCTGCATGTGAACCGCCAGCAAGAGTCCTACCCCGTCCTCTACCTAGAGGGGGTCTACCTCTACCTCGTCTAGCTGTAGGTAAGGCTCTAGTCTGAACCATCTGTAGAAGACGTAAACCTAACTGAGAAGGCTATATATATGTCATATGTATATATATATATATATCAAATCAATCACAACAGAATATCTATATATATATATCTATACTGTCGAGATCTTCAGAGGGGCGATGGCTCACGTACACGATATCCCAAAACATTTGTACTCATTTCAAAACCAAAACCTTTTGAAAAGTCAGACCCCTTTCGGGTTCTGTTTATTTATCTATTCAACCTTTATCGCAGAATACCAGTGCCATTGTTGTCAACCTGGGCTCTGATACCAACTTTGTAACATCCCAAATCCGTAGGACTCGAGGTGCTACTGGGCTAGGATCTCACAATGGATCTTGACCCTAGCTTGACAACAAATTAACTGAATCTTACAACAAGGCACAGATAGATTAAAACAAAACATAAAACTGATATATATATATATATATATATATATATATATATATATATATATATATATATATATATATATATATATATATATACACATACATATCAAAAGGCAATACAGAGTAACCGTTAAGTACAAAATCAAAATATATATCCATACAACATAAATATCCCATATCCCACGATATCGCCTCAGTGTACGGAGCCCTCAGCGGATCACCCCTCTGGATCACTCTGCAGTTCTCCTAACTTGCAAAGGATCTACAACACGGTATAAAACCATTAGCTAACCATACACATATATAAGAAGATGCTAGAGCACAAACACACATCATAAATCATAACACATCATCATGCTTTCACACATTTACCCGGTTTATTATCTTTATAACGTCAATCACTCAAATAGTATATAGATTTGCACATGAAAATATGTGACATGAGGAATGTATATAATCCTCGCCTCTACATGCAATATCTAGCTGGAGTGGTATCAGCGTACCTTCCCGTATACCATAAGGAGTGGTCAGTGCCCTTCCCGTATACCAGATCTAACTAGCTTACAGAAAACTTCCCAGATTCCACTACGGGATGAAAGGTAAGTTGTCACAGCCACTACAATGGGCGGTCAATATAACATAGGTCGGTAATGACCCATATCGCATGCTATAAAGCATATAACAAACAACACTCATGCATACATCCAATATAAGGATGGTAGCTAAGTAAGTCCTATGGACTTACCTCAACCTCAGTAGTAGTCTCAACCACGATCTCAAACACGGTGCACTCCAATCTGGAGGACAACACTGCCTAATAAAAGGCATAACAATATATCACACTCATATCCATCACAGGGTCACACCTAGACCCAAGGGATCCATAAGGATCGTATCCTAACTCATAAACCTCAAAGCCATAGCTGGCATAAACGATAACGTACTCATCATCATTCTAACCTCATACACGTACCTAGCATGCTACTAACCCGCTCATACTAGGAAAGGAAAGGATCTACCCAACTCTAGGTAGACCCGGGACAAGACGCACCTACGTGACAAGAGAGACGTAGGAGTGGAGTAAGGCAACCCGCAGGCGCGGTGGAAATGGCGGCAAGCAACGCAGGCACGGCATAGGCGTTGTGGCACGGCTTCCGCAGGGGCTGCGGCTTCCAGGCGCGGGGGCGGCGACGGTGTAGAAAGTGATCCCGCAATCCCTCTTCAGCTCTTCACGTGATCAAATCACGTCTTCTCTCATCCAAAACCAAACACATACATATACATACACATTCCAACATCAATCTATATCCAATTCATCTAATCCTAAGCTAAGGGAGATGGAATCAAAGAAGAAGAGAAGTAGAAGAAGAAGAAGACTTACCACACTTGTGGTCCTAGGCTGCACAGAAGATCAACACCTAACACAACTAACTCTCAAGCTCATCACAGCATCCAACATCATCAACATCATCATCCTCACAATCAAACACTTTCAAACTCAAAGGAAGAACAAGATCAAGGTCAAGGAGAGAAGGAGAAGAAGCAAGAACGATGTAGGAGGTCTGGAACGGGAAATGAAGGTGAAACCCTTGCTCAACAAGGTAAGAAGAAAGTAAGGAAAAGAGGGTAAAGCATGGTCAAGAGGTCAACAAAACCGGCTGCAGCCGCAAGAAACCGCAGGGGCGGTTCCTTGGGCCGCGGGAGCGGAAATCCGTTGGGGCGGCACACAAGCCCGCGGGAGCGTCTAAGATCAAAACTCGGCTAAAGCCAAATCTCGGCTAAGGCAAACTCGGTCCAAAAGACTAAGGCTCTTACATGTGCGTCGTTGATCTAATGTATATGTGGGTCGTTGATCTAATGTATATGTGAGTCGTTGACCTAATGATGCGTGGATTGTTGATCTATTGACAAGTGGGTTGTTGACCTATCAATCATCAATCAGTATAAATATACAAAATCAATCATCAATATAAATATACTAAAGTAGAGTGTATGATTGCTGACGTGGCTCGTTCTGATGCGAATATTTTGAAATACATCTCTCTTATTAAATTTCACGTTACTTTTTTTCCTCAAAACGATTAGATATATTTTTTAGATTTCGATCTATTTTTTGAATTTGTTATAATATTTATTAAATAATTTTTTTAAAACAATGCTATATGGAACAATTTTTTCCTTAATTTTTTTAAGAATTATAAACACAATCTATTTACGTTAAATATTTCAAGGATTTTGTTGTCCCACTTCGACTATATGTAAGGTTGATGGTTTGAGAACTTCTATAAATGGAGGTTTTGAAGATTGAACAAATCATACATTTATTGGACTTTTTACTAAGTTCAAGTATAATTTTTATTCATATTGTCATTGACCTACTGTTTTGTGTGTCGTTGACTATGTGCATTTTTATTTTTTTTTTGATATACCGTTATATGAGTCATTGACCTAATGTATGTAGGTCATTGACCTAACGTATGTAGGCCGTTGACCTAATGTAAGTAGGTCGTTGATCTAATGTATGTCTGAGTCTTTGACCGACTGTTTTGTGGGTCGTTGACCTACTATTTTTGTGTATGTGGGTCGTTGATCTAATGTATATGTGGGTCGTTGATATAATGTATATGTGGGTTGTTGACCTATTGATATGTGGGTAGTTGACCTATCAATCATCAATCCATATAAATATACGAAATCAATCAATCAAAATAAATATACTAAAGTAGAGTGTATGACTAGTGACGCGGCGCGTTGTATTGCGAATATTTTGAAATACATCTCACTCATTAAATTTCACTTAACTTTTTTTCTCGAAACGATTAGATTTATTTTATAGATTTCGATCTATTTTTTGATTTTTTTATAATATTTATTAAATAATTTTCTTTTTTTAAAAATACTATATGGAGCAATTTTTTCCTTAATTTTTTTTTACGTTAAATATTTAACGTAAATAGATTGTGTTTATATATTTCAAGGATTTTGTTATCCCACATCAACTATATGTAAGGTTGATGGTTTGAGAACTTATTTAAATGGAGGTTTTGAAGATTGAACAAATCATACATTTCTTGTACTTTTGACTAAGTTCAAGTATAATTTTTATTCATATTGTCGTTGCCCTACTGTTTTGTGGGTCGTTGACTATGTGAATTTTCTTTTTTTTTATCTACCGTTATGTGGCTCGTTGACCTAATGTATGTGGGTCATTGACCTAATTTATATGGGTCGTGTAACACCCCGAATTTTGAGAACTCGTAGCGTTACTGGTTATGATCTCACAGTGGGTTCCGACCTTAGTTTGACAACAATCATAACAGACCTTGCAACAAGGCACAAATTGTAAGAGTCTTAGTCTTTGGGAGCTAGTTTAGTCTTAGCCACCCCCGCGGGTTTGTGAGGCAGCCCCTGTGGCTCCTCTGTTGTTCCGCCCCTGCGGTCAGGAAACCCGCCTCTGCGGTATCCAGCGGCTGCAGCCGGTTTTGTTGACTCATTTGACCCGTGCTTTACCCTTTGCCTTACTTCTTTCTTTTCCTTGCTGAGCAAGGGTTTCCTTCTTCACTTTCCAATCCGGCTTTCACGTCCTCCTTGCTTCTCCTTCATCCTTCTTGTTCTTGATCTCTCTTGAGTTTGGAAGAGTTTTGGTGTGGCTTTGTGTGTGGATGATGATGATGTGGTATGATGTTGTTGTTGAGCTTGGAAGCCAGCTGAGGTGTTAGTGGTGAGCAGTTCCTGGTTAGGCCACAGTTGTGGTAAGCTTTCTTCTCCTTCTTCTCTTCCTTCTTCCATGTTCTTTCTTCCTTAGCTTAGGATTAGATGTTTGAATGTAGGTTAATGTTGAAATGTGTATGTTTATGCATGTGTGTGAATCTGGAATGATAAAGACGTGATTGGATCACGTGAAGAGCCGAAGAGGAATCGCGGGTTCACGTGCTACACAAACGCCTCCCCCGCGCCTGGAAGCCGCCGTCCCTGCGGAAGCCGTGCCGCAGCGCCTGCGTTTGACTGCAGCCTTGTCACCGCGCCCGTGGCTGAGTTTCACCGCGCCTGCGGGTTGCTTGCTCCGCCCTTGCGTCCCTTGTGTCACGCATGTGCGTCTTGTCCCGGATCTACCTAAAGTTAGGTAGATCCTTTCCTTTCCTAGTATGAGCGGTAGTAGCATGCTAGGTAGCGGATGTTGATGAGTATGTTATAGATATGCCGGTTACGGCTTTGAGGTTTACGAGTTGGATATGATCCTTATGGATCCCTTGGGTCTAGGTGTGACCCTTTGTGGGATAGGAGTTTGATGTATATATGTATGCCTTGTATAGGCCGTGTTGTCCTCCAGTTTGGAGTGGACCTGAGTGAGAGATGATCGTAGTGATACTACTTCCGAGGTTGAGGTAAGTCCGTGGGACTTACTTAGTTGTCATTCCTATATTGGATGTGTGCATGAGTGGTGTTTGTTATATGCTTTATAGCATGCGTATGATTGTCACCGACCTATGGTATATTGCTTGCCCATTGTAGGGCCGTGATAACTTGTCATTTCATCCCGCCGGGAGTCTAGGAGGTTCTCTGTAGGCAGGCCAGACCTGGTAAACGGTTCGGGCACTCTCAATTCCCTTATGGTACACGGGGAGGTGTTTCAGGCACCATTCCAGCTGACTATTGGACCCAGAGGCGAGGATTATATATTCCTCGTGTCACATATGTTTATATGGATATATATACGAGTTGATTGCTGGACTTTATAAAGATAATGAACCGGGTAAATGTGTGATATCATGTTGACGTGTTTAGTATTATTTGATGTGTGTTTGTGCTCTGCATCTCTTATATATGTGTATGGTTAGGTAACGGTTTTATAGCGTGTTGTAGATCCTTTGCAGGTTAGGAGAACTACAGAGTGATCCAGAGTGGGCGATCCGCTGAGGGCTCCGTACACTGGGGCGTTATCGGGGTTATGAGACCTTTTTTGTTGTACAGTGTGGTTTACTTGTACTCAGCGGTACTTTGTATTACCTTTTGATGTGTGTATATATATATATATATAGATATCAGTTTCATGTTTTGTTTTAATCTATCTGTGCATTGTTGTAAGATCAGTGAAATTGTTGTTAGGCTAGGGTCAGGATCCATTGTGAGATCCTAGCCCAGTAGCACTCCGAGCCCTACGGATTTGGGGTGTTACAAAGTTGGTATCAGAGCCCATTTTGACAACAATGGCACTAGTAATCTGCGATAAAGGTTGAATAGATAACTAAACAGAACCCGAAAAGGGGTCTGACTTTTCAAAAGGTTTTGGTTTTGAAATGAGTACAAATGTTTTGGGATACCGTGTACGTGAGTCATCGCCCCTCTAAAGACCTCGACAGTATAGATATATATAGATATTCTGTTGTGATTGATTTGATATATATCTATACATACGGCATATATAGCCTTCTAAGTTAGGTTTACGTCTTCTGCAGATGGTTCAGACTAGAGCCTTACCTGCAGCTAGACGAGGTAGAGGTAGACCCCCTCTAGGTAGAGGACGGGGTAGGACTCCTACTGGCGGTTCACATGCAGCGGGAGAGATCCACGAGGAGGTTGTTGAGAGTGCCGTTCCTGAGACTGGAAACGGTGCAGTTGAGAGACAGGGGCCACAGAGAGCCTAGTTTGGGGAGTCTAATCGTGTCTCCATGGATGGACCAGCCTTCCGCGAGTACATTCGGCGTGATGAGGAGGCTGCCAGAGCAGGTAGGCGTGCCCCTGATCTGCCAGCACATGAGGGATCATCTGAGATATCCCATGCAATTACACAGGTGTCAGCTGCACCGACACCTGTTGCTGAGATTTCTCGAGCTATAGAGGAGCATAGAGGGCCTCGACCAGACACTTGGTTGAAGGCTTTTCATTAGATGGGAGTACCCCCTTTCACTGGGAAGGTGGGGTTAGAGGTGGAGCTCTGGATAGGACATGTAGACTCAGCTTTGGAGTCTATTAGATGTCCAGGTGACAGGCAGATTGAGTTGGTGCAGACCTTGTTTAGAGATTTGACACAACACTGGTGGAGGTCTGTACGAGTACAAGTTACTAGTTATGAACAGATGAGGACTATGATCCGGGAGCGTTTCTGCCCTGCCTCGCTGAGGAGGGAGAAACTGCAAGACTTTGTTGAGGCTGGGTTCGAGGATGTACCGGTCTCAAAGGCCATCAGGAGATTTCAGGAGGAGCTGGCATTGCTGGGTCCAGTTGCACCTTCTGCAGATCAGCATGTGTATTTGTTTTCCCGACGTCTGAGGGATACTACCCGTACCTATATGGCGGGTTTCCACTGTGAGTATCTGATGGATTATCAGGAACAGGCTTCTGATTACGAGAGAGAGAGAGCTAGCCAGAGGAGAGCTTCTCAGACCGGAGGGTATGAGAAGAGACAACGGACTGGACAGACCAGTGGTACTGGTGGAGCTGTTGGTTCAAGGCGAGGCCAGAGTCGCCAGAGTCATCCTTCATCTGCCCCGGGTGCAGATAAGGGAGTACAGTGCTTCAACTACAGTGAGTATGGGCATATGAGATCAGAGTGTACGAGGCAGCCGGTGACCTGCTTCACTTGTGGCAGACCTGGTCACAGAGCTATCTTCTGTAGACGAGGAAGAGCTTCATCTCAGCAGGGTTCTTCCCCTGCCAGTGTAGCGGGAGGTGGGCAGAGGCCACCTCAGCAGCAAACACAGGGACAACAGAGAGTCCTAAATCGCCCTGCGACTCAGGGATCTGTTCCTGGGCTGAGTAGAGGCAGAGGCCGTGGTGGGGGCACCACTGATACTAGAGGCCCACAGGGCCGAGTTTTTGAGTTGAGGAGTGTAGAGGAGCCAGCTGCACCTACTCCTACAGGTACCATTCTGATTCATGGTTTACTTGTTAGAGTTTTATTTGATACTGGTGCTACGCATTCTTTTATTTCTGATGCCTGTGTAGAGCGTCTTGGTTTAGATACAGTTGAGGGGATGCCCTTTATTATAGGGTTACCCGATGGTGGTAGGGTCAGAGGTACCCGTGAGATTCACGGTTGTCCCATTTCTGTAGGGACTCGTGCGTTACTAGTTGACTTCTTTGTCATGCCGTTAGAGCATGAGGAAATTATACTAGGTATGGATTGGATGGATAGAAATTTTGCGGTCTTAGAGATAGGTAGGAGGATTGTTTCTCTCTCTACCGAGTTAGGTCAGATTGAGGTTTTCCGAGGTTGGGACCTTGGAAAATTTGGCATGGTTATCAGTGCGATACGAGCTGCGAGACTGATTGCACAGGGTTGTGATGCCTTTAGGTGTTATGCCATGAAGGAGGGGGAGAGTCCAGCATTAGAGGATATCCCAGTTGTCTGTGATTTTACTGATGTTTTTGCTGAGCCGTCCAGTTTGCCGCCTCAAAGGAGTGTGGATTTCAGTATCGAGTTAGAGCTTGGTATGAGACCTATCTCGAAGGCCCCATACAGGATGGCGCCTGTCGAGATGTTGGAGCTGAAGAAGCAACTTGAGGAGCTGGTTGAGAAGGGCTTTATTCGCCCTAGCGTGTCCCAATGGGGAGCAACTGTCCTCTTCGTACGGAAGAAGGACGGTTCACTGAGGTTATGTGTAGATTACAGAGAGTTGAACAAGGTGACCATTAAGAACATATCCATTGCCGCGTATTGATGACTTGTTAGATCAGCTTCAGGAAGCGATTGTGTTCTCCAGGATTGATATGCGTTTAGGATATCACCAGCTGACGGTGAGAGAGCAGGATGTGCATAGGACATCATTCAGGACCAGATATGGACACTACGAGTTTGTAGTGATGCCATTTGGACTTACGAATGCCCCAACAGTTTTTATGGAGTTGATTAACAGTATCTTCATCGACTTCCTGGATCAGTTTGTGGTGGTTTTCATTGAAGATATTGTAACACCCCAAATCCGTAGGACTCGAAGTGCTACTAAGCTAGGATCTCACAATGGATCTTGACCCTAGCCTAACAACAATTCCACCGAATCTTACAACAAGGCACCGATAGATTAAATACAAAACGTAAAACTGATATATAAATCCCAAAAGGTAATACATAAGTACCGCTGAGTACAAAAGATACATATAACCGTACATCAAATATCCCATATCCCACGATAATAATCCCTGTGTACGGAGCCCTCAGCGGATCACCCTCTCTAGATCACCCTGCAGTTCTCCTAACCTGTAAAGATCTACAACACGGTATAAAACCGTTAGCTAACCATACACATATAAAGAATGAGCATAAGCACAATCACATATAAGAATACTAAGCACTTCAACATGATATCACACACTTACCCGGTTCTTTATCTTTATCTAAGTGGTCCAACACACAAATCGTATATATATAAATATCAATATGAACATATGTGACACAAGGAGTATAACCCTCGCCTCTCGGGGAGGTTGCCAGCTGGAGTGGTGATCTGGTCACACTTCCCGTGTACCCTATGGGAGTGGAGCAAGTGCCCGTCCCACTTCCATATTTGGCCTGTCCGCAGAGAACCTCCCTGTCTCCACGCGGGAGGACAAGGCAAAGCTGTCACAGCCCTACAATGGGCAGTCACTATACCATAGGTCGGTAAACATAATATCACATACTATCAAGCATAAACATACACCACTTATGCAACATCCAATATAGAGATCGCAACTAAGTAAGTCCTATGGACTTACCTCAACCTCGAGAGTCTCAACTCAACTCACACAGCTCCGCTCTGGAGGTCAACTCCGCCTAAGCAAGGTATAACACATATATCACACTCATATGCATAACAGGGTCACACCTAGACCCAAGGGATCCATAAGGATCATATTCCAACTCGTAAACTTCAAAGCCGTAACCGGCATAAACGATACCGTACTCAACCTCATTCTAACCTTATACTCGTACCTAGCATTCTACTAACGCTCATACTAGGAAAGGAAAGGATCTACCTAACTCTAGGTAGAACCGGAACAAGACGCACCTGCGTGAAGGAGAGACGCAGGGGCGGAACACATGTGACCGTAGGCGCGGCGGAACGTAGCCGCGGGAGCGGTGACAAGGAACGCTGGCAAACGCAGGCACGCCGCTGGCACGACGCAGGCGCTACGACACGGTAGCCGCAGGGGCGGTGACTCTCGGCCGCGGGGGCGGCGACAACGCAGGAAACGATTCTGCGATTTCTCCTCAGCTCTTCACGTGATCACACACTTCTTCTCTCATCCAGGTTCAAGCACATACATATACATACACATACAAACATCAATACACACCTATACATGCATCTAAACCTAAGCTAAGAGATTGAATCCAAGGAAAGAAAGAAGAAGAAGCAAGATTGCTTACCACTCTTGTGGTCCTAGCAGCAGAGAAGAGCTCACACACCTCCAGGCTGACTTCCAAGCTTAGCATGCACACAACCAACAACAACAGCCACTACCCACACAAAACTCAAGCCAAACTCTTTCAAAACCAAGATCAAGGTCAAAGGGAAGCAAGGGAAGCTAGGGACGTGGAAAGCTGGAAGGAAAGTGAAGAACAAGCCCTTGATCAGCCAAGGCAAAGATTAAGAAAGGTAAAGAGTAAAGCACGGGTCAAAGAGTCAAAGAAGACGGCTGTAGCCGCCGGAACCCGCAGGGGCGGCAGCCAGGACCGCAGGGGCGGAATCACGGATGAGCCGCAGGGGCGGCCTCCCTCAAACGCAGGGGTGGCTAAGGCCAAAAGTGGCTCCAAAGGCTAAGGCTCTTACACCTCACCCCCCTAAAAACAAGTTTCGTCCCGAAACTTGTACAAACTCCGAAAGCACGCAGACTCAAAACCGGGATACACTCTCTCCATCGGAGGTATCATATCTCGTACATAAGGTATCAACCCATGTGACACTATACCTCAAAAGATCACACTACTATCCGGGGCATAGAGGGACATCTCTAGCAAAACCATCATCGGGGCATGGAGAAGACATCTCCACCAAACTATGTCCATCAAAATAGCATGGAGGTAGGAACCATCTCCGGCTATCCCTAACAGTCGTATCACAATAGCATGGAGGTAAGAACCATCTCCAGCTATACCTAACAGTCGTATCACAATAGCATGGAGGTAAGAACCATCTCCAGCTATACCTAACAGTCGTACTAGCACAACAGGATCTAGTAAGATCGCAAACACATCATAGCTAGCACGAAAAAAATAAACATAGCATAGCATATAAGTACATAAGCACATATGCACGAAATCATATCGCTCCTCATGCTAGTCCTAAGACTTACTCCTGGATCCTATATTTATATCTATCCCCGCTTATAACTCTGAGAATAGTACTTTATAACACCCCAAATCCGTAGGACTCGAGGTGCTACTGGGCTAGGATCTCACAATGGATCTTGACCCTAGCTTGACAACAATTTCATTGAATCTTACAACAAGGCACCGATAGATTAAATACAAAACATAAAACTGATATATAAATCCCAAAAGGTAATACATAAGTACTACTGAGTTCAAAAGATACATATAACCATACATCAAATATCCCACGATAATAATCCCAGTGTACGGAGCCCTCAGCGGATCACCCTCTCTGGATCACCCTGCAGTTCTCATAACCTGTAAAGATCTACAACACGGTATGAAACCGTTAGCTAACCATACACATATAAAGAATGAGCATAAGCACAATCACATATTAGAATACTAAGCACTTCAACATGATATCACACATTTACCCGGTTCATTATCTTTATATAAGTGGTCCAACACACAAATCGTATATATATAAATATCAATATAAACATATGTGACACAAGGAGTATAACCCTCGCCTCTCGAGGAGGTTGCCAGCTAGAGTGGTGATCTGGTCACACTTCCCGTGTACCCTATGGGAGTGGAGCAATTGCCCGTCCCACTTCCATATCTGGCCTGTCCGCAAAGAACCTCCCTGTCTCTACGCTGGATGACAGGGAAAAGCTGTCACAGCCCTACAATGGGCAGTCACTATACCATAGGTCGGTAAACATAATAGCACATACTATCAAGCATAAACATACACCACTTATGCAACATCCAATATAGAGATGGCAACTAAGTAAGTCCTATGGACTTACCTCAACCTCGGGAGTCTCAACTCAACTCACACAGCTCCGCTCTGGAGGTCAACTCCGCCTAAGCAAGGTATAACACATATGTCACACTCATATGCATAACAGGGTCACACCTAGACCCAAGGGATCCATAAGGATCATATTCCAACTCGTAAACCTCAAAGCCGTAACCGGCATAAACGATACCGTACTCAACCTCATTCTAACCTTATACTCGTACCTAGCATGCTACTAACGCTCATACTAGGAAAGGAAAGGTTCAACCTAACTCTAGGTAGAACCGGAACAAGACGCACCTGCGTGAAGGAGAGACGCAGGGGCGGAACACATGTGACCGTAGGCGCGGCGGAACGTAGCCGCGGGAGCGGTGACAAGGAACGCTGGCAAACGCAGGCACGCCGCTGGCACGACGCAGGCGCTACGACACGGTAGCCGCGGGGGCGGTGAATCTCGGCCGCGGGGGCGGCGACAACGCAGGAAACGATTCTGCGATTTCTCCTCAGCTCTTCACGTGATCACACACGTCTTCTCTCATCCAGGTTCAAGCTCATACATATACATACACATACAAACATCAATACACACCTATACATGCATCTAAACCTAAGCTAAGAGATTGAATCCAAGGAAAGAAAGAAGAAGGAGCAAGATTGCTTACCACTCTTGTGGTCCTAGCTGCAGAGAAGAGCTCACACACCTCCAGGCTGGCTTTCAAGCTCAGCATGCACACAACCAACAACAACAGCCACTACCCACACAAAACTCAAGCCAAACTTTTTCAAAACCAAGATCAAGGTCAAAGGGAAGCAAGGGAAGCTAGGGACGTGGGAAACTGGAAGGAAAGTGAAGAACAAGCCCTTGATCAGCCAAGGCAAAGATTAAGAAAGGTAAAGAGTAAAGCACGGGTCAAAGAGTCAAAGAAGACGGCTGCAGCCGCCGGAACCCGCAGGGGCGGCAGCCAGGACCGCAGGGGCGGAAACACGGATGAGCCGCAGGGGCGGCCTCCCTCACACGCAGGGGCGGCTAAGCCCAAAATTGGCGCCAAAGGCTAAGGCTCTTACAGATATTTTGGTATACTCTCGCAGTGGAGAGGAGCATGCAGGACATTTGAGGACTGTATTGCAAGTTTTGCGGGATAGAGAACTTTATGCTAAGTTTTCTAAGTGCAAGTTTTGCGGGATAGAGAACTTTATGCTAAGTTCTCTAAGTGCGAGTTTTGGATGCCAGAGGTAGCATTCCTGGTCTGATCAGTGTATGTAGAGTTTTGAGGGGTTGAAGAGACGTCTGGCTTCTGCTCCTGTTTTGGCACGGCTAGAGGGTACAGAGGATTTTGTAGTATACAGTGATGCATCCAAGCTAGGCTTGGGATGTGTGTTGATGCAGCGAGACAGAGTGATTGCATATGCGTCTAGACAACTGAAGACGTATGAGGAGAACTACCCGACTCACGATCTGGAGTTGGCAGCAGTAGTTCATGCACCGAAGATCTGGAGACATTACCTGTATGGTAATACATGTCAGATCTTCACAGACCATCAGAGTCTGAAGTACATTTTCACGCAGCGGGAATTGAATAACCGCCAGCGTAGGTGGCTTGAGCTGATCAAGGATTTTGATTTGGAGATTTTGTATCATCCGGGGAGGGCGAACGTTGTCGCCGACGCCCTGAGCAGGAAGACGCCTCGAGAGCAGGCGATTGCGAGGCTGACAATTCAGCATCAGTTGCAGAGAGATCTGATCTGGTTAGAGTTGGACATCCAGTTTCCTGATGAGGATGCCCAGTTGCGTACTTTAGAGGTTCTTCCTGATCTGTTGGGTGAGATCTAACAGAAGCAGGAGACCTGCCCGACACTGATGAAGATACGAGATAGGATGTCTCGAGATGAGGCACCACAGTTCCTGCTAAGAGCAGATGGAGTATTGAGGCACCGCGGTCGCGTCTGTGTACCTGCTGATACCGATTTGAGACAGAAGAATTTACAGGAGGCTCATTGTACACCTTACTTTGTGCATCCAGGTACGAGTAAGATGTATCAGGACTTGAGACGTTTATATTGGTGAGGAGGGCTGAAGCCCGATGTGGCCAGATTTGTGGCGCAATGTGAGACCTGCCAGCAGGTCAAGATAGAGCATAGTAGACCTGGAGGTGAGCTCCATCCACTTCCTATTCCACAGAGGAAGTGGGAGGACGTCACCATGGACTTTGTGACTGGACTGAGGTTGAGCCGGAGTTTTGATGCCATATGGGTCATAGTAGACAGATTGACGAAGACATCACGTTTCATTCCTATTAGGGAGACATGGCCGGTGAGCAGATTAGCTGAGGAGTACACTAGGCAGATAGTGAGGGTCCATGGTGTACCGAGGACGATCGTCTTTGACCGAGATGGACGATTTACCTCGAGGTTCTGGCAGCAGATTCAGACTGCCTTGGGGACGAGTTTGCACTTCACGACTGCGTTCCATCCTCAGACAGATGGTCAGTCAGAGAGGACCATTCAGACCCTGGAGGATATGCTGCGAGCTTGTGTGTTGGATTGGGGACAGGTATGGACGGATCATCTCCCACTTGTTGAGTTCTCATACAACAACAGCTGGCATGCATCTATTGGGATGGCCCCATATGAGGCACTGTATGGACAGAGATGTCGTACTCCATTATGTTGGGATGAGCGGAGCAGTGTTATTGGTTTGGCACCTGATCAGATTCAGGATGATATGGCTCGAGTAGCACTGATTCGAGAGCGGATGCTGACTGCCTAGAGCCGTCAGAAGTCGTATGCTGATAGGAGGTGTAGACCTCTAGAGTTCAGAGTTGGAGCCCATGTGTGGCTGAGAGTGTCCTCGACACGAGGTGTTAGACGTTTTGGCATTAAGGTAAAGTTGAGCCCCCGATATGTCGGACCGTTCGAGATTCTGGATCGAGTTGGGAGCGCAACTTATAGATTATCCTTGCCTCCGAGATTAGAGGGTGTTCACCCTGTATTTCATGTGTCTCAACTGAGGGAGTACATACCAGATCCGAGACACATTGTGAGTTATGAGGATTAGGTGGTCGAGCCGGACCACACTTTTGTTGAGCATCCGATTGCAGTCCTAGAACGAGGTATGAGACGCCTGCGTTCGAAGGACATACCTATGCTGAGGATTCAGTGGTCGAGACGAGGACCTGATGAGGCTACATGGGAGATTGAGGATAGTATCCAGAGGAACTATCCAGAGTTCTATGCCGAGATAGATATACCTGTAGGATCTACGAGTAG
This sequence comes from Fagopyrum tataricum, assembly GCA_002319775.1. Lineage (NCBI taxonomy): Eukaryota > Viridiplantae > Streptophyta > Magnoliopsida > Caryophyllales > Polygonaceae > Fagopyrum > Fagopyrum tataricum. Next base: position 3,742,741 of record CM008282.1, read on the forward strand.
ATCTTAGTACTATCTTGGTGAGTGTTTGCTTATGTGCTTATATGCCATGTTGTGTTTATTTTCGTACTAGATTGATATGATGTGTGGTCTTATTAGATCTTGTTGTGCTAGTGCGATTTTTTATAGATGGAGATGGTTCGTTCCTCCCTGCTAGTGTGATGTTGGTTGGCTAAAGATGGTTTTCCTCTATGCCCTGGATAGTGTTTGTGCTGGAGTCGATGGTTTCCTCCATGCTTATGTTTGAGGTTATAGAGAGAGTTGTACCTCGGCTTGTGATTCCGAGTGGTTTAAGGATTTTACAAGTTTCGGGACGAAACTTGTTTTTAGGGGGGTGAGGTGTAAGAGCCTTAGTCTTTGGGAGCTAGTTTAGCCTTAGCCGCCCCCGCGGGTTTGTGAGGCCGCCCCTGCGGCTCCTCTGTTGTTCCGCCCCTACGGCCAGGAAACCCGCCCCTGCGGTTTCCGGCGGCTGCAACCGGTTTTGTTGATTCATTGGACCCGTGTTTTACCCTTTGCCTTACTTCTTTCTTTTCCTTGCTGAGCAAGGGTTTCCTTCTTCACTTTCCAATCCAGCTTTCACGTCCTCCTTGCTTCTCCTTCATCCTTCTTGTTCTTGATCTCTCTTGAGTTTGGAAGAGTTTTGGTGTGGCTTTGTGTGTGGATGATGATGATGATGTGGTATGATGTTGTTGCTGAGCTTGGAAGCCAGTTGAGGTGTTAGTGGTGAGCAGTTCCTGGTTAGGCCACAGCTGTGGTAAGCTTTCTTCTCCTTCTTCTCTTCCTTCTTCCTTGTTCTTCCTTCCTTAGCTTAGGATTAGATGTTTGAATGTAGGTTAATGTTGGAATGTGTATGTTTATGCATGTGTGTGAATCTAGAATGATAAAGACGTGATTGGATCACGAGAAGAGCCGAAGAGGAATCGCGGGTTCACGTTCTACACAAACGCCGCCCCCGCGCCTGGAAGCCGCCGCCCCTGCGGAAGCCGTGCCGCAGCGCCCGCGCCAGTGCCTGCGCCGTGCCTGCGTTTGACTGCAGCCTTGTCACCGCGCCCGCGGCTGAGTTTCACCGCACCTGCGGGTTGCTTGCTCCGCCCCTGCGTCCCCTGTGTCATGTAGGTGCGTCTTGTTCCGGATCTACCTAAAGTTAGGTAGATCCTTTCCTTTCCTAGTATGAGAGGTAGTAGCATGCTAGGTAGCGGATGTGGATGAGTATGTTATAGATATGCCGGTTACGGCTTTGAGGTTTACGAGTTGGATATGATCCTTATGGATCCCTTGGGTCTAGGTGTGACCCTTTGTGGGATAGGAGTTTGATGTATATATGTATGCCTTGTATAGGCCGTGTTGTCCTCCAGTTTGGAGTGGACCTGAGTGAGAGATGATCGTAGTGATACTACTTCCGAGGTTGAGGTAAGTCCGTGGGACTTAGTTAGTTGCCATTCCTATATTGGATGTGTGCATGAGTGGTGTTTGTTATATGCTTTATAGCATGCGTATGATTGTCACCGACCTATGGTATATTGCTTGCCCATTGTAGGGCCGTGATAACTTGTCATTTCATCCCGCCGGGAATCTAGGAGGTTCTCTGTAGGCAGGCCAGACTTGGTAAACGGTTCGGGTACTCTCCATTCTCTTAGGGTACATGGGGAGGTGTTCCAGGCACCATTCCAGCTGACTATTGGACCTAGAGGCGAGGATTATATATTCCTCGTGTCACATATGTTTATATGGATATATATACGAGTTGATTGCTGAACTTTATAAAGATAATGAACCGGGTAAATGTGTGATATCATGTTGACGTGTTTAGTATTATTTGATGTGTGTTTGTGCTCTGCATCTCTTATATATGTGTATGGTTAGCTAACGGTTTTATAGCGTGTTGTAGATCCTTTGCAGGTTAGGAGAACTGCAGAGTGATCCAGAGTAGGCGATCCGCTGAGGGCTCCGTACACTGGGGCGTTATCGGGGTTATGGGACCTTTTTGTTGTACAGTGTGGTTTACTTGTACTCAGCGGTACTTTGTATTACCTTTTGATGTGTGTATATATATATATAATATATATCAGTTTCATGTTTTGTTTTAATCTATTTGTGCCTTGGTGGAAGATCAATGAAATTGTTGTCAGGCTAGGGTCAGGATCCATTGTGAAATCTTAGCCCAGTAGCACTCCGAGTCCTACGAATTTGGGATGTTACACAAATATTTTAAATGCAAATTCTTTCAAGAACATAAATAACTCAACATATTCTAGACCCGTACATCAGCCAACTGTTAATAAACAAGTCTACTGTAATAGTAAGTTGATTCCGAATATTGATATGTTTATTCTGGGCTCATATCTTAATATCAAGTATTATTAATCATTGCCCAATATTGTTGTTACATTGATAATTTTGGATTGGATTACATAAGGATAAAGAAAGATTTTAAGTGGTGACATACAAAACACTAAAACGAGAACTTTAATCTTTTGTTTCCTTGTTTTCAGTAATTGAAGTACCATATCAAATTGAATCTTAGAATTAATTCACAAAACAAAAGGAAATCATAAATGACCTCATTAACGTGTTGTTTAGAGTGCAGATTTCCTTTTTGTGGCTTACTTCCACATCAGTAACCCATCCAGCTTATTTTTTCATTTGCAAGTAGAGTAATTAATTAAAGTTATGGAAGCAATCCTTACTTGTCTTCCTCTTTGGCTTCAATATTGAAGCAGACAACAATGAGCACAATACAAAGCTCAACTTCAACCCTCAGCTCCAACCGCATACACGGTAATTTCTCTTCACTCGCATGCGTTTTTTTTATAAAATTTATCAATTGCTGCTATTCTCGTCTCGAGTTGAATCTCGCCAGTTTGATTTGCGTGTTTCCGTATTCGTCTTCATATTGAATCTCATCTTGTTTTTGTTTTAGTTGAGAAAATTGAAAGAGATCTCTGATTTTGTTTTATGTTGGTTTATAGATTTGCATTTATTTTATTATGTTCAAGGATTTGTAGACTAGAGAAATGGCTGATAAGAGAAGTTGGATGAATCAATCTACTACAAATGAAAGGTATGATGTCATACAAAGGAGAAGCTGACGACAGGTATAATTTTTCCTGATGATGAATTTATCGTACCATGGAATTACACTTTCCGTGCTTCCTTTCTGTTGTAATAATATTCCTCTATAATTGACATTTCAGAGATCCTTCGTTGGGGAAAGAATATCAATTCAGCCAAAACTCGAAGCAAAAAACGTGCTGGTGTAGCTGTTTATAACACAACTTCTTCTCTAGAGGCACTAGTGAGTTGCTTCTGCTTATTCATCTCTAAACAGAAGGATAAATTTGGCTGCTTAATCACTACATATGGCCCAAAATAGCTAATATTTATTCTCAGTTTTTCTAAATTCATTGCTGCATTTGTTCATTTATTCAGCTTAATCACTACAACAGAAAGAGAAGAAAAGGAGGCATTCAATAACATCGAGCTATCGGTTGGCCACTTCCGGTTTGGACAGTAGCACTCTCATCAGCCGGCGTGACTTCTTCGATCAGTGTTGGTTGTATCGGGTTAGGCTCGAGGTCTTTAGGATTATGCTTTCGAAATGTTACCTCTTGAAACTATGTATTACTTAAGATAAATCTTTATTTTATTGGAGACATCTTGGTCATGTGATGGTTTGCTGACATGCTTTTTGAAGCCTCTGTATTTGCAATTCAACTAATCAATGTAATGTTGATTTGATAGTTAATTTACACAAACAATTATAATAATATGAATTGTAAACTGAATTTTCATTAGTTGGCCTGTAGCCTGATTTTTGGGCAAGTTGCTGCTAAATGAATTGAGATTAAAGATGCACTAGTAGTATCCGTGGTAGTAGTTCTTTGTTGGTATTAATGTTGATTTTAGGTGACACATCTTTATCCATTGTGGTTACATTTTTTGATACAATAAAAGTTGATGTACCATCTCTTTCTTTGCTCTTACTATGTGTCTACTCCTTGTATGGTTTGTTTTCTAACAAGCTAGATAACCGATTTGATAATACTTACCTTAAAGTATTTGATATAAATAGAAGGGTGTGGGACTTACTTAACTAGCAGTACGAGATAACTTGATTGCGCTTGAAATTGTGTATCTCTATTGTGCTTGAACTTGTGTAACTCGAATGGGCTTTTGTACCTCGATTGAGCTTATACTTGTGTAGTGTAATTTGACCTTGGGTAAACGACGGGCTTTTGTAAACGACGGAAATGTGTATTTGAAGCTTAGACTTGTGTAACCTGACCTTGTGTAAACGACATACTTTTGTAAACGACGGAAGTGTGTATTTGAAATTGTGTATTAACATTCGGTTTTAAGTATAACATTACAAAAACACAATAATGGAATACACAAGTTCAACTAGTCCAATTGGTATAAGGGTGAGTCTCTCATCCAGAGTTCGAAACCCAATAACTATAAGATTTAATAGGCTTGTGTATTGGGCCCGGGCGCAGGCTTGTGTATTGGCCCGGGTGCGGGCTTGTGAATTGGGCCCGGGCCCAGGCTTGTGAATTGGCCCTGGGGCGGGCTTGTGTATTGGGTCATGGCGCGGGCTTGTGTATTGGGCCCTGGGGCGGGCTTGTGTATTTGGGCCCTGGCACGGGCTTGTGTATTTGGGCCCTAGTGCGGGCATGTGAATTGGGCCCTGGCGCGGGCTTGTGTATTGGGCCGTGGCGCGGACATGTGTATTTGGGCCCTGGCACGGGCTTGTGTATTTGGGCCCTGGCGCGGGCTTGTGTATTGGGCCATGATGCGAGCTTGTGTATTGGGCCATGATGCGGACTTGTGTATTGGGCCCTAGCGCGGACTTGTGTATTGGGCCCTGATGCGGGCTTTTATTAAAACATTTGGACTTTTATTAAAACATTTGGGCATTTGGGCCTTCATTAAAACATTTAGGCTTTTGAGCCTTCATTAAAATACTTGGGTCTTTGGACATTCATTAAAATACTTGGGTTTATGCTTGGACTTCAGTAATTTCATATTCTCAATTTGCTCATTTAATTAATCTTTAAAGATAAATAAAAGGAGCATAATTTGTACATTAAAATGAAAAGGGACCTACTTAGTGCTTATTCCTACAAAAAGGGCATACTCTCTTATTTAACCTAATAACTAATTTTAGATTATAAATGTCAATACTTTTTTTTAACAAATACCCTAGTTTAGGTAAAATAAAAATAATTAGAAAAATAGTGCTCGTATAAATGGCATATTCATGTGGTTATGATCTTATACGTACTATATGGTCTTGTTTAAATATATTTTAGAATTACTTGAGATTTAATTTTATTTAAAGAAAAAGATATATTTTAAAAAGTAGTATAAAAATAGTCACCGAAACAAGAAACGACTTAATAACATCCCTTAATCTTAACCATAAAAAATATTTGCATAACAATTAAAATATTATGTTTTTATTCAAAGATTTTATCCTTACAAAGATAAATTGCATAACAGTGAATATTATGTTTTATTCAAAGATTTTATCCTTACAAAGATAAATTCTTATCCTAGTAGGTTATCTTGATGCATCGTCTACTATAAATTTATCGAAACCCTCTTGTTTACAATCTGAATTTGACATTAATCTGCAGAATCAAATCTAGGTAGCCATGAATCCCATGATGATTAGGTCGACGATGACCGCAAAGCAAGGATCAACCCATGAGATAGATTACATCATTGAAAGAACAAGGAAGCATGTGATACGAGCTCCGCTACACCAGCAATGCATCTCGCTGGTGTCTATAGACACGATGGTGACGCCGACCATGATAATCCCTTGCCTTGAGTGCTCCAGTTTCAAGCGTTTCCATGAATACTCGGAATACTACCAACAACTTTTGTCGAATTCGCTTATGTCCTCGCAAAGCCTTTCTCTATGTTGCGCCAATAGTATAGCTCTCGAGTTCGCCAGGTACGTCCTCAGACCGGTTAACGAGGAACACCGCTGCGCCTCCCTCTATTACAACATTTCCTATTCTGTCAAGATCTCGCTTCAACCGCCGGTTTTTGAGCCTCCTGAATTCGCTGTTGATATGATGGAATATATTCCCATTGAGAAACCCACATCGAGTTCGTATGTTTCAGAATTGATTGCTTCGAGGGATGACAAGTACGAAGGGGAGTGGAACTCTACGGATCACAAGTGTTCGATTTGCATTGACGGCATCGACGATCACCGGAACTCCCTTACGTTGCCCTGCTTGCACATATTCCACCAAAACTGCATCGTTCGCTGGCTCAAGACGAACCATGTCTGCCCTCTTTGCCGATTTGATATGCCAACCGAGAGTTCAAGAATGGAGTCTTGATCGATAAGCTGTTGATACAGCGCTTTTGTGTTTGATTTCGATCTTGAAATTAGGATGAAATTGTTAATCTTAAGAATCGGTGTCATATATGTACGCAGTACTTGCGCCGTATGAAGCGTTTGAATTTGATGCTTTACTGATATTTTTTTTTAAACCTTTTTCTTGGTGCGGTGAAAGAGGATTACTGATACCTTTCTTTGTAACTCAAATTATAAAACAAAATTATATAATGATATTAATATTTAGGCAAAAATATTTAATTGTAACAATCTTATCTCATATATATTAATATATTATAGGAGTAACACTCTTTACCACGTGTCACGTAGAAAATTACTAACTGTCACGTGTCATTTCAACATTTAACCTGCCTCCAAAAATTTTAATTAATTTTTTTTTATCTTATATATTTTATTAATTATTAAAAAGAAATTAATGCTAACAGACAATGAACATTTTGAACAACTAGATTAATCTTAAATTTTAGAATCTTATATATTTGATTTTGATAAAAAAAAAAAAATTAAGTCAACCAATTGCATAAAATTATTTGCATTTGATTTCTTTTTTACTTCAAGAAAAGTATTACCACAATATTGAATTTCTAATTTATAATTTCTTATCCATAAATCATACTTACCTAATTAATTTAAACAATATCTGAATATTTAACAAGTACTTTTTTTGTTTATAAATAAATTATTTTCTACTCTTATACTCACACTATTTCATCAAGATGGGTTACTAAATGAGTATTATTTATTTTAATATTTTATTATTTTGTTGTCTTAGAATTGAGTCAACCAATTGGACCAATTATATAACTAATAAAGTTAATCATAATAAGAACTTAGTTGATTTCCAAATATTACTATATGTATATAGACCCGAAATATTACTTAGAAATTAATAAATCATATTACAAAATAAATTTTCTATATACACTATTTAATTTGGTTACAATATTATTTCATATATATATATATATATATATATATATATATATAATTATTAATAAATAATATATAACTATTTTATGTTAAGACAATATAATATTTAATGCATAAACACTCAATGAAATATATTAAAAAGATAAATTTATCGAATCCCGTGCAAGGCACGGGTAATACACTATTATATATTATAGGAGTAGCACTCCTTGCCACGTGTCACGTAGAAAAATACTCACCGCCACGTGTAATTTTAGCATTTAACCACAACTCACCAAAATATTAATTAAGTTTATTTATTACAAAATTATTTAACAAAATATTAAAATCAAATCTTAATTAAATTTATCCCTTTTAATCACCTTTTTTGTTAACTGATATATGTATAACAGATTAGAATCACACCCATAACAAATTTTAGCATTACAAAAAAAAAGAGAAAAGAATTAATTAAATTTACTTTTAACAATTAAATGTTACGGTTTTCATCCCTTCCAATTACCTTTTTTGTTACATGAGATTGTGTTATTTCTTAAATTAATTTATATATAACAATTAATTTAACATCATATGTTACCCATGTACTATTTCTATTAATATATGAATCAGTATAAAAGGGGGAGAAAAATCAAAACATGAATTATTATACGGTTAGATATTTTATTAATGTATTATATAATATTATAAAGTGTACAAATATTTATTGCTTATTATCTACTCGATCTATCTAATGACAAAAACTAGTTTATATATAATTCCTTAAATAATTATAATAACAAATAATATTTTTATCAAAATCCCGTGCAAGACACGGGTAATACACTAGTAATAATCTATATCTATATCTATCCATATACTAAAGCAGCCCGTGAACTTACACGTGGCACAGTTTGGTGAATCCACGTCATTAAATTTACACGGGACGCAGTCTGGTGAATTCACGTCATTAAATCTACACGTGTCAATTTTTTGTTAATTCAGGTCCTACCATGTTAAATTAATTTATTTTAAATAATTAATTTATGAATTTATTTTAAATATTTTACTAACTATTTTTTTATTAGTCACTGATATCATTAAATGACCTTTAATTCTTTGTAATTTGTTTTTATAAAAAAAATTAAAATAGTTAAAATTACAATCTAATTTTAAAAATCTTCATATTTTAAAGATGTTAATAAAAGAATATTTTACTAGCTAATTTTCCTAAAAATATAGCTTTTCAAACGTGTAACTTATAAAATTTTTAAAATAAAGATTAATACTTTATACTTTTTAAAATTTATAAACTTTATTTTATACTAATCTTACTTATATTTTTCAAACGTTGATTTTTTAATAACTTATAAACTTTATTTTTTATTGAAAATTTTAAAGATCTAAATTGAATTTATTTTTTTTCTGAAATTTATAACTTTATTTTTTTCTAAAAATAGTTTTTTTTAAACTATTAACAAAAATTTTCTTATTTTTTAAGAACAAAGAAAATTTAGAATTTAGAAAAATGTATTTTTTATAATAAGTGTTTTTTCATTTTAAAAAAAATCGATTTTAATATTTTTTTTTTGAAAAATACTTCAGATAATTTTAAATGATTTTGTAAAAACTCATAAATTTTATATTAAAAATATGTGGAAAAATTGAAAAAATATTTTCCCAAAAAAATTAATTTTGATTTATTTTAAAACAAATTGTGAATTTTTAAAAATAAATCATTTATTTTTAATAAAAAGTTTTGTTATTTGCAAAAATTTATTTGAAATAATCACACAAAAATCAAGAGTTTTTCGATTTTTTTTATAAAAATTAAAATATTACTTAATTTATGACTTTTAACATATTAATTTATTTTTTAAATAAAGAAATCACATTACACTCATAATCCTAAAATTTTAGTGACATATAAAAAATCAATTGTCTAATCATCACCGAAATTAAAAAAAATTTCCGAAAAAATAAGTTTTTTTTTTTTTGTAAATACGTTGATAGTACATATCATTTTCAATAATTTTTAAAGTTGTTATTATTTTGAGTTTAATTGATAGTCTTTATTATTTTGACTTTTTATAAAAAAATCTTTATAGTAATATTTATTATTTTAAAATTTTGACATATTTGTTAGTCTTATTAATTTTTAGGTAATTTACTACTTAAATTTAACTATTTAATATTGTAATTTTTTACTTAGACATGCTACTTATGCTATATAAATTTATTTATTTACATTTTAATATATTATTATTTAATATTGTTAATTTTAATTTATGATTTGTTTTACACTTATTTTTTTGTTGGTATATGTTTTACACATGACTTCTTATATATCTTATATAGTTAACAATCCGTGAACTGATAATTAGCGTAATTTTTGTGCGATCACCTTATCAATTTTATAGTGTCGTCTATTCGTTAACCCAAATCACATACTCTAACATTTATTTTAATAAAACCAAATTCTTTTTAGGATTGATACTAACTTTGACATTCGAATATCTCAAAGGATATTGTCTTGTAATCCTCCTTCCCGATTGCTTGATTTAATAAAACTTAGTATTTATTTAAACTTTTAAAGATCTTTTTTTTTTTTTTATATTTATATTTTTTATTTGAACTTTTTTTTTTCTTTTTTCTGAAACTTATAAACATTTTTTTCCTTCTCCTAAACTCAGTTTTTGTAAATGATTAACAAAAATATTTCTTCATTTTTCAAGAATAAATAAAATTTAAGAATTAAAAAAAATCTTTTTTTTATAATAGTTGTTTTTTCATTTTAAACAAAATTCGATTTTAATATTTTAAGGAAATAATTTCTGATATTTTTAAATGATTTTGTATAAAAACTCATAAATTTTATATTAAAAATATATTTAAAAAATCGAAAAGATTTTCCAAAAAAAAAATTTTGATTTAAAAAAATATATTGAATTTTTAAAAACAAATCAAATACTTTTAATAAAAAAAATTCATTCATACAAAAGTATGAATGAAAAGTTGTTCAAAAAATATTTTAATTACGCACCCCATATGCATAGTTGGATCCAACTACGCATACAAAAGTAGTTCAATTTTTAAAAAAAATTTAAGTAGTTCAAAAAATTTTCATTCATACAAAAGTATGAATGAAAAGTAGTTCAAAAGTAGTTCAAAATTTTCATTCATACAAAAGTAGTTTAATTTTTCAATTTTTATTTTATTTTTTCTCGGACTCCAACTACGCACCCTATATGCGTAGTTAAATCCAACTACGCATTCCATATGCGTAGTTGTAAACCAGTCAACTACGCACGCGAGGTGCGTAGTTACGGTGACAAGTAGTGATTTTCGCCGGTACGTCTAATAATCCCCTAAAAAAATATGGGGGAAAAAACTCCGGAAAAAAATCAATAAAGTTTCGATTTTTTTATAATAAAATTTAAAAATATTTTAATTAGTTAATGACTTTTAACATATTAATTTATTTTTAAAAAAAAACAGAATCCACATTACACTCATAATCCTAAATTTTTTTAATGACACGTAAAAAAATTAGTAGTCAAGTCTTCACCGGAGCTAGAAATTTTTTCGGAAAAATAAGTTATATTATTTTTTTATAAATACATTGTGTGTAAAAAAAATGTTTGATAATTGTGTGTCAAAAAAAAAAAAAAAAAAAATTGAAAATTTGTCTTAATACCCGTGCCCTGCACGGGTTAAACGATAATTGTGTGTCAAAAAAATGTTTGATAATTCATTATTTTGAGTTTCATTGATAATTGTTATTATTTTGAATCTTTTTTAAAAAATCTTTTGAGTAATATTTATTATTTTAATAACTTGACATATGCTATTAGTCTTACTAATTGTTAGTTAGTTTACTATTTAAATTTAACTATTTAATATTGTAATTTTTGACTTAGACATGCTACTTATATTATATAAATATCTTTTATTTATATTTTAATATATTATTATTTATATTGTTAACTTAAATTTTATGATTTGTTTTAACCTTCATTTTTTGTTTGTATATGTTTTACACACGACTTCCTATCTATCTTATATAATAAAACAACTCCTGAATTGATATTTGACGTAATTTTATGCAATCACCTCATCAATTTTACAATGTCGTCTATTCGTTAACCCAAATCACATACTCTAACATTTAATTTAATAAACCTTAATTCTTTCTTCGATTGATACTGACTTTGGCACTCGAGTATCTCAAAGGATATTATCCCGAAATCCTCTTTCCCGATTGTTATTGCAGAATTTAAATTCTTGCTTGGTTTCCATTTATAATGTGAAAAATAAATTCTTACAACAAGTATCACATAACAATTAAGACAATTCTCAACATAATGAATTATCAAACATTTTTTTGACACACAATATCGTCTAACCCGTGCAGGGCACGGGTATTAAAACTAGTACTTTACTAAAACAGCCGTCAAAATGCTGACGTGGCGTCCTCACGATTTTTTTCCTAAATCTTTTTTTTACTAAATTATTTAATAAACATATTAGTATTCGTTACATGGGTCCTTGACCTACTGTTTTGTGGTTGTTAAATATTTTCAGATTTTTCTATCCCACATCGACTATATGTAAGGTTGATAGTTTGAGTACATCTATAAATAGAGGGGTTGGGTCGTCATCGATAGTATGAAATAGAGGATTTGATGATTAAGATTTTGCTATCCCACATCGATAATCCGTTACATGGGTCATTGACCTACTTTTTTGTGGGTCATTAACTATTTTCAGATTTTGTTATCCACATCGATTATTTATGTAAGGTTGATAGTTTGAGTATATGTATAAATAGAGATTTTGAATATTAAACAAATCATACATTTCTTAACCTTTTGGTTAGGTTCAAGTATAATTTTTAATAACGGGTTAATATCCGTTATAAGTGTCGTTGACTAACAATTTTACCATTCCACATCGTGATTTGAAAATTAAACAAATCAGACTTTTTTTTTTTGGCCTTTTGACTAAGTTCAAGTGTTATTTTTATTCATAACGGATTAATATCTGTCATATGGGTCATTGACTTACTGTTTTGTGGGTCCTTAAATACTTCCAGCTTGGTTAAGGTCAAGTATACTTTTTATTCATATTGGATATTCCATTATATGGGTCGTTGACCAAATGTTTTCAACGATTTTGCTATCACCTCGATTTTAAGTAAGAATACAGTTTGAGAACTTTTATAAATAAAGGGTTTGAAGATTAAACAAAACATACATTTTTTTTTTGGTGTTTTGACCATGTTAAATTAAAATTTATTTAATAATATTTTATTTGTTAAAAATCTTATCATAATTTTATAAAAAAAAATAAATTATATTTTTAGTATAACATATTTTTAAAATTAATATTCAATACCTAATATATAAACATTATAATAAAAATTGTTTTAACAAACCCCGCACCCGCAATGAAATAGTGTGTATATATAATCGTCTATACATGGTTATGATCTTACTCTATGCTTCGTGTTTTAATGTATGATAAATTTATTTGAAATTTAATAATATAAAATTTTAAGAAAGACATTAAAAATAAGCACTCAGTTATAACGAAAATTTTATTGTTTTTAAAATCTATTTATATATTGATCGACTGCAAAATCATTAATGACAAGCAGACAATTTTAACGATTAAAAAAATTTGTATAATAATTAAATATTACGAAGTATTTTTCTTATTCTAAGATTTTATCTTTACAAAGGAAATTTGTAATACTTGGATTTCAATTCTTTTCTTCGATGTAGGATTTACAGCTTTAAAATCTTGTAATAATATATCTCTAAGTTAAGCAAATCCTTTTTCCTAAATTAAGCCGGCAATAAAGATTTGATTCGAAACCCTCTTCTTAAATTTTACAATCTGAATTTGACATCAATCAACATCAAAAGCCATGACGATGACGAACTAATGGCGAGGATCATCCATGAGAGAACACCATTGAAAGTAAAATGAAGCGTGTGGTACGATCTCCGCAACAAGAGCCTTGTGTGTTCCCCTTTCGAGCGTTTCAATGAATACTCAAAACACTACCAACAACTCGTGTCAGAATTCGCTAAGTGCTTTCTCGCAAAACCTTGCTCAATGTTGCGCCAATCGGATAGCTCTCGACTTCGCTAACTGCGTCCTCGAACCGGCTAATGTCGAACACCGCTGCTGCAGCCTTAGTTACACCATCTTTACCTATTCTTTCAAGATCTCACTCCAACCGTCTGATGAATTCCGTGTTGATTTGATCAACTTGTTCGAGGAAGATGGGGCCGTCAACAAATCCACCTCGCGAGAGTACGAGAATCGAGTCTTGATCGACTAGATGTTGATTGGAACCGAATTGCGGTTTTGTTTTTGAAATTAGGATGAAACTGTTAATGTCATAGGACCAGATTGTGTATGTACTCTACTTGCGTCATAATATGCGTTTGTTTCATTATATTTTAGTGATATATTTCTTTGTTATTAGAGCAAACTGTATAAAATCACCATTAATGTTTCATTGTGATATTCTTTTTTTATAATACCAGTCTTTTTGCATCGGGCCACACAGCTTCCAAATCTGTTAATCAAATCTGTAAATAGTGAAGTTAATGTAGGTTGGAAATAAATCACCATTAACGTTTCATACAAAAAAGCGGTCCATGGACCGGTCTTCAGACCGTTTCATTTTCAACCATTTTATTGGTTTGGGTTATCGAATCGGTTTTTTTTTTTTTGCAATAGAATCCCAATGGTAAAGCTCTTTACAAAACAAACTACTCGAAATAGTTGGAGCAGCATAGCATTACTAGGGATGAAAATGGGTGCACAACCACCCGACTCAACCGATCACCCGACTCGAATATATGGGTGAAAACCCGAAGAATTCCGGGTGGTGGGCGGTTGGTGGGTGAAATTGAAAGGTGGTGGGGCGGTTATGGGTGGAGGTACAACCACCCGCCACCCACCCCGTCACCCACCTACCCCACCACCCGCCCCGTTTCACCAGTTTACATTATAAAAATATATATAAGACCCTAAATCCCTAATATCTAATATGGGAAAGAATTGGAAAAAAAAAAAAAAACTGTTTTGAGTCCTGATCCCGTGTCTCTCTCTAACCCTTCGAGTCCTTCCCGTCACCTTGCAGTTGCATCTGCCTTCTGTATAGACGGGTTTTCTCCTTTCACTGCTCATCGGCGCCGTCTTCGATCTTCTCCGGAGTTGTCACTGCTTCGCCGACGCCGTCTTCGACCTTCTACGGAGTCGTCACTATTCCGCCGATGCCGTCTTTGAGGTTCTCACTGCTCCACCGACACCTTCATCGACGTTCTCACTAAAATATTCGCCACAAGGTGACAAACATTTTTTTTCCGCGAGAAACTACCCAACAACTAATTTGTTCTTTGAAAGGTTTGTATGGTTAAAGTTTCTTTACTGAAATGGAAATCTATCGATGATTTGATGATCAATGAGATGGATAGAAATATGCTCGAGAAATTTGATAAGTATTGGTCGATTATTAGTGGAGTTTTGGCCATAAGAACAATTTTAGACCAAGAGACAAACTGAAATGTGTTGAATAGTATTTTAACAAGATATACGATGATCTTTGTTGAGATTGAGAAGGTGAAAACTTTGATGTTGGATCTTTTTTATGAGTATCAAGACTTAAGTGATGATATTGAGGATCAAGAATATGTAAGTTCAACCTCTAGATTGATTGACAAGAAACATGTAATTTTATGATGATGATGATGATAATGATGAAGATAATTTTGGCTATTATAAGAAAATTTTGAAGAAGGCTAGTGTTAGTCATGAGTTGGTATATTATCTTCAAGAAATTGTATTACCTAATAGTAAAGATTTTGATGTTCTTATCTTATGGAAAACTGATCTAAAGTGTCCAAATTTGCGAAAGATTGCAAAAAATATTTTTGCAATTCTCGTGTCTATTGTGACTTCTAAAAATGCTTTTGGCATGGGTGGGCGAGTGGTGAGTCCTCATCGTTCTAGACTTCATGGAGATATTGTAGAGACATTAATGTTTTTGCAATATTGGATTGAGAGCAATTATGTAGGTATGTATATCTAATCTACTATATAATACTAAAGTAGAAGTGATTTTGGTCACTTGTCATCCTAGGATCGAGCCACCTCATATTATGTCATATGTCATCTTTAGACTACGCCACGTCGAATTCTTCCCCATGTCATCATTAAGTTGCGCCACATATGTGTACGTGATTCTTTTAATTTTTGTATTATCCAAATTAAGATAATAAAATGATGGCATCATCTTCTAAATAAGGAGATTATATAATGTATATGATTTTTTTTACTTAATATTTTTTTTTTAATTATAGGAGAAGTTTTATCTATCAATATATTACCTATTTAAGATTTATGTATCAATTATATTCATTTGGTGAGAATATTGTAATCTTATCTTTATTTATGGAGTATACTATTATTAGTATACTCCATATCACATAATACACAGTCAACTTATTTAATAATATAATTATAAGTCTTTTTATATTATCGAGAAAATTTAAATTTATTTAAGTTATCATTTATTATGATATAATTTTATATCAACTTTATATTTATTATATTATGATATTGATTTTTTATTACATTAATAACTATTTTGTTTACAATTTTACCAACCCCGTGTAAGCACAGATACTAAACTAGTTATACTAATAACATCTTCTTCTTTTTACTTATAATATCTCCCTTGCATGTTTTTTAATTATATTTTAGGTTTTTCGCTCGATACACAAATAGGTTGATACTATATTGAAGGATGTTGATATTGAAGATTCTGCCATGAAAGCATGTATATTTTGACATTCAAATTTTAATTAATGGTTAAGTTAAATTTTTTCTAATTATTATTTTTTATTTTTTTATTATATTAGGTTATTGAAGTGAATCATTATATCTAGAGGAGTTTCATTTTATTTATGCTAATTTACTTTTGTTGTATGCATACAAAGTTGTGATTTTTGCATCATTTTAGTTTGTATTAGTTGAAAATCTTTTTGTTGTTGGTTTATTATGTTTCACAATATTTTATGATTTAGTAAATTTTAATTTGTGTTATTTTTAAATTGAAAATTATCATAACTTTCAAAATTCTAAAAACAAAAAAATTTACTTCACACCGAACCACCCTATCACCCGGTGGGTGATGGATGGGTGGAATATGGGTGAAGTGTTAGATGGCTGATGGGCGGGATGGGTGACAACTTGAATAAGATGGGTGATTGACAGAATTGTTAAATTCATCCATCAACCGACCCGTTTCCATTCCTAAGCATCACATTAAGGTGTCTACTAACTTGTTCTAAGAAATAAATAAACTTAAAAACATCAAACTTGTTTACTGATGGAGATCTGCATTCTTCTTTGTCCAAAGGCGGTCAAGGCCACTGTCAGCATCTCCCTGAGCTCGGACAAAGCCGGAAAGAGCAAAAGTGGTGAATTCACCGGTATAAACACCATTGGCATCCAAATGTCCGATGTTAATCTGCACCGAAGCATGATCCTTTGCGGTGACAACACCCTCTTCGTTCTGCATTATGTCCTACTCTTGCCTCCACAAAAAAGCTTGAAATACACAATTTAAATTTTAAGCGTCATTCATATTGCACTCATTGGAATATATACACCCACATACAAGAGTTGTTTGGAGTAATCCCAGTGTTACGGGATTGCTATAACTTACACAGAATATCCTATCAACTAGTATATACAGATAGGAAATTCAAATGCAAGATGGATATTTATTAACATATGTTATATACAAAATCATTTTTCAATTAAGAATTTAAAAGATTTCTACAATCAGTGTTCTTAATTCTTCTTAAGAAGACCAAGATTTCCCTCCAAGTGTATAAATAGCTTTATGAGGAACAATGGTAGGTCATAATGAAGCTATGAATCGATAAAACAAACCAATCAATGCCCAACATACCGGCATTGTTACAGAAAGTAAGAAGATGCCAACAAATAAAAGTTTGTAACATCAAAAGTGATTAATTTAGAAACCTAAACAATCAAACGATTTGCCTCAGAGGTAGTGACAATTTAATGGTGATATCATCAGCTTTATGTATCTGATTAAAATCATTACTTTACATCACAGGCAAACCACTCCGACAACACGAATTCATATCAAACAATATTTCGCCGCAAATCTCTGCTATAATTGAATCCAAGGTTCACAAGAGAACAAAAGAAAATGCATTGATGCCAAAAACAGAGAGAAAGTTTCAAGGGAGAAAACAACGATGCAGTAACACCAAATAAGGTAGATTAGATGCCTTGGAACCCTCAGATTTTAGTTTTTTTCCTAGTGAGTGTTCACATCAAAGTATATTTAACACCATCACCGGGAGCAAGGCACGAATTTGAAGGTCATTTGAAAAGTAGAAAAACAACATTTCATTCAAATTCAATACAAATCAACAAGAGGGGTAATATTGATGACGAAAAACATTGAGATACGAACTTGATCGAAGACGAACACCAATGGCCTGAAAGGTGAGAGTCTGAGAGATTTATAATTGGGGATGACGCCGAATATGAACTAGGGTTTTGTAGTTGGGATTGGAGAATTAGGGCTAATGTGGATATTGGTGATCAATTATCAGCCGTTCGATCACCGCTAAGAGCTATTGGACTGGGCCGCGTCTTTTTGAAGAAACCACCTTCAGTATTGGTCTTGGGCCTAACTCATGGGCCTCTGATACAAAATAAATTCCAGGATTCTATTAATTTGTGAGGTTGTTCATCATCGACTTTAATTGAAGGCTTGATATTATTAAAATACTAAGTGATGATTTTTTTTTTCCAGAATATTAAAATAAAGCTTAGGCAATTTTCATTTGATTTTGAGATAATTGTAGATGTTCATTTGCAACTTGAATGATCAGTAACGCACACGATAAGATTATGGCATGGAGTATGTTAGGGTCCATAATCTAGCTAGCAAGCTAGCATCACCAAAAGCCATAAGAGCACAAGGTCCATAAGCTATACAACTATTGATGGACGAAATTGTAAAGAATAAAGCAAAAACCCTTCAAGTTAAGTTGAGATAATCGACCGCATGTGTTTTGGTGATTGGGCTTGGGTGCGATCCCTAGCTACTCCCCTACAGTAGTAGATTCTTGTTTCAACTTTTATCATGTAGCAAAAAAAAAAAAAAAAGAAGTTGAACTACCGTATATATCCTTGCAAATTTACAAGGGTGAGAACTATCTTATAATTTTAAAAAGATAAAAATTAAGAAAATCGTAAATTATCTTAGAAAAAGATTTTTAAAATAAAAATAAAATTTTAATAAATTTATTTCAGCTTATATATTTTGTTGAAACGTAGACACCGTCATTTACAATATATATATATATATATATCACTTACACCGCCGTAAGTTACTCGCTTATATCGCCGTTACTTGATTTTCTTCATCTTTACGAACTACATGTGAGGAGATTTGGAAATCACGCGTTGAAAAGGTTGAATGCTTGCATTGTCGTAAAAAGGCATGTGCACCTAATACGTATGAATACGATGTTTAGTCTTTGAGAACGTACTTGATCAATTTTTTTGTTGTTGTAAGTTTAAAATTGTTAGTGTTTCACTCATTAATAATTATATTTTATATATTGAATGAAAACTAAAGAGGTATAGTTTTTAAGTTGCATGATGCTTAGTTTTAATACATACGTATATTATGGACAAGTTGTGCGGTCATGTAGTTCATTAGTACATTAGTATGCTCCTTGTAAATACGTTCGTGCTTCTTATAGGCACGATCGTGCACAAAATCACCACCGCCTCCTATAACACGATATAGTAGCTACAAATGTGTATGATTGTACGCATTTGTTGCTATTGGATCGTGGTTGAATAGTGATATTAATTTGTCAGAAAAATACGAACAAGTCCATGTCTAACATAACAACACAGGTTTGAGAGGTAATTATGGTTGAATAGTGATCGAATAAAAATCGGCATGGATAAACAGATATTTGAAAACAACAACATAGTAGGTATAATGATAACAATTGTTTTTGGTACAGAAAACAAAATAATTCCGATTGAGAGGACATTTAGTTGACCTAATTTATGTTGGAACTAGCATTTGCAGTTGATATGGGTAGCCACCAGAATATAAGCGACGGCTAACAAGAAGATTTGCAGCACATGCAAGAAGGGTCGACATTACAATTGCATACGTGTGCGGCGGCGCCCTTTTCAATTTCTAAAAGAATACCGTAAAAAAGCTTCATCCACGATAGGGGTGCGTCAGTAGCTTAAAAATGTATACCGCAGAAATATATATATATATTGAGGGCAGGAAATGAAGCCAGAAAACGTAGTTGCAGAATAGCAGAAATCTGGGATTCATGCATGTAAAAATAGATGCAGTTGCAGACTTGCAGGCAAGTAGAGATGGAATGGGGCTAGGGTTTGCATGCACTGCAATAACTGCAAATCATTCATGCGATTGCGAATGAGGCCTTTGCTGACAAGTGAATTTGACTCTACGGAGTAATGACACACAGGCCGGCTTTTAGCTCTATACTCTCAAACCGGGGGCCGTACAATTTTACGGCTACCAGATACGGACTCCCTATTTCACTTTCTACCGCCCGGATTTTAATTTCATGACTTCGTTTTGTTGGGTTACGAACCGGTTTTAATTGGTTGCCTAATGATTGACCTGCATATTTTTATAAAATTAAGTATATATAAATAATAATAATAAAATTATAAATTATAAAATAAAAAACGAAAATAATATCTTTAAATAAAGTTATTTTTCATACAACGGTTTGAAGTTAGGTTCAGACTAAATAATTTATTGATCCAAACAGTCTAACCAATTTTAACTAATTGGGGTGGGTCTATGGTCCAACATATTATAAAGTACGAGTAGGGTTGGTTCGGTTCAAAACTCATTCACGCCTGTTATAAAAAAAACTAAGTCAATGAATATCCTTCACGGTTCCCTATAGTCTTTGTACCCTTATATCTTATTTAATTTTCACATGCGATTCGTCATCCGTATCCGCCAACAATCTTCCTCACTCTTCCACTCTTCAAGTCTTCGTCCAAATGTTCAACTCCAATTCTCAATCCAGTTCCAATCTCTTGCCTCAATTCTCCGTCATCTTCGTTCAACTTTTACACATCTCAATTTGGCACCATTCTTTCTTTTTCCGACGTCTTCCTTTAACTCTCGTCTCTTCCTTGTTCCCCCCACCTCTCGACCTTTGCATGTTTTTCCAGCAACCAGCATTACTTTTCCAGTAATTACCAGACTTGGTGTGTGTCATCAACATTACTTGTCTGATTTCACCTTCTTATTTCTTATGTGATATGTATAATTTTGAAAACGGCAAATGATCGATTTTCAATGGAAAGTTGGAACATTATGTATCGTAGAAGATTAAGGAGTACAAATTAATTTTTTCCTCGATAATTAAATAGTATGAACATTGTTTCTTTTGTGCGGTGTAGTGGACAATAATGATGTCTTACTTAAAACTTTCGATAAATGAATTGCCTTACTTATTCGGTTGTAATGTCATTAAATAAACTGAAAACTGATACTTTACATTTAAAATATTAAACATTTTTCTAAGTTAAATAAAATAAACTGATTTTTTTTTCCCGAAAATATATACGGGAAAAAAGTAATTGCTAAAGTGAATGTTGTAAATAGATTTGGAATAAAATAAATTGGTTATAGGTAGATTTATTTAGGCAACTTCAACACCTTATATAGTTTTATAAGGAAAAAAAACCTAGAGATATAACGTTATTTACATCGAGTTAGAAGGTAGGCGGGCAACAAGTTGCGCCGCGATCCCTTTCTAGATAGCAAAATCGATCCTCCAAAAAACTATGTCTGAAGATATGGGAGACACAACATTAAAATGCAAGACCCGTTGCACCCTTTTGAGAATCTCGATTGCATCGGGCGCAAGAAATCTAAACGTGTCAAAAGCGAACGGAAGAAACACATGTTGGTTTTCAATGTAGGCCCTTTCAAGCTTAGCCACCTTCGCAGAGACTACATTAAGGGCCTCTTTACCCACAACAAAAGACCCGCTACCCAAACTAACCAAAGGAGAGACCCGGTCAAATCAATACAAACATGTTTTCCACCAACCCATCCAAACACTAACACATCCGCCGGCCTCAACGTAGATCTCCATTCTCGCAAATCAGTTAAGAAGGTCACATGTGCAACCTTCTTAGCCAAAACTCCTGCTCTCCTATATTTGAAGTCAGGGAGTTCTTTACAATGAACCGCATGCTCCCCAAAAGCATCCAAAGCCCTCCGACAATTGGACATAGGACAAATCGCATCAGCCGGGAACAAAGGATTCATAAGGCAATACTTAAGGATCGTGCGATACTCAATTGGAGACATGCATTGTCCAAACCCCTCAATTGGTATGGAAAGAAGGAAGTATTGGCTAGTAATTGACTGAAAACACTTAAAAATCATTTTATGTCTAAGGGTCAAATCAAAACTCGCTAGCTTCCATTACATGCACTGTTTTACCGAAAAGAGCACTCACCAAAGCACGTTGGGCTTTAGGGCGACGATGTTCTTAATAGTAAAACCAGAAAGATAGAAACTAGGAATAGAAGCCTGAAGATTGTCCAACGCTACAAAAAAAAACTCGAAGCCCGTATCAACTACTCCTATGTCTAACAAGATGTGGTTTTGAAGGATCCAAGATTGGGCCTTGGAGGCCACAAAAGCAAAAGAAGAAGTCTTTACAGCTGAGTATAAACCAAGTCCCCCCAAATTGAATAGGCAAAGAAGCAAGCCTCCATTGAAGATCTCCAAAAAAAAAGGACCGCCACAAACCACAATATCATCGACCGATCCATGGAGTCCAAATCAAAATAAGTTGTTGCACACTCCCCATGCTCCGGTAAATAAATCCTCAAGCTAAACTACATCTTAGTAACACCCATACAAGAACAAAGCAAGATAAGTTCACTTTGTGGATCCCTCAACTATGGAAAAAGATGCATCAACTCAACCGTTTTAACCGCTCTCTTTATGACTAGATCTCTAACAAACCCATCATCTTTACTCATTGTCCCACCTAAAAACTTAACATCCAATGCCGGTCTCGCAATGTCATGAGGAATAGACCATCTCTAAGCCTCGACCCATCACACGAAGACCAAAAGAGCTCAATCTTACAAACATTCAACTCAAGGCCAAAACTCGGCCCAACCTCTCGAATGACATCAAGTGCTCTAGCCACTTCCTTTGATCGACCAATAATAGTACCATCATCAAGATATCAAGCATGTAGAAGAAGCTTACAACACTCTTTGATCCTATGAAGAAGGGAATGCAAGACAAGAGAAAAAAGAAGTGGTCCAAAGGGTCCCCTAGCTTGTTGCACACCAGTAGCCGACCAGAAAAAACCCACCACCAACGTATAAACGGGTAACTTGACTATAGAAGAAATCAACCCATAAAGAGATAGACGGTCATATTTCCCTTACTTTCCTAAGCAACAAAGTTTATCAACTAGATTGAAGGCATAAAAAAATCCACTGTCAACATTACTAGAGAACCATAAGTGCGACGTTCATTCAAAAACTTGTTAACACTATGTAGAATAGCCTCTACACCACTTGGAACACTAACCCCAAACTGAAAATCTCCAAGATATTATCTTATATCTTTACTCACTCCCTTCATGGCTACTTTAAACACCATCCGCCTTCAAATAATACCCAGTGCAATGGGTTGAACTCCATTGTCAAGCTTCGCGAAACGGCGTAAGAGGTGCCGAAACAACAAACTCAGCCAAACTCAGTGGACACTTACCTCCTAACCATGAATTAACCACTAATAAAAGCACTTTCAAAAGACCCGTGGCAATCGCAGACCCCTCACCACACATAACATCCAAAAGGTGTTGTGTCCTCAAACCATCTTTGGCACAAGAGGTATCTTTGAGAAAAGACTTGATGCATTTAAATATCAGATGAACATCAGCAACGAGGGGTGGCTCATGAAATATAGTGCAAGACTTAGAAGGAGGAGGCTTGTATGGGTGTTTATCCTCCAACGCCTTCAATGTCTCATCACTATAAGGAGAAACTCTCGAGAATCACAAAACTTTAATAGTAGTTGTAAATTGTCCATCTGAAACCTTACGAAGACACTACTTGATATTAGGCTTCCTCTCCAAACCAGCTCCATTCTTTGACTCACCCTCAAGCTTCAACAAAGGCCTATGCTCCGAGCAGTCTAACAACATCTGCACAAGCATAGGTATACCATCATCCTCTTCCCAAGTAGACAGGGCCTACAAAATCCGCTGATGTTGGATCGACTTTCTACTTCCCCATTTTCCGCATCACCTGCACATAGGCTTGAACACCTGCAACGTGCACCGAGGAAGCAAAAACAACTTAACTCAAGCAACCACACAACTTGGCTCAACGGCCAAGTTGAGAGAAGTCTAAACGACAACTATGAGGGATGTTTTTCATGGTAGAAAAAGAAACACATATAACCCTCTCCAACAAACCTGCATCAAAAACCATACCCCGCCATCACCTACAACCAGCTCTACAACAACCGGCCTCGAAATACCCACAATGTATCTACCAAACTCACCAAAAGCAAAAACAGAGCAATTAGGGTGACACGACTCAAGGCATGTATGCGTATACACCAGCCACACAACCACATCTTGAGAACGGCCAAAACCTCTACAAATGCCACAAAAACATCAAGGTCACACTCAAGGATGCCTCTAACTTCATCCTTGCGCTTATCCGCAAATAAGTGTAGTATTTTCAAATGACTTGTCTAACAAGAAAAACCTCTACTTCCTTCCCTACCACCGCCACACCCATGGAAAGAATTTAATGGACAACGGAGAAACCACCACCCTCCGTCGTCATGTAAACAACGCACCTTTTTTTTTATGAAAAGCGCAACTCACTTTTTCTTTATAGAACCGGAAAAAAAAAACCTTGGAGGCTGTTGGGATTTCCCTCTCCTTTGACAGTAGTTGCGGCGACTCAAGAGTTGTGCTGACTCAAAATGTGTGTAGCGTGAATTGGTAAAGGTTTTAGGATAGTGGTTTGGGATCTCGATATCAACTAGAACATGTCCGATTTTAGTTCCAGATCTCGTCTTTGTATTTTCCATCTACCGGTGGCCGGCCTCAAGGTCTCGTCTCGTCTTCGTCTTCTCCACTCGTTCTTCAGATCTCCACCTGCCGGAGGCCTCAGATCTCGTCTTCTCCACTTTCTTTGATCACTTATCTTGTCTTCAGATCTCTTCTTGAGATCTCGTCTTCTCTACCTGCCGGCGGCCGGCCTCAAACCTCGTCTTCAGATCTCGTTCTTCAGATCTCGTCTTTTGCACCCACAAACAAGACGATGCTATCCAAATTCATTCATCGGGTTGCGCGGCGGCGACCTGCTCGGCCTGGAGGCGCTCTAGAACTTCTTCCGCAGTTGAGGGGCCCGCATAGCGAACTTTTTTTTTTTTTTTTTTTTACTTTGTTCTTGTATGGGTATTGCTAAGATGTATTTTACCTTTTATATCTCATCTTCAAATTATAAAATTAGAACTATACGACGTGACAAACTAAACTAGTTTCAAGAAAAAAAATCCTCCACTTTTTATTTATTTTCATTTTAGATAAATCTTCGGATGATAGAGAATTCACAACTCGAGCCGACACCCCTAGCCAATCCGCAAAACTTGATGGTCCATTTTCAAGCTTCTCGTTTATCTACTTTGCCTCTTTCACTTTCATATAATGTGTAACATATTCAATGAATGATGTATTTAGCGCAATCAACCCTGCTCATATTTCTGATTTTCAGTCAATTAAAGACTTGTTTATTTGTGTTTTATTTAGTTTATAAACCCTGAGTTTAATTTTTATGAATGTTTACTTGAGGATTGGTTTATTTCTCTATGAGTTAATTTTGGCTTATAAACCACTCAAAAATAAACTTATCAAACCAAGATTATTTTTGATTGGATGAGTTTATTTTTGTTTAAAACCCGATTTTGACCGTGTACTTTTTCACCCCGATATTCTTTGTTCATACCTGTGTATTCCACATTATTCTTCGATTTTTTAAGGGTATAATTGTCTTTTGATGAAAAATATATTCCAAGTAAACAACCTTATATGATTAATTTGTATAAACGTGTTGAGAAATAAACTCGAAAACAAACAATAAACTCATATAAACTCATTTAGTTTATAAACTCAAAATAAATCAATTTGAAAGTAAACAGACCCTAAGTTATTCTCTTAGGGATTATATCACGATCACTGTATTTATTTTGTGTATTTAATTTTTATACTAAATTTGCCATAGATTATATTAATTCATCTTAATCAATGTTCGTCAAACTGTTTTCCCGTAAAAATGTAATCATAAGTAAAAATTATTGTACATTTTATGAGTAAAATAGTCATAATAAAAAAAAGTTTTAAAAATATAATTTATCTGCATACAAAAATGTCTTGTCGAGGTAAGTTGTGATTTGAATATTGTAGAATATAATGATAGCTATTATTTAAAACAAAATAGTATATACGTTTTGTAGTTAATTAAGCTTATTATTAAAAGTATAGAATAATAATATACAATAGTTATTTTCCAAATAATCCATAGCTTTTCACTTTTATTGATTCTGTAATAATTAAACCACAATTAATTAGCTGGGGAGGGCCGAGGGGGCAATAGTGCATCATACTATCATATTGCCTACCCTTTACCCAAACATGATATATCATCTCAAGAGGATTACAAAGCAGCTATATTTTAAAGTATGTTATAAATAATCAATTAATTTAAAATTTTTCTTTATTTATATTGTTGTTATGATTATGTAAAAATTTATCGTAAATTCAGGCCATGCACATATAAGAACAACATATAAGAACAATATATAAGTCAAATAACATTTCATCTCAAAATCTATTAAATTATATATATATATATAAAAGGAGACCGCTATCATTATATACTATATTTGTTACCACACTACATTGAAGGTAGAATATATATCTCAATAGATTAAGTGCCCGTTTGATTGAAGTGATGGAATAAAAACAGAATGACATCGGTTAAGAGGAATGAATGTGAATGAAAATGATTTGATTATTTTCATGTGTAAAAAAACCTCTAAATAAACATAGTTTTTAATTGATTCGGAATTATTGTGTTATCGGAAATGATTTCTAACGATACCGAACGAGCCCTAAGTATATGGATTATATTGATATATTAGTTGGAATTGCATGGTGAATCATGTGGCGGCAATGAGTGTAGAAGTGGCATAATATGTCAGTTTGAGAAAGCCAAGAGCTTGACATGCAGCAACGTTGAATATGAGCGTGCCTTGTCTGGACCGTAACTTCATTTCTTTCTTGTAATGATCACTTCAACGCCAAACCTCTCAACATCATCACACCTCATCTCTGTCACTCTCATGGTAAAACTGATTTTTACCAGACAAAGAGTAATATTATAACTGTCGAATTTGACTTGTATTTTAACCTCTCCTTTTTGTCTATTAATTGCCATCATCACTTCGATACTTTGATGAATTAATGAAAAATATGATTTACTTGGTAATCAAATTATTGAAAACGTTATAGGAAGCAGTTTATGTACACTATTATCAATGTATGTTTCTTCATTGGACGACCTCAACTAAACTTATATATCCTAACTCGTCTTCAAATTTCCTGGTTTTCTTCACTATCAATTTGAAAAGACAGTTTTCTCCCTCGATATGAGAATATATGTACACTGAGGATGAAAACGTAGCTTCAATGGAGGATGGCCTCTAACTTGTGTTAATATCATATTAACACAAGTTAGAAACTCAAAATCACAGGTGAATATGTATTTACATTGGGTGGTACACAATATTATGAAAATCTTTCAAAAAAACATTATCAGTTAAATTTACTATATAGTACGAGTTCATTGCTTTAGACAAAGCAATAAAGGAATATGAATGACTTCATAATTTTTTGGAAGATATTTCAATGTGGATAAACCCGTGCCATCAATATATGTACATCATGATAGCTAATCAGCTACAACTCAGGCACTAAGTTTCTTGTACAATGGTAAGTCATGTCCTATAACAGACAACATAAAATCTTTAGACAACTACTCTCAAACGGTGTAATCTTAATAGATTATATCAAATCGGATGACACTTATCGGATCTATTAACTAAAGGTTTGTCATGAGATCAAGTAGTTAAATCATCAAGAGGAATGAGTTTAAAATCAATGATCAAAGAGGATGCTTGTTAGAAAACCCCACCTAATTTACTAGAGATCCCAACATTTAGGCAAAAAGAAAAATCAAATCAAGCTAAATCGAGATGAGCACTAGGAGACTCAATTCTCTTCCCAATTCTTATGATGATGAACAATGCCACCTAAATGAGTTTAAAGTTAACCTTATTTTTTAGTGATACCATATATTGAAAATAAAAGTGGGGTATAACATACTACTCTGTATGGTCAATCACCTTATGAGTGTGATATGAGGCCATAACTAGGAGAATGAAGAAAGACTAATCTCTCCAAATTCACTCATTAAAAACCGGGTATGTTCACGACCAAAATGAACACAACAGGATAACCTAGTTTTGTGAGAAGATGTAATTGTTTTATAGTTGGTGTTTTGGCATACATATATCAAATTTTAGGTGATTTAAAACATCATGTTCACTATCTGCTCGAGTAAATCAGATAGTTACTCACTATGGGCAGTTCAAGGTTAAAACAAGCTACCAACCCAAATGAGGTGATTTTTCGATTGTACGCTCAATTTTTTTTAAATATGTTTAAATAATTTATATTCATGTGGGGATTGTTGAAATTCATTTAATTATGTTCCATGCCTTTTCAGGCACAATTCAAATGAGATTCGGTTTATGTTAACCTCAAAAAATGGAAGCATTGAACTTTGTCTATATGAACACATTCTCGTAATATACTCATACGAAAAGAAAGAAAAAAAAATTCTAAGTTAATAAGATATGGAGGTCCAAAGTTGGTTGCATTAAGTGCATAAATTCGGAAAAATGATCTCACATTGAATTCATGAAGAACTTTAATATAATTTATATACTAGACAATTTCTATAAGGGTCGTTGCCCTTTGGGTTACCACAAATATGTAATGGATAGAAGACCTAGCTCCTTTGAACCACACACGGGCACTAAGTTGCGTCATGCGTGCTCGGTCTCAATATATATCGGATTGGTCTTTGGGCTCAATATGTAGCTTGGTCTGAAAATATCCCATTACATTATAACTTCAGAAATTGGGCATTGATGTTAATGAAAATCCACAAATTATGTGTTTAATGCCTCCACGAGAATACAAGGATGACGAGAATCCATGGATTATATCTTTTGAAGTCCCTACACATAGAACTTCATATGTCTCATACAATATGTCGCAACTCTCCCTCCTAGTTTTCGTTTTTCCAAAATATCGAGTTTGGTAGTCCACTAAATAATGGTTCGTAGCATTTGTAGTTTGGTTGTGTGAGTAAAAAGGTTTACGCAGTCGTATCATAAGATACAAATTACTAAGAACCGTCGTAATATATGACACTTTTAGAATTAAAAATAGAGTGTCTCTTCTATTCGTATCCCAATTCACGTTTTTTTTACTTGGCATATTTTCCATTTTTCTTTAGTTTATGTGCATACAATGTATTATACAAATCATGGTCCCAAACTGTGTAGGTGATAGACCATCACCCGACCTGATAAATCTTATTATCACAAAACTAAAGCATGAATGCATATAGTTCTATACTTTTATGCTATTAAATCAAAATATAAGTTAGAGATATGAACCGGCAATAGTAACAATGAATGGATGTCAAATGCACCGTACCTTAATGTTGCACCATATCTGACGACCCAGTACAAGTTAAGAAACAAAAGGGTGGGTGTACAAATAGGATTGGAGGGTGAGCTGCAAGCGGTGTATGCAAAGAGCCGAGCATGTTGAACGCCGCAGCCGCAGACTGCTACCTAACCCCACGCGCCGCCCTCAGCGGGGCCCATCCCAGCCAACAGTGTCAGTCTCTCCCCAACTTGTACTTGCCTGTTTCAAGGGGTCCAGCTAATAGAATTTGCGAGTGACTCATTAAATTCCTTCCACTTTTTCCCCCGTTCCTTTTTGAAGAAAACAAAATAAAATAGTACCTGCAATTATTTCAATGCAGAGATTAGAGATATGTATACGGCATGACACCCATAAACATAAAAAATAGGGTGTTGATTTAAACAATATTCAATAAATTATTTATCGTATTTTAATATTTAATAAATTTGATTAAATCTATCGTATTTTATAATTGTGCAATTTGTGGATGGACCCTGGAATTATATTAGTAAAATTGGTTCATGAATATTAAATAAGTAATGTGTCGACTCTTATGTAAGTAGAAATCACGGTAATTATTCTATACAATTAATAAATGTGACATTTTGATGCTTTTCGCCTGCCTTTTCTTGGCCTATATAAGTGCCCCCGACTCCCTGTCGCAAATACAAGTCAGAGTTGCTTTTTATCTCACTCCCTCAAACTCAAAATATTCCATCAACTTATTACAACCAAGAAAACATTTTAAGTCTAAAATAACAAAACCAATGGGTTTTCTTATGCTACTTTTGTTTAGCCTCCTCTCTCTTTCCTTTGCTTATGGGCACGGGCTCGGGCACCATCACGGGCTTGGGCTCGGGCACCATCACGGGCTTGGGCTCGGGCACCATCACGGGCAGGGCGGATGGGTGGATGCCCATGCAACCTTCTACGGCGGTGGAGATGCTTCCGGCACAATGGGTAAGTCAAACAACGAACCCTCAATTTTCCAGTCTAAGGTTTGCTTAAATTTGATCATTTGACATTATATGTAATATAATATATGTTCAGGGGGAGCATGTGGGTATGGGAACTTGTACAGCCAAGGCTATGGCACTAGCACGGCGGCGCTAAGCACAGCGCTATTCAATAACGGCCTTAGCTGCGGGGCCTGCTTCGAAATCAAGTGCGCCGATGATCGGTGGTGCCTTCCGGGCTCCATCGTCGTCACCGCCACCAACTTCTGTCCACCCAATAACGCCCTCCCTAACAACGCCGGCGGTTGGTGCAACCCTCCTCTCCGCCACTTCGATCTCTCCCAACCCATCTTCCAGCAAATCGCTCACTATAAAGCCGGCATCGTCCCCGTCTCCTTTCGCCGGTACATATTACTTTATTATCGGCGAAGTAATTTTGATAATCAACGGCAACGCAGTTTTATGAACTTTTAAATTATAATGTGCAATGTAGGGTGGCATGCAGAAAGAAGGGAGGGATAAGGTTCACCATAAACGGACATTCGTATTTCAACCTTGTACTGATCACCAACGTCGGCGGCGCCGGAGATGTTCATGCTGTCCAAATCAAGGGTTCGAGGACAGGGTGGCAGCCGATGTCGAGGAATTGGGGGCAAAACTGGCAAAGCAACACCAAATTGGACGGTCAAGGGCTCTCATTCAAGGTCACCGCCGGAAATGGCCGGACCGTCGTCTCCCTGAATGCTGCCCCTCCTGCTTGGTCTTTTGGTCAGACCTACACCGGGACCCAGTTTCTCTGAAAATCTGGCTCAGGGGTAATTTTGTCTTTCTAGGTTTGTTTGTGTTCTTTTGCCTAACTTAGTCAGGAGTAGTAATGGGCCTTGTATTGAAGTGGCCCATTTCTGTTCGTGGGTTGGGTCAATATAATAGATTTGGGCTGACATTCCAACTGGCCCAAATCATTAATTTTATTGGAATTGAAGAGAGGGTTTTGGATGAAAATGCCCAACAGCTTTATAAGTTAGTGTAACTGAGTAATGTTGTTTCCTTCTTTCAATTATGTAATTTCAATTTAATAAATTCGAGTCTATTGTTGAGATTGTAAACAATAAGTGGTTTTCCGCATGAGAATTATCCTTTCTTAACAGCCTGAAAATTTTTGGCTACTATATGCAAATGTATAACATACCTCTTCTTAACCATCCTGTTTATATTTATTTTTAAAAAATGTAACTTGTAAAAATTTTAAAAAATATATTTTTATCAATGTTTTGAATTTTTTTTAAATCGCCTCTTATATTATAATAAATTTATTATTTTTACATTAACACAGAATATCCATTACGCCCTGTACACCCTAACTCCATACAAAAGATCTTTAACAACTTGAAAACTGTTGTTTTATGCATCGCTTACAGAATTAAGGCTACTATATGCAATTTTCGGAATGAAATATAATAATTATCCTTGATATATCATGATCTTAGGTATCATATGAACCTTCCATTTGTCAATATTTCACTGGGCAATTGAGATCCCATCCTGGGCCTCCTGCCAATACAAAAAAAAAATCTAACATTTCCTCAAAATGTAACCCCACATGATCTCTCTCACAACCAACTAGGATTCACCAATAGATTTGTGGATATGACAAACAAGATAAGGTTAATCTTCACCGTCCACCTTGGCCAATCTCAACCCAACACCAAAAATCTCAGCCGTTAATCACATACTCTTGCCACTCAGATTCTCCACACTCAACCACAGCCACAATTACATGCAAATTGCAATAGAGTGACGACAAACCAACAAAACCTACAAACCCAACACTAAAAAAACTCAACACTTGAAGCCATTTCCCATTCCTAACATTCCCCACAAGAATTCAACCGGAGTTCTTAGTTCTCGGATTGGAGGAAGATCGCGATGGCAGCGGTGACAACGCAAGCTTCGTCGGTTGCGAGATTCCAACCTTGCTTCTCCAAGTCTAGCTTCCTTGGCAACACCGGAAGACTTAACAAGGCTTGCCCTGTTGGTATTCCTAGTTGCTCATCTTCTAACGCCTCTTTGAAGGTCCAAGCCAAGAAAGGCGAGTGGCTTCCCGGCGCAACCTCCCCCGGCTACCTCAATGGAAGGTACGTGATCAATCATCAGGATTAAGGAACGTTGTGTTTGTTAAGTAATTGAGATAAACTAGTGTTTAGTATTTTTGGAAGTGTTTTGTATTTTAAAAACACTAATTCCTATTTGTTTGACTTAAACTAGTGTTTTGGAATAAAACTGTGTTTTGACGTGTATTAATGAAAAAATAATAAATAATTTTGTATTTTTGGATATAAAACATTAGACACTAGTGTTTTTGACCACGTCAAATACTTGTTAAATTCCAAACCAAAAAAACACACCAAAACACTAGCCTAAGTTGGGTAGTATATAAGGTCGGTGAGTTGATATTAACTTTTCCTATATGCATATGTTCAACAGCTTACCCGGTGACAATGGATTCGATCCCCTTGCATTAGCCGAGGACCCAGAGAACCTCAAGTGGTTCGTCCAAGCGGAGCTAGTGAACGGGAGGTGGGCCATGTTGGGTGTTGCCGGAATGCTTCTCCCTGAAGTATTCACCAAGATCGGAATCATCAACGTTCCACAATGGTATGATGCAGGAAAGGCAGAATACTTTGCCTCTTCATCAACTCTCTTTGTGATCGAGTTCATCCTTTTCCACTACGTCGAGATCAGGAGGTGGCAAGACATCAAGAACCCGGGAAGTGTTAACCAAGATCCGATCTTCAAGCAGTACAGTCTTCCTCCTAACGAATGCGGTTATCCGGGTGGCATCTTCAACCCCCTCAACTTCGCCCCTACCTTGGAGGCCAAGGAAAAGGAGCTTGCAAATGGTACTTAGCTTTTTATTTATTTATTTAATCCTCTTTTTTTGATCTTTCTGTATAATTGGCTAATGTGATTGGATTTCTGGTTATACAGGAAGACTGGCTATGTTGGCATTCTTAGGATTTCTGGTGCAGCACAATGTTACAGGGAAAGGTCCATTCGATAACCTCTTGCAACACTTGTCTGACCCATGGCACAACACCATAATTCAGACACTCAGTGGTCAATAAGCCAAAAACATAGACTAAATAGAAACGCTTAATTTGTGTTTGGTGTGAGAGAAAGACACTATCCTACTTCCTGTAACTCACTATCTGTATCTTCTTCCTTGAATCATCGAGTTATTATTCTTTAAGCTATTAAATGTAAAACTCAGATGGCGTCTCCAGACTTGTGTACAGGGATTATAATGCTCATGCTGAAATTTTTATTACATAAGGCAAACTCAAAGAAGTGCAGTCGTTTCAAAATCTCCATTAGCATTGAGTATGGAGTTGAGTAGGTTATCTGTAGAAATCTACGTTACAAGTCAAACTTGATCAAATAGAACAATATAAACTATCAAGGGTGAAAAAGAATGGAAAAATCCCCCTAGTTTACAACTTAGAAGTATCAGGATCAAGAAGGAGAATGTTTTTACAGAGGATATATATGAACCTGTATGCAATCCTAAATGTATCTTTACAATATACAAATAATGTGTATTTGGTAGTGAACACAACAACCCAACTCCCATTTTGTGATTCCATTTAGGTAGGAAAATTTACCATTAGATCAATGGAACACTCTTGTCGTGTGTGCGGTTTGAAGTGAAGCAAAAGTTTGCTCGGCTACCATATGCAATCAACGTGGATGGTATAACGAATTGGGAAACCTTAGTTCGGCTGCTGCATTAAACATAGAAAAATACAAAAATCATAAACCTGAACAGAAAGACTTCAATGTATACAAATATCAAATATTCATGCTTAAAGTGTGATCACATCTTCAAAGTTAAAGCACAATGCAAACAACAGAGATTGCAAATATAGGCTAACATTTCACAGACAAGCAATAGAAATATATCTGTGCCATGAAATTTTGGATTGCAGAGATTCCTATTTGGAGAAGCCAGGTTTGGAACTAACCTGTGGGTAGGAATTGTCACTGTAGATGCTACATGGCCCAGGTGCAGGCAGCCATTGAAGAAGCCCATTGCTATACATGGAACCAGGTAACTCAAAATTATTGTTAGCAACCTGATTATAGTTCATGGGATTTTCTTGATAGTTAATCCCGGTTGGCTCTGGTATGACTTTGTTGTCTTCTTGTAGACTTGTATTTCCATATGGAGCGTAAGGATATTGCTCGCCCATTTGGATTCCCAAGCATGTAGATGTCAGATCATTTAGGCTGTAACAATCCTGTGTCATGTTGTCAATTTGCTTGGAATTATCCATTTCAAATTTTGTGTTTCCATTTCCATAGAATCCGGAACTTCCTGGAACTGAAGTATCTATAGAACATTTTATGTCTCTGCAAGAGGAGAAAAGAGTACTTTCACTGTAAAATATAACAAAGATAAGAAAAAAATATGAAGATGACTTGTAAAGACTGCACACCTGGGCTGAAAAAGGCTTGAATCATCAGGCCATATGCCTTGTTGA
This sequence comes from Fagopyrum tataricum, assembly GCA_002319775.1. Taxonomy (NCBI): domain Eukaryota; kingdom Viridiplantae; phylum Streptophyta; class Magnoliopsida; order Caryophyllales; family Polygonaceae; genus Fagopyrum; species Fagopyrum tataricum. The sequence goes on from CM008282.1 coordinate 3,777,518, forward strand.
TTTTCGTTGTTGGAAAACCATGATAGTTGTTGTCCATCTTGTATTGCACCCATTACCAAAGGTAAGTGGATTCCGTTCTGAAACTGAGGTGAGAAAATTTAACATTAGAATTGCTTGGATGAAAAGAGAGGAGTGAGAGGGAGGAAGGAGATTTACATCGGGCAAACAGTTCACAACTTCACTGCTGCACTCGAGAGACATTAGTCGGTGCTTTTCCAAATTTTCCTACAAATGTAAAACAATATTGTTCATATTGACAGATCTGTAAGGATTATAACTAGTCACACAAAATAGTAAGCTTTTTAAATTTACTTCAAGAATTGAAGAATAAATTTAGTAAACCAAAACCACTGGAGCAAATGCAAAAATATTATTCGAATCAAACTATACCTTACATAAATGGATTTGATTAAGTGATTCCCTTAATGAGTCCTCCATCTGTCTAAGATTTTCCACATTTTCAATTTTATCAGGATTGTTCCAGTAGCTGTAAAATGTAAACAATGAGTTTATAATCAGCAAACAATCAAGCAGAACTCAGGAGAGAATTATATCACAAAATTCATCTCTAAATGGATAACGTATATTAATTCCCAAAAATGAGTGTAAATATTCACTATATGATCTTCTTATGTCATCCACTGCCCAAACACGTAATCATGATTCATGACTGCAAAAGAAAATGCTAATTGTAGACTCATGTTTCCCGTGCACAGATTTAAAGGACCAAAGTTATACCTCAACCTATTATGTGTTTCGCTAAGTTGGCTTTGTAGTACTCTCACTCCATTACTTAACTCCTATCAAAAGAAATAACAAGAAATTGAGATAAGAAACCAATTCATTTAATAATTAGCAATACATGAGCGTTTGTGGAAAGATAAGAGATTCATCATATTAAGCACTAGATACTGAATCAGTTATACCTCAATTGTTTGTTTGCTGCAAGAGAAGAAAAAGATCATATTAGACAAGGTTTATTATTAAAAACTTCAACCAGTACAGATATACTATATCACATACCTTGAACCAAGAAACTCTTCAACATTTACATCATGGTCTAACTTCTTGAATGTCTTTTTCAAAACCTATATTTTCAAAACATACATCAATACATTAAGGATCAAAATAAGATGAATATGAATACAATCAGCAAAGCAAGGGATATATAGACTGGATAAGACTTTGGGTGAAACCATCTAGAGATTCTTACTTCAAGGCTCTCAACTTTCCTGTTGCAATAAAAAAATCCAGAGATTAGCCATAGCAATGCTAATGCTCAACAAAAACAAGTAAAGGAATTACTTTTGTGAGTTGCTAACCTCTTTGCCCTTTCTTGTGGTGGTAATTGAGCAAACTGTGCTATTACTTGCTCAAAGTTGCTGAAAAGCGAATGTGTTAAGCAACAATTAAGAATGCGGTAAAAGATGGCAATATACTGAATGCCTTTTTATATCCTAAGCTTCATTCTAGTTTCATTGTTATCAATTAAGACAATAACATTTTCTAGTAGTCACCATGTAAAGAGTTATGGCACTTAAGTAAATGGTATACCATTTGGATCAAAGAACATGCATGAAAAGAATTTACTGTACAAAAACTTTTTCTAACAATGTGAAATGAACTAGTGAATCAACAAAAAAACAAAGGCATTTGTGATATTAGACATTCAACAACCTCACAATGGTTGTACTTGGTTACTAGTAAGTAATGTTTATCACCCACTTCATGATTAGTAATGAATCAATAAGATTAAATAAAAACATAGATAAAGAGACAAGTTGTTCCTTGAAAAGTTTTAACCCAAGATATCATCATTCTCATTCACCACATGAAAACATTACAAACATTCAGTAATCTTTTAACTTGCTGGTTAGACGCAGCATCTGAAGCTACAGTTGAGTCTTAGTTAATGCTATGATACTGTGTGAGAACATCTCTGGCCTTAATATTCAAAATAGATCATGGCATGAATATATTCAAGCATTTCATCAGCTCATATTCTACGACTTTTCACATTTCAGTAACAGTTGCATCAAGATCAAAAGAGATATACCTGCGTTGTCCATGGAATATCGTAGGCTTCCCCGTGGGAGAAAACATAAGCAGGATTATGTCTATATCACACAATACTGACAACTCGTTGGCTTTCTTCGTAATCCCAGATTTCCTCTTTGAATATGTAACTTGACGGTTGCTGTTGTTTTCTAATCTCTTAATCTTTAGCTTAACCCTTCCCATCTTCTTAAAAATATCAGTAAGTAAAAAGCATCTCCAAGTTTACGCCTCTATCCTAAAGAAACCACTTTCGAAACGTCTTCTCTTGTTCCCACTCCTTGAAGAAACAAAATGTTCACAAAAGTCAGAAGATTTACCATTGGATCATGCATTTAGATTAAAATCAACATACAACAATACTAAATTCAAGATACAGTCATCAATTACAGTTCCTTCAATCGATTTTCCAAACAAATCTTAGATCACATATAAAAAAATCATGTTTAAAAATCCAATTTGAAAACAAGAGATTGTGACGTACCCAAGAGAAGAGGAAGCAAAAATAGAGGCGAACCCGGAAGAGGGAATCAAGAGAAGGGTATGAAAATTAGGAACCCAAAATGGTGAGATGAAAGAACTCAATCGAATAATGAATGTATGAAAGACCCAAAATGGAACATCGTCATAACGAAGAGAATGAAGAGAGGAAGATAAAGGTGAAATAGAAACGATGTGGAAGGGAGGAGAGAAGGAGAGACAGGTAGACAAAAACTGAGAGATAAGGGAGGAGAAGGGTGAGCTTTACAAATGTGACAGGCCAAGCTTTGATTTCGGTTGTTATGGAAGTCGCGAAAGAATAGGGAGATGTCAGAGAAAGAGAAGATGATGGGTTGTATTGTAAATTGTAAGTTGTAACGGTAGAGGAGTATGTGATAAGGAAGGAGCGCAACGGGCGATCTGGTGGGGCCAAAAGGCACCACCACCTTCTCCTCTCTCAATTTTTAAACCTACCGATCTATTTAACAGGATTTAACTACCCACAATTAATTCGGTTAACTGAAAAAGTCAAACATATGCGCACTTATTAAATATCGTGGGATCTATTTTAACCGTTTTCGTTGTACAAAGAAGTTCATGTTACATGTATTGATAAAAAAATCAATTATATTATTAGATTTATCGATAAATTTTATAATATGGTTCATTAAGTGTTTATCCAAATTCAATTCAACAATAGGTATATATTTAAAATTTAATATCAATCTTTAATAAGTTGTTATTATTTGGATATACATAGATTTGTTAAATCCGAACTATTTATACAATTTCGGTTATTTTGTTACATATTCATTTAGTTTTTTTTTATAGCTAAACCTGAAATTGTAACACACATTTCATGCATGTGATCAATGTATAACTACACATAATTTTCTTGTTTTTCTTTCTTAAACAACAAAATTTGTGGTTGAAAACTAGTAATAAGAGTAAATAAAAGTTAATAAATTATCTTGACCACATTATTTACAAAAAGTCTTTCCCCATGTTTTGTTTTCCTAAAATTGTGATAAAGTATTAATGTAAAAAGAAAAAGAAGTAAACATTTGTATTTTCATCCGAAGTTAGGAATCCTCGCAAATAGATCTATCATATCCGGGCAGTCTGCCCTGCTCGGTCCGTCCGTCCGAAAAAACAGACGGGTATGAACATAGTGGGAAGCTCGTTCGGGCCGAAAAGTCCGGCCGTATTAAAAGAAAATATAAAAAATAAAAATTATATTGTATATATTTAAAATATTAAGTATAATTATAAATATTTAGCATAATTATCATAAAATTTAATGTATATTACATATAATACTTAGTAATAATTTATTTTTAAATAAAATTTATATTTAAAATAGTTTTTTAAATTATTTTTAAAAAAGAAAAAATAAAACGGGTACCCGGAGACCCGCCCACCCGACCGACCCGGGTATGGCAGGAATCGTAGGCCCGCCAACCGGGCTTAGCCCGACCCGGGTCCGGATAAACGGGCCGAAAATTCCCAAAAGTCAAGCCCGAGCCCGAATATAAACATGTCTACTCGCAGACAGTGACAAATCCCCATGTTTTATTTTCACTCTATCACTCCTTACCTCCCACGAACCCTATTCAAATATGAGGGTTGTAAAACATCTGATAAACCCTCCCCTCAACTAGTTAATACTCTTAAGTTGTCTACGAGGGGGTTGAAGTTTTTTTTTAAATAAATTTCAACTCTCTAATACCCTTAAATCCCTTAAACTACCGATTGGGTACAAAATGTAATTTTTCTATCTTATGCTCTATGAAACCTTATTTTATAAAGAAAATCTAATAATTAAATATATCTAAAAATTTTGAACTAAACTAAATAGTTAGTTAAAAATATTTTTATCTTACCGATCCGGTTTCAACGGAGTTTGTTCTATAGGTTTCAACGGAGATAGCTGGGATCAATCATATATCCAATGAGAGGATTGGTGGGGAGAAAGAAATAGAGCAAGCAAAGAACAAGGTAGAGGAAGTTGAATGTCATGGTCCTTGGATGATTGTTCAGAGGAAACAGAATAATAATAAGGGGAGAACAAACCGAGACCATAACCGTCAGACTGAGATAATTAAGCCGGTAAATGGTAAATTCATAAAAAAGTGTAAAGAAGTAGCTCAGCCAGGACCAGAGTGGTCTTGACTAAGTCTACAATGCAACAGAGTTTATCAACATACAAACATAAGGCCTAAGAAAAAGCCCTAGTACTCTTGGTAGGCATGCAAACCTCCTGAACGTACCATCTACCATCAACTGACTATAAATATAAATAAAATAAACCATCTAGCACTGTCCACGAGACCCTTCCACCTTCGGCATGCCATCAGCAGAAAGGGACACTCATAGACCAACAAAGTGCCTAGCCAACGGATCAAGATATCATTCACCTTCGGCAAAGCCATCAGCAAATGAGTCTCAAGTCCGGGGTATAAAAATAAATCAAACCTTGCAGGCCAAGAGCAGAATACAACTCTGGCATAAAAATGTACAAAGTGCTAAACCTCAAACCTCTCTCCAACTCCAGCTGGAAAGGCCTTATAGAGTAATCTGTAGGTATGCCCTCTAATCATCCGGACCAGGATATCAATGGGGATCCTGTTCCGGTCAAACACCAGGGCATTCCTAGAATGCCACAAGTAGTAGATCGTCGCTGAGAAGGCGTATATGCGTGCTCTGTTCGTCCAGCTCCTCCCTGGTGCAGTGTGCAGGAGATATGCTATGACGTCTGCCCTCGTGGTCATATCTATAGACATCCGGAATCCGTAGCAGACCTGCCTCCAAACCTCCATCGCATAAGTGCAGCCAAAGAACAAGTGATCGTGTGATTCATTCTCCAGGCCGCACCAGTGGCAGGTAGGGTCTATGTCAAGGAAATGTAATCTGTCTCTGGTGGATAGACGTCCTAGAATCGCCATCCAGAGGATAAAACAGTTCTTGTGCGTGTTGCCCATGTCCCACACTATCCTGAACCAGTCCATCTCCTCTCCATGCTCTCTGATCATGTCGTAGGCGTCTGTAACTCTGAACTTACCACCATGGCAGCAGCTCTCAAGTACCTCCTCCAATGTCGTCTCCTCATCCACAAACGTGGCTACCTCATCTCTGGCTCCGATTATAGCCTTCACCAGAGGCGAGTCACGTCTGTGGGGCATCCAGTGGTTTGGCTCAACCACCTGTAAGTATCTGTGGTGGACCCACCTCACCCAAAGGTTTTCCCTCTTAGCATGAATGTGCCAGTATTACTTACACATAAATGCCGAGTTCCAACACCTAAGGTTGCGGAGACCCAAACCACCCTCTCTCCTACGCATGCAAACTCGCGTCCAAGCTACTCTGGGCCAACTCCAAAGGAATTGTCTGCATAGTCCTGTCAGCCTATCCATCACCAGCGCGGGAACCGGTAGTATAGACAGCCAAAAGCTCTCCATACCCTGAAGGACCGTCCTGATAAGCTCAAGTTTACCTGCAAAAGACAAATGTCTCTTGTTCCACGCACAAATGTACCTCCCAATCTTGTCCAAGAGTGGGGTGTAATCAGCTGCCCGTAAAACATGAGGTGCTATGGGAATTCCCAGATATCGGAAAGGAAAATTTCCCGTAGAGAATCCCAAAAGCAAGGTTAATTCATTTGCCTCTATTTCAGAAACAAAGGCTAGGAAAATTGAAGATTTCGGGAGGCTGAATGCTAATCCCGAAATCTTCTCAAACTGCGTAAGCAGTCCATAAGGATGCTTACTGATTGAACATCCCCTCTGCAGAAGAGGATGACATCATCCGCATACATCAGGTGAGAAATCCTAAGTTCCTCACAGTGCTGATGAAAACGGAAATCAGGCTTAGAGGTCTCGTTGCGTATCATCCTGGAAAGGAATTCCATGCAGATGACAAAAAGCAACGGAGACATAGGACACCCTTGCCTAAGCCCACGCTTCCCCGGATATAACCCATGCATTGTCTTATTTACCCGGATGGAGTAGGATGTCGTGGTGACACACTCCATCACCCGGTCAATGAACCTGGTCGGGAAACTCAACTCTGTCATGGCATAGCGGAGGAATTGTCAGGATATCGTATCATAAGTTTTAGCTAAGTCAATGTTCATGAAACACCGCTTAGTATCCCTCTTGACACTATATCTCCGTAAAAGTCCTGAACAAGGAAAATGTTATCTGACATCAACCTCCCTGGAATGAAAGCAGATTGTGCCGGGTCAATGAGATACCCAAGACACGGCCCTAATTTGTTTGCAATCAATTTAGTGATGATTTTATAGACAACATTACAACAAGAGATAGGCCTAAACTGGTCTACTCGAGTTGGGGAATCTACTTTTTCTATCAAAGAAACCGAGGTATGGTTAATTTGCTTAAGCAGTTTCCCATTAACAAAGAACTCCCTAACAGCAACACAAACCTCACTCCCAGTCGTCTCCCAAGTTTGCTTAAAGAACTTGGAAGAGAAACCATCTGGACCCGGTGCCCTAAGGTCTCCAATCGACCATAGAGCCTGCTTAATTTCATCATTAGAAACTGGTCCAATAAGTCTCCCCTGGTCCAGATCCTTAACCCGTGGTCCCACCGCAAACCAATCCATCAGAGGTACCTCTACCTGCCTTTCAGTCCCAAACAACCCCTGATAATACGTCACAAACTCATCCGCTACTTCTTCCAGAGAAGTGGTGGTAGAGCCATTAGGTAAATGGAGTGCGGGAATAAAATTTCTTTGTCAATTTGCCTTCATGAGACCATGGAAGTAAGATGTAGTCCTATCACTGAGATAATTAAGGGTTCTAGGGGTGGAGGGTCACAACCCATGATACCCAAACTGTCCCCTGGTGTCACACATGTTATGAGAGGGACGGGTGAGAAAAAGGAATCGTATTGGTAGCCAAAGAGAGGAGCCAAGAAATGTGAGTCCAATTTCTAACCAAGCAACTGCGTTTTATAGCCGTGATACTCCGATTATTCGGGTAGATAAAGCACTTCCTGGACCTGTTCCACAAGTTAAAATATTGCATCGTGATGTCCAAAAGGAGGTTGTTTTCGCAGCTACAACTTCTAGTAGCAGACAAGTTATTGAGAACAAAGAAAAACCGGTCCAAGTGGATGCTATGGAGACTGAGAAGGGAACTCAGGCCTCTACCTTTCCTAACTCTCAATAGAGTTAGGAGGAGTCCTCCTGCCTTTAATAGTTTTCCTATGATTGGCCTTTTCTGGAATTGCTTCGGAACGATCAAACCGAGTTTCCGGAGATCAATACGGTATATGACTCGTAAGTTTAAACCTGATTTCATTGCTCTCTTTGAGACGCACTGCTCTGGTGAAGTTGCTGACCAAATTTGTGACCGAATGGGGTTTGAAGTTGTCGATAGAGTGGAGGTTATGGATCAATACGGTATATGGCTTCTTTGGAATGCGACTAGCTGTCCGATTACTGTCATTTGCAAGAACAAACAGTTTATCCATGTTAAAGTAGGTGCTGGTCAGTATGAGTTTCATATTATTTTTGTTTACGTATGTCCCAATCCTAGTTTGAGAGATAATGTGTGGCAAGAGTTATCCGAGATCATCAGTCAAACCTCACATCCTATTATTATAGGTGGTGATTTTAATGTTATTCTCAATATGGAGGAGAGCAAGAGGGGTCTAACAGGCTTGCACAATCCTCGATTGATTTTAGAAGTTGGATTACCGATAATCACCTTATCGATATGGGTTTTCAAGGGTCTCCTTTTATCTGGGCTAGAGGCAGAAATGTTAATACACGGTTATCTAAAAGGTTGGATAGGTGTCTTATGTCTCCTGCAGCTAGGATCAAATGGCCTGAAGCATCGATTAGGCACCTTCCTCGCCTTTCTTCAGACCATAACCCACTTTTAATCGGTTTTGAAAAAGTTGCCTTAGGTGTTAATCGAAGACGGCCTTTTCGGTTCATGGCTGCATGGTATCTCATCCAGAATTCAGCGACCTTATTAACGCTTTCATGGGATAAGGCGTCAAGTCTCCCGTTTGCCTTATTGAAACTTTAATCGGTCCTAAAGAGATGTAATAAAATGGTTTTTGGCAATATTCATGAAAGGAAGGCAACTTTGTTGAAAGAACTCGAGAGAATTGAGATTAAGCTTGCGGCTAGGCCTACGGATGAACTGCTACACAAAGAAGACGAGACAAAGGCTTCTCTAGAGTCCACACTAGAACAAGAGGAGATGTTATGGTCCCAGAAATCCCGACAGCAATGGCTCAAGTGTGGAGATAAGAATACTTATTTTTTCTATCTCGCTACGGTGGTTAGAAGACAACTTAATAGAATTGATGCTCTTAGATTGGATGATAGAAGTTGGTGCTTGGATAGATTGGCCCTAGAGAGACATGCAGTGGCCTTTTTTCAGTCTCTTTATGGTCCTACTGATCTCCTTCTACTGGATCCCCCACCGGTAGGGGGCTTTCCTGTTCTATCTCAATTACAGTTGAAAGTTTGTGATAGACCATGTGAGAATGATGAGTTGCTTCAAGCTATTAAGGAAATGGGTGCACTCAAGGTCCCAGGGATCGATGGATATCAGCCTATATTTTACCAAAATTTGTGGGAGTCTGTTGGTCCATCTCTTATTCAATTTGTAAAAGATTTCTTTTCTACGAAAACTATGGCAAATTCTACAAATGAGACGCTAATTATTCTGATAGGATTGGTCACTAAGCCGGAATTCATTCATCAGTTTCGACCAATTAACTTGTGTAATGTTTCTATAAAACAATCACTAAGATCCTGGCAAACAGATTGAAAGGAGTGATGGATTTTCTAGTCAGCCCGATGCAATCGAGCTTTATCCTGGGACGTCTCATCTCTGATAATATAGTTATGGCTCAAGAAGCTGTCCATTCGATGCATAAGAAAAAGGAAAGAAAAGGATGGATGATCATGAAGCTTGAACTTGAAAAGGCGTATGATAGACTCCGTTGGGAGTTTGTGGTAGATACTTTAAAGGAGATTAATTTTCCTCAAAGTTGGATTAACATGAGTTACTCTTGCATATCGACATGTACTATGAGAGTCTTATGGAATGGAGAGATGACTGAGCCTTTCCCTATGACTAGGGGACTAAGGCAAGGAGATCAAATTTTCCCGTACCTTTTTGTTCTTTGCCTTAAACGGCTTGGTCATATGATTGATAGAGCAGTGGCAAATGAAAGTTGGAAATCAATGAAGATGTCTAGAGGTGGCCCGACTTTATCACACCTTTTCTTTGCGGATGATATCCTATTGTTTGCTGAAGCGTCTATCCAGCAAACTCAGACGATTAAACAGATTTTAGAAAGTTCTTGTGGAGCATCTGGACAAAAGGTCAGCCTTCCTAAATCTCAATTCTATGTTTCTCATAATGTTCGAGGAAGTCTTGAAGAGCAAATCAGCTCAATAAGTTGTATAGCTGTTACACGTAATATTGGAAAGTACCTTTGTATTCCCCTTATTCATGACACGTTGAAGAGATCTACTTTCAATCCTCTCTTCGAAAGGATTCAAAATAGACTTGCGGGCTGGAAGAGACATACCTTGAGCCTTGCTGGGAGGGTAAATCTTGTGAAATCTATTGTGTCGGCAATGCCTATGCATTATATGTGCTCCTTGATTCTCCCAAAATCAGTTACGGCAAAGCTCGAAAAAGTATGTAAAGATTTTATTTGGGGTAGTGTTGAATGGTCTCGAAAAATGCATCTTATAGGTTGGAATAAATTGTGCCAGTCTAAACCTAATGGGGGTCTTGGTTTACGGCCTGCTGAGGAGACTAATTTGGCCCTCATTAGTAAATTGGGATGGAGGTTTTGCCAATGGAGAGAGCAACTGTGGGTTCGGTTGTTGTGTAGAAAGTATGCAGTGGTGAATATTGACTGGCCTAGACATTTGGTGTATAGTGTAAGAGCCGTAGTCTTTCGGGCCGAGACCGGACCTTGGCCGAGATTAGCTTTGGCCGAGGTTGGTCTTGCCGCCCCTGCGGCTGCTTGGACCGCCCTTGCGGGTTCCGGCGACTGCAGCCGTCTTCTTTGACCTTGTTGACCCGTGCTTTACTCTTTACTTTTCTCCTTCTTACCTTTGGCTGATCAAGGGTTTCTTCATCTTCTTCTCCAGCTTCTCTCCACGTTCCTTGCTTCCCTTGCTTCCTTGGATCTTGTTCTTGAGTTGTGGAAGAGTTTTGTGAGAGTTTTGTGTGTGTGTTACCTTGTGTGAGTGTTGGCTGAGGTTATGCTGGGCTTGGAAGCCAACCTTGGTGTATGTTGAGCTCCCCTGCAGCCTTAGACCACAAGTGTGGTAAGGTTTCTTCTCCTCTCTTCTTTCCTTCTTGCCTTCCTTCATAGCTTAGGATTAGATGATTGCCTAGGCACGTTTTGATGCTAGTATGTGTATGTATGTGTTTGGGATTGGCTTTGGATGAGAGAAGACGGGAATTGATCACGTGAAAGACCGAGGAGAAACGCAGAATCACGCTCTGCGCAGTCGCCGCCCCGCGGCCGTGAGTCACCGCCCCTGCGGCGACTTGTCCAGACGTCAACGGCGTGCTAGCGGCCGCCCACGTTCCGTGTCACCGCCCCCGCGGCCACATCCCGCCGCGCCCGCGGCCACCCGCTTTCGCCCCTGCGTCCCTTGTGACCCGCATGTGCGTTTTGTCCCGGATCTACCTAAGGCTAGGTAGATCCTTTTTCCTTCCTAGTATGAGTGTTAGTAGCTTGCTAGGTGCGAGTTGAGGTTAGAATGAGTTGAGTACAGAACTGTTATGCCGGTTACGGCCTTGAGGATTACGAGTTGGAATATGATCCGTATGGATTCCTTGGGTCTAGGTGTGACCCCTTGTATGGATATGTATATGATGTATGCGTTATTCCTTGTTTAGGTTGAGTTGATCTCCAGAGCGGAGCCGAGTATTTTGAGTCGGTGACTCCCGAGGTTGAGGTAAGTCCATAGGACTTACTTAGCTGCCCTCCATATATTGGATGTGTGCCTGAGTGGTGGATGTTATGCTTTATAGCCCGTATGATATATTGTATTATCGACCTATGGTCTATTGACTGCCCATTGTAGGGCCGTGACAACTTGTCCATTCATCCCGCTGGGAGTCTGGAGGTTCTCTACGGGCAGGCCAGTATGGCTCAGTGGGCCGGACACCTGTCCACTCCCATAGGGTACACGGGAGGTGGTACCGGATCCCCACTCCAACTGGCACTATTCCCGAGAGGCGAGGGTTATATTCCTCGTGTCACATACGTTCATATTGAGTTATTATTTATACGCTGTATGCGCCTGACTATTATTATAAGATAATAAAATGGGCAAATGTGTGACAGCATGTTTATATGTTTAAGTTCTGACGTGTGCATGTGCTCTAGCATCTTCCTTTGTATGTGTTTGGTTAGCTAACGGTGTAATGCCGTGTTGTAGACTTTGCAGGTTAGGACACTGCAGAGTGATCCAGACGGGGCGATCTGTTGAGGGCTCCGTACACTGGGGTTATACTCGTGGATGGGTATTTTGGATATGTATATATATATGATATGTTTTGTTGTACTCATCAGTTGTATAAACCTTTTGACATGTTTATATATCAGTTTTATGTTTTGGTTTTAATCTGTTGTGCCTTGTTGTAAGATTGGAGAAATTGTTGTTAGGCTAAGGTCAAGATCCATTGTGAGATCCTAGCCCGGTAGCACCTCGAGTCCCGCGAATTCGGGGTGTTACATATAGAGGGGGAGATTCTTGCATATGGAAGAGCATTGTAGTGGGGTACAATAAAATCATTGCCCCAAATATTGGTTGGAATGTGAAGAACGACAATAGTGTTAGGTTTTAAAATGATATTTGGTTGACTGATGAACCTTTATATTTACAATGTGCCCTTCCGTTATCTCAACCCGAAGAAGATTTAAGGGTGAAGGATGTTTGGCGCTCAAATGAAGGTTGGGACTATCTTGTGAGCATGTTATCAAACAAGTTTTTTTTTAAAAAACTTGTTGCAGTTGCTCTGGTTGAAGAGATTGATCAGGAGGATACCGTGAGATGGACTAGGTCTAGCAATGGTGAATTTTCGGTTAAGACAGCTGCCTTGTTTGTTGGACAAAGTAGGCAATGTGTACATGTTCGACAAGGCTTATTCGATATGATTTGGAAAGTTCGAGTTTAAGAAAGGGAGAAATTCTTTCTTTGGCAATTAGCTTGGAAAGCACCGCTTACTAACGCGGAAAGACATAGACGACATCTCTCGGATAATTCCTGCTGCCATGCTTGTCCTAATCTTGTGGAGACTCTTTTACATCTTCTGCGTGACTGTGCAAAAGCGAGTATCATATGAAAAGCTCTCGTTCCATCAGTTGCCTAGGGTAGTTTCTTTGAGATGGAGTGGGAGGAATGGTTGTTCGCTAATCTTTCTATTAACTTCAATTCTTCTAGCCATGGAGAGTAGAAGGAGAGGTTCGCAATAACTGTCTGGTGGTTTTGGAAGTGGAGAAACCGGACAGTTTGCCTTGCAGTCACTCCGCTGCGGGGCCCGAACCTTTTGATGGCAATGAGAGAGTACATGACAAGGTATGTTTCCTTGAGTCATGTTTTGTTGAGAACGTTAATGCCCAGCAAGGAGGAAATTGTGATAGTCTTATTCGAAAAGTCCAAAAACTGATTCGTTGGGAGAAGCCGATTAGTGGATGGGTTAAGGTAAACTATGATGGTGCTTCACGGGGTGAACTTGGTCTAGCGTCAGCAGGAGCTATTATTAGGGTATGAGAATGGTGAGTGGCTGGAAGGAGTTGTTGCGAACCTTGGAAGTGCTACAAGTCGATTCTCTTTTGGTCCTCGATCTTATTAAAAAAGGGGTGAGTCCGTCTCATCCGCTTTCCAGCCTGGTAGCCCGTTGCCATGGCTTCATTATCCGAGACTAGTTTCTCTACCTTGGCCATATCTTTCGGGAAGGAAATAGAGCAGCTGATTCTCTTGCTAACTTGGCCTTCTCTTATGATTTCAGAGTTCATCGTTTAGATAGTCCTCCTTCTTGTGTTCTTGTTTTTATCCTTGATGATATTAGAGGCGTTGCGTTGTCTCGCATGACTCGTTTGTAATTTTCTTCTTTTGTTTGGGGGTTTCTAGCCTCTTTTTTCTTACCAAGAAAAAGTAATTTTGAAGATAAAATTCAAAACTAAAAATAATAAGTTAGTTTTATGATTCAATATAACCAAAAAATATTGTGCAAAATAAGTCGTAGAATCATACTACCAAGTCATTCATATACCACACGTTGTAGAATCATTCAATCAATTCTACATTCTACAGCTTGCAACCCAAATCACCACTACGTCACCTCAAGCATACCTTAAGCATGAGATACGTGCATGATTATGGTGCTAGTAGACGAAGAGTGTGTTTTACGTACTACAAATCACAACTACTAACTCTATATTATTTGCTAAGCAGTTTTATCATTATTATTGTAACATAATTAGACACGAGTGGACCTGCAATTTATATCATTCATATTCAATTAGTTTAAACTTTATAGTCGTTGCATTTCAATATTTAAATTTATTCTTTACTTTCTAACACTCATTCAATAGAAGTTGTATTGGATTCTATCTATTATATATAACTAAAGTAGTCTACGAATTGCGAATTGCTGAATGACACTCTAAGGTTTAATGATTTCAGCCAAATTATCATATATTACTAAATTGTCACTCCCTAAAAATATATATTTTACCATATAAAGACCGGATTCTTAAAGTTTTTATTTGTTAATTTTTAATTTTTAATTAACAAATAAATATTTTAAAATTCAATTTTCACTTTCCTGATTATACATTATTGGTTTCTAAGAGTTGATTCTTAAAATTTTTACTTGTTAATTTTTAATATGTTAAAAATCTACATATAGACCATTAATCTTGCGTACCTCAATTCACTATTTCACCACTTTCATGTCTTTGACCTAAAAATGCATGCAGCCGGATTTTTGTTTTTTGCAAATGACTTGCATCGAGTTTAATAGTGATTCTAGAGTTTTAGGTGTTTTATGGATTTTTAGAATTGTATATGATACACAAACATATTTACAGCAAATGTTTTTTAATAAAATTGTTTCCTCTTTTAATTTATTATATATTAATTGATTAGTATTCGAATTATTTAAAAATATATATTAAAAATACTCGTGCACGGCATGAGTACTAAACTGGTAAATTATGAAGGACTGGTGAGCAGATTTCTAACTAGTTTTTTTAATTTAAACATTAATTTTTTTATTTTACATTAATTAATTAATTACAAAATCTCTTCAAGATCTCTTTAGTCTTTACTATTAATATAAGTTTGCATTAATTAGCATAATTAATTAAAATATCTCATTAAGATCTCTTTTCTATTAATCTAATTTTTTAAAATTAATCTATTATACTGTACTAAAACAGAAAAAACTTTGTTCACATGTCGCGTGCTAAAGCTAGTCACTTCAACTTTTTTCAAATTATTTACAATATTGCCATAAGATATTTACATATTTGTCACTTTTTTTATAGAAAATATTTCATCAAAAATAATTAACAGTCATCGCATCAATTTTACATGTCACATCAGCATTACTTTAATTTAATTAAAATAAAATTTATTTATATCAAAACAGAAATAAAAAAATGTATCTACCATAAAAACTAATTTTTTTTTAACAATTAATATTTATTAATTGATCATTGTTAAAAACATGAATTAGTATACTAACCGATTTTTTTTCACAAAATGGATAACAATTATCCTAATAACTTTCAAATATAGATATAAAATATAATAACAAATTTTTTAATAAACAAAACCACACAAGGTGCGGGCAGAACTATGAAAATCTATATACATTAACGTTGACGTGGCGAGGTGTGAGAGCCGTATTTTGAAATAGATCTCTCACAATTAACACTACAAAATATATTTTTTTAATCCGTTAATTATATTTGTATCTTTGATTCTGCCCACAAAATCTTTTTTTTTCAAATATGTTTCAATCATCAACTAATGTTCAACTTTTAATTGATTTAACCATCATATCTTTTAATTTTAAATTACACAATTTTTAAAACGATTTCACATTATTTTTCTTGAACGTTGTTATCCCACATCGATTATAGGTGAGGCTGATCGGGTTGAGAACATGTATAAATATAGGATTTGAAGATTAAACAAATCATACATTTCTTGTTCTTATGAACCCTACTAAAACAGCATACATTAACATTGACGTGACGAGTTGTGGGAGCAATATTTCGAAATAGAGATCTCACAATTAATCCACAAAATCTTTTTTAATCCGTTAATTATTTTCGTGTCTTTGATTCTTCCCATAAATTTTTTTTTTCAAATCCGTTTCAACCATAGTTTAAAGGTTGAACTAATTGTTTCAACATCACTTCCGGAATGGCTTGAGGTTTTTCGAATAAGGTAGAGAATGTTGTTTTTAGATGTGGAATCGGAACAAAACTTTAAGAGATTAAGATGAATGATAGCGATAGATGAAATACGAGATTTTTGAGATAGCGGAATTTTAAGTAAACGTTGAGAACGTAATGATTATGGAACTGAGAGTGACTGTAAGAATGATTGTTGAGATTATGGAAAGATTGAAATGGGCGTTTAGGTCCGTGAACCCAGGTCGTAGGAAGTGCCAAGATGTTGATACATATTACTCAAGATTCAATATCAATGACGACTGACAAATCACGAATAATAGTGGAAGAGAGGGGAGAAGGAGAGACAGGTTGACAAAAACAAAGAGACAAGAGAGAAGGGTGAGACTTACAAATGTGACAGGTTAAGCTTTGATTTTGGTTGTTATAGAAGTCGTGAAAGAATAGGGAGATGCCAGAAAGAAGATGGTGGGTTTCATTGTAAATTGGAATGGTAGAGGAGTATGTGAGAGGGACAGAGAGCGCGCGTAACGGGCGATGAATGGGTGGGGCGGGAGGGAAGTAGACAACCTTCGGCGGGAATTGCATATACTTTGTGAGCCATGAATATGCACCACCTTCTCCTCTCTCAATTTTCAAACCCCCACCGATCTGTTTAACCGGATCTAGCTACCACTTTTAATTCGGTTAACCGAAAAAGTGAAATATAAGCACACTTATTAAATATCGTGGAGTCTAGTTTAACCCTTTTTCGTTACACAAAGAAAGAAGTTCATATTGCACGTATCGATAAGAAAATCAATTATATTATTGGGTTGATCGATTATATTATTGGAGTCTAGTTTAACCCTTTTTCTCCAAATTCAATTCGACAATAGATATATATTCAAATTTTAATCTTAATCTTATTAAAGCCGTTCTTATTATTTAGATATACATAGATTTGTTAGATTTGAATTATTTATTCAATTTCGGTTATTTTGTTACATACCCATTTAGTTATTTGGATAGCTAAACTGGAAATTGTAACACATATCATGCATGTGATCAATGTATAACTACACATAATTTCCTGGTTTTTCTTTCTTAAACAACAAAATTTGTGGCTGAAAACTAGTAATAAGAGTAAATAAAAGTTAATAAATTATCTTAACCACATTATTTACAAAAAGCATTTTTCCCATGTTTTCTTTTCCTAAAATTGTGATCAAGTAGTTAATGTAAATAAAAAGGAAGTAAACATTTGTATTTTCATCCGCAGTTGGAAATCCTCGCAGACAGTAACAATTTCCCATATTTTGTTTTCACTCTATCACTCCTTGCCTCCCACGAACCCTAATTCTAAATACGCTGTTTTATTTTGATTACCTCCTTAATTTGGGGGTTTAGGAGAAATCGATTTCTCTATTTCCCTTTGGCAATTTCATTAACTGACTCAATCAAACAATAAAGGATTGAGAAGAAGTGTAGATAAGTTGATTTCAATGGAGGCTAAAGATGCATTTGCAGATGATTTTAAGCCTCCTCTATTCGGAGATGGATTCAAATACGAGGAGAAGAGAGGAGGATGGAGAGCTGTCAAATATATTCTTGGTAAGTAATCATCAATTATTATCCATTTTACTGTTTCATACAGTTTCTAAGTATCTCATTTCTTATATTTTAATATTAATTTCTTAGTATACGTACATTTCTTATACTAATATAGAAAAATGTGAATTGATAATGTAATAAATGTTTAAATTAATGTAAACAATGTTTAAAATAACTAGTGTATAAAAATTATACTAATAGAACGAAAATCAAAAACTTTTTTTAAGAAACTTATATTTATAAGAATTGATCATAGTAAATATGAACGGGATTAGGTTATTTAGAATCAACAAGTTTATTCAATGAACAGTAGATATATAGGTTTCACATAGAAACCACTTGTATAAATTTATTTGATAGTGTTTCTATTTTGAGAGAAAATTTCTCTTTAATGTTTAGACACTAGTTTTGCTTATAATTTAAGTGTGTTTCTTTATGTAATTTTCATATATAAGTGTTTTAGTTTGTGAAAAGTATTGTAATTTATGGGTGATTTGTGAAAATAGTGGAGAACCAAACATTCACCAAAGACTACGGAAAAGCCACAAATGGTTATTATAATTACGGACTAGGGTCCATATTCGAATCAGCTGAACCAAATTTGCTTACCTATTTTTAGGCTTGAAATTGGACTGACGGATTGATCTAGACCTGGACATCCGGTTCAGAACCGGTCTAGCGAGAGCAATTTTATTCGGGTTTGATCCGGAACGGTCCAAAATTCTGGTCCTAATCTAGTAACTATAAGTGAAAAGCCACTTACGGTCGTGATTTGTTATTTGTTTGTTTGTTTGTGATTTTGAAGTAAATGAGACCTTCGAGAAGCTAGCTTCCATGAGCTTGATAGCAAATATAACAGTATACTTGAAGACCAAATACAACATGGAAGGTATAATGCTAGTTAACGTAGTGAGCATATGGTCCGGTTCCTCCAACATCCTCTCCATCGCCGGCGCTTTGTTGTCCGACGCTTGGTTGGGCCGCTTCTATACCCTCTTCATCGGCTCCATCGCTTCTCTTTTGGTAACCCACGCTATCCTTAACCTTTTATAGGATATAATAAATTCTCATATCTAAAATGTGTGACATTTAGGGCATGGGCGGAATGACCTTAACTTCCGCCATCACTAACATGAGGCCTCCCAAGTGCGACGGACAATCCAACTGCATCGAACCCAACAAATGGCAACTCGGAGTCCTCTACACCTCCCTCGGACTCCTAGCCCTCGGATCCGGGTGCATAAGACCTTGCAACATAGCTTTCGGAGCCGACCAATTTAACCAAAAAACCGAAAAAGGTCGAGCTCAACTACAACGCTTCTACAATTTATGGTACTTAACATTCACAATTGCGCTTCTAATCGCTCTTACAATAGTCGTCTACATCCAAACCAACGTCAGTTGGGTTATCGGATTCGCAATCCCGACCGGTTGCTTTGTAATCTCGATCACCGGCCTTCTAATCGGTTGTCACACCTACGTTTACAATGATCCTCAAGGAAGTATTTTTCTCGACATGGTTCGAGTTGCGGTGGCGGCTTGTCGAAAACGAAAGGTTTCTCTTGACTTAGATCAACAAGAGTTTTACGACCCATTTGGATCCGAGCTTACAAGAACAAGCCGATTAAGATTCGTTGAAAAAGCCGCGTTGATTAGCCATCCGAGTGAGCTGACCTCAGAAGGCAAGCCGGCTAAGCCGTGGAGACTTTGTAGCTTACAACAAGTTGAGCAATTGAAATGTTTAATCGGGATATTACCCGTTTGGGTTACGAGTATTCTAACGTTTGAGGTTATGGACCAACAAAACACATTTGGAGTTCTTCAAGCAATCCAAATGGACCGGAAACTCGGAAAACGATTCCTTATACCGCCTGGATGGATCGGACTCACATCAATGGTTGCACTTTCATTATGGATTATGATCTACGAACGTTTCGTTATCCCTTTGATACAAAAAGTCAAGAAAAATGAAGATGCGAGGTTGTCGGTGAAACATAGGATAAGGATTGGCATTTTAATGTCAATTGCATGTATGACAGTGGCGGGATGTGTTGAGAAACAAAGGAGGAAGTCAGCGGTCGATGTGGGAACATTCGTCTCGCCGTACACTATATGGCATCTAGTACCACAACTTGCGTTGTCGGGTATGGTGGAGGCGTTTGCGTCGGTTGCCATACTTGAGTTCTTCACGACGCAAATGCCTCAAAGCATGAGATCGATAGCCGGGTCGATTTTCTTTCTGAGTTTGTCTATAGGGAGTTATTTGAGCTCGGCGATTGTGAATATTATTTACAAACTCACAAAGAGTGATGATGGACAAGCTTGGTTAGGTGGTCAAGATTTGAATAAGAGTTGGTTAGATTATTTTTACTTCATTATCGCGGGTTTAGGAGGATTGAATTTGTTGTACTTCACGTTCTTCGCGAGTGATTATATATTTGTTGGCGAATGTTATCTAGGTGACGTGAGAAATACTATAGGATTGACGTCGATTGAGGTGAGGTTACGTAGAGAGCTCAGTCGACGTTCTGGTGATATATAAGGTCGTGTTCAAATAAAGTTTGGTGAATTGAAGTTGTATTTGAGATATTATTGTTACCTTTGTACTCAATTTTTGAATCCTGAATAACAAGATTAAGTGTTGTATTTGTTTTGCATTTTATCATACTTCTACAATTGAAATTGTTAATGCTCACACGTAAAATACTAACGGACCATTACAGTCCGGTCCAGACCCATAACGATCCATTTTAAGGTTTTTTTTTAAAAATTTATTGTTCTAAGTTCACTATGGTCTGATCATAAAAGACCAAAAGTAGATTTATTTAATAAAAAAAATTGTTAGAAAGTGTGAAAAATGGTCCAAGATCGGATTGTGTCGACAATAATATTCTAAGATCGGACCAAATTCAACAATAACGTCGTAGACTAAACCAGTAACGCTCTAAAGATAAGCATGAAATATTTTGATTGTGTGATATGTCGATGTATAAGATTTTGATCAACGGGTATTTGTGACATTATACTTATAAATCAAATACATATCTTTCGAGGAAAAAAGAAGATATATCTATAAAAACATAACCAAGATAACATTTTAACTGGTCATATACAATATTATAAAAGCCTTGTTCGGTGGTTGGAAAATATGGGGCATGTTAGGGGCACGGCGTGAAAATTACTAACAGCAAATACAAACGCTCGGTGCCGGCGCTAAAATAGGGCGAGCGACAAGATCGGGCGCCGTTAGAAAGCGCTGGCGCCAAATTTTTTAAAAAAAATCGGGAAAATTTGTGCACCATTGGAAGGAGCCGGCGCCCATTTTTTTTTCTAAAAAAAAAACAAAACTGGGTGCTGGTTGTTGATGTACGAAGTTTTTTAGCAAATGTTTTTGGCAATGAAAAAAAATACATAACTAACTTTTTCAATTTATAAATTTCTCTTTTTCCATACAGTACGACTTAAACCGTGATAGATGAAGTTTATGAGTTTGAAAACGATCACTGTGGATGAAAATTGAGCTTTATACAAAAGATAAAATCGAATTGAAATAGATTATGGCGCCGGAGCCAAACATTTTTTCCATCCGGGTGCCGGCGCTAAATTATTTTATTTTATTTTTTTATATAATTTTTTTAAATAAAAAAAGATGGTGTCGGACCGTACAAAATAATGTAAGTAACTTTGGATTACATTCAATTCATATTCGGTAGAGGAAATTTATAGGGTTGAAGAGTATTATTGGGATGAGATTTTTAAAAAAAATGGAGATAAATTTTGGTTCCTAAATTTACTACAAGACTTTAATTAAAAAATAAATATTGATAAAAAAAACTCACTATGGGCGACATCATCCGGCACCCGTTTTTTGAAAAAAAAAAAGAAAAAAGAAAAAAAAGTTGAGCGCCGACGTTCACTTAACGTTATCACATTACGCTCGAAAATATTCTTATCTGGCCCATCAACTAGTTAATACTCTTAACTCTCCCATCAACTACCATATACCGAACAAGTTCAAAATGTAAATTTTCTATCTTATGCCCTATGAAACCTTATTTTATAAAGAAAATCTAATAAATAAATATATCTAAAATTTTTGAATTAAACTAAATAGTTAGTTAAAAATATTCTTATCTGGCCATAAAAAAATCCAAAGATTTCGTTAAATATCCTAAGGAAGATTATTATCTTTGCAACTAGTAATTTTGAAGATAAAATTCAAAACTAAAAATAATAAATTAGTTTCATGATTCAATATAACCAAAAAAATATTGTGCAAAATAAGTCGTAGAATTATACTACCAAATCATTCATATACCACACGTTGTAGAATCATACAACCAATTCTACATTCTACAGCCTGCAATCCAAATCTCCCCTACGTCACCTCAAGCGTGAGTGAGATACATGCATAAACGGAAAAGTGACAAAAAAAACTTTTGATGAAACTAACCTTAAAATAAAACAACAACTTCTAAAATGAAAAGAAAACTCTCTCTCACAAGAAGGTAAAAACACACTCATAAATTACAATCTCGCAACTAAACCAACTTTTACCATGCAAAGTTTTATGCTCCCAAGTCATAATTTGAAGGAGCTTGATAAAACTTACAAAAAGTTCTTTTGGAATAAAGAAGATCAACACGACCAACACAGACTTATCATTAGATGGGACACAATATGTAAATCAAAAAAGAATGACGGCCTAGGATTAAGAAAATCTGTAATCACAAATAAAGCGCTATAAATGAAAATTTTAGCAGATCCAAACAATATTTGGGTTAAAATTCTAAACGAAATATACTTAAAAAAATAAGAACATCCTCCATTACCAATTGAATGGTGGAGCTTCATGGCAATAGAACAATCTTACGAAACTTAAAACCGAGTTCAAAAAAGGTATCATTTGGCAGATCAAAAATGAGAGCACCATAAGCTTTTGGCACGATAGTTGGGTATCTGCGACACCACTAATTAAAATTGTCCAAAATACCAACCAAATTGATACATGTATTAAAGTCAGTCACTTCATAAATAACTCAAAAAATTGGGATAACAACAAAATTGATAACTAGCTACAAAATATCACAAACCTGGATATTAGGAAAATGATTAAGGAAATAATAATTCCCAAAAATGAGATCCAAGATAGACTATATTGGAGATGTAGTAAAAATGGATGGTATTCTACAAAATCAGCTTCCAATATGATTGAAGAGGAATCAAAATATCCAACCAAACTATTTATGTGAATGAATTTGGAATTGGATACCCAACCCAAAATTAAAAACTTTATTTGAAAATTTTCAATTAACGGACTTCCAACAAAAGCAAAACTTGATGAAAGAAGGATTGCCGTCACAAGACATTGTGAACTTTGCAACCATCACCTTGAGGACTTGTTCCACCTGTTCTTTGAATGTCCTCGCGCTAAACACATTATCGCAAAAATCGATAGAACAACTCTCATTGAACTTAACAAAATTAACCTCCAAAACAAAAAAGCTCATGTCATCTTACAAGGTATTAAAAACAAAATATGAACAAACAAATTTGCGTGTCTCGCAACTGTATGGTGGAGTATCTAGTTCTTCATGAACAAAATTATCTTTAATAACGAACCTATAGGCCCTGATAATAAAGTTATTACTTTCATTAAAAACCAAAATAAGAATTGGAAAACAAACATAACTGATGAGGATGATTACAACATAAAACAACATAATCCGAATGTATGAGAACGGGTCGTGACATCACAGTTCAGCCCTACCAATCCGAATGTATGAGAACGGGTCGTGACATCACAGTTCAACCCTGCCAAGTAAAAAAATGTAATCATGTTCTATTCTAAGAAAACATAATCCGAATAAATTTGTTACGACATTGTTTTCTATTTAAGAATTTTAAGAACCACAATGGTTATTCTTAAATTTTAATGGTCGAGACTTGACAGATAAGTTAAATTATATGTTGTTCCAACAAATTTAATTGGACTATTATTCCAATTAATAAGTTGGTTGGTTAAGTTTTTCCTATACATAGTTTGTCGGTATTTTACTTGTATTTATTTGACATTTTGTTGGTGTTGGGCTTTTACACTTCAAACGATCTAAAATTACTATTATACGATGACCGATCCAATAAAAACCTGTTGACGGTGTTGCAACATGTTATAGATCGTTGTTCGTACCCTTAATAGTTCATTTTGAGGCATGTCGTATACACAACACTCAATCTACCATCAGCGGACAAAAACCGTAGTCCGATAGTGTAACACCCCAAATCCGTAGGACTCGGAGTGCTACTGGGCTAGGATCTCACAATGGATCCTGACCCTAACCTGACAACAATTTCACTGATCTTACAACAAGGCACAAATAGATTAAAACAAAACATGAAACTAATATATATATATATATATATATATATATATATATATATATATATCCAAAAGGTAATACAATGTACCGCTGAGTACAAATAAAACCACACTGTACAACAAAAGAACCCATATCCCCGATAACGCCCCAATGTACAGAGCCCTCAGCAGATCACCCACTCTGGATCACTCTGCAGCTCTCCTATCCTGCAAAGTATCTACAACACGGTATAAAACTGTTAGCTAACCATACACATATATAAGAGATGCAGAGCACAAACACACATCAAATAATACTAAACACATCAACATGATATCACACATTTACCCGGTTCATTATCTTTATAAAGTACAACAATCAACTCGTATATATATCCATATAAACATATGTGACACGAGGAATATATAATCCTCGCCTTTGGGTCCAATAGCCAGCTGGAATGGTGCCTGGAACACCTCCCCGTGTACCCTAAGGGAATGGAGAGTGCCCGAACCGTTTACCAGGTCTGACCTGCTTACAGAGAACCTCCCAGACTCCCGGCGGGATGAAAGGGCAAGTTATCACGGCCCTACAATGGGCAAGCAATATACCATAGGTCGGTGACCATCATAACGCATGCTATAAAACATATAACAAACACCACTCATGCACACATCCAATATAGGAATGACAACTAAGTAAGTCCCACGGACTTACCTCAACCTCGTAGTCGTCTCAATTGGATCAACCCTCAACTCAGTCCACTCCAAACTGGAGAACAACACGGCCTATACAAGGCATACATATATATATCAAACTCCTATCACACAAAGGGTCACACCTAGACCCAAGGGATCCATAAGGATCATATCCAACTCGTAAACCTCAAAGCCGTAACCGGCATATCTATATCATACTCATCATAAACCGATACCTAGCATGGTACTAGTTCCCTCATACTAGGAAAGAAAAGGAGCTACCCAACTATGGGTAGTCCCGGGACAAGACGCACCTGCGTGATCAAGGGACGCAGGAGCGAAGTAGACAACCCGCATGCGCGGTGACACGGGACGCAGGCAAGGCACTGACGCGGGCGCTGCGGCACGGCTTCCGCAGGGGGGCGGCTTCCAGGCGCGGGGGCGGCGTCTGTGCAAAACGTGAACCCGCGATTCCTCTTCGGCTCTTCTCGTGATCAAATCACGTCTTTATCATTCCAGATTCACACACATGCATAAACATACACATTCCAACGTCACCCTATGATTAACACATCTAATCCTAAGCTAAGGAAGGAAGAAACAAAGGAAGAAGGAAGAGAAGAAGGAGAAGAAGACATACCACTGTTGTGGCCTAACTAGGAACTGCTCACCACTAGCACCTCAGTTGGCTTCCAAGCTCAGCCATGCACAAAGCTCATCAACAACCACAAAACCACACAAAACTCTTCCAACTCAAGGGAAAACCAAACTCAAGCTCAAGAAGGATGAAGGAGAAGCAAGGAGGACGTGAAGGCTGAATTGAAAAGTGAAGAAGTAAACCCTTGCTCAGCAAGGAAGAGAAAGAAGTAAGGCAAAGGGTAAAGCACGGGTCAAAGGAGTCAACAAAACCGGCTACAGCCGCCGGAAACCGCAGGGGCGGGTTTCTTGACCGCTTGGGCGGAACAATAGAGGAGCCGCAGGGGCGGCCTCACAGACCCGCGGGACGGCTAAGGCCAAAAACGGCTCCAAAGACTAAGGCTCTCACAGATAGCGTTGGACGAGCACTTGTAGAGGCCGCTGGTGCGAGATGTTTGGGTGCAATTGGAGGCCGCCGCTGAAAATCATTCTCAAATCCGAACGAAATTCAACGTATTATCATTTCAACGTAAAACTAAGCGCCAACGCAGGACCTGCAGCCGCTGAAACCTTCTTCTTCTTTTTTTCCGATTTACCTTCAAATTTTACACACTCGTAGAAGGAGTTTTATTGATATCCAATAAATAGCTTTTATTTTATTTTTTAAGATTTTACAAAACAAAAGTTGGCACGTGGGTGCAGCTGGAGCCTGGAACATCGTGTTGTGCCTTCACCGGCTTCACGGGAAGGAAACTCTGAGAAATAAACAAGTTTGTGATAAATTCTTCTTTTTGTATTTATTTATTTTTTAAATAAAGCGTCCAATGTGTTGTGCACTTGATTTAAGATGCGATCTTTTGATTGCTCCTTAAATAATTTTTTATATTAATTATCAAAGATTAGGT
Organism: Fagopyrum tataricum; assembly: GCA_002319775.1. Classification (NCBI taxonomy): domain Eukaryota; kingdom Viridiplantae; phylum Streptophyta; class Magnoliopsida; order Caryophyllales; family Polygonaceae; genus Fagopyrum; species Fagopyrum tataricum. Next base: position 3,803,695 of record CM008282.1, read on the forward strand.
TATTTCTTTAATTTTTAAGTTTTTCGGTAATATTTTATCCGGTACGAAAATACGTATATTATTATTATTATTATTATTATTATTGACTTATCACATGCCAACTTTTTTTTTTATGCTCTTCGTTTACATTTTTTTCCCCTTTCATTGGTTTGATTTATTTGTAGATTCATATTTATAGAACGTTGGAATAATTAAATACGATGACATATATTGTGAACCAAAATTTTAAATCTCTAATAACAAGCATTGAGAACCAGAAAAAGTAATATTTTAAGGAAACAAAAAGATAAGTTATTCATTTAATAAATTATTCCTTTAAAATAAATATTAACAATAACTAACAAATAATATTTTAATTTTGTTAAGTATATTGATATTTTTAATTTTACATGAGTTATCTTAATCTTCTCTAGTTTTGATAACTGGAGCATGTCTTACAATAAGTAATTAAACATTGCTACGATGTAAGATAAAAGCGAACCTCAAGCCCATGTTGAAAGAAAAACAATGAACTACACCCAATGTCCTATAAATGCGAGAATTAAAAATTTTATTTTCTAAATTAAAGAAACTAACAACAAAAGGTTGCAGAGAAAGAAATTTCGATTGAAGACAAACCTAGTTAAAAAAGAAGTTGAAGAACTAGAGAAACCGATTTAGCGAGAATCGAATGAACATTAGAGAGGAATACAAAACAATATTAGAGTCATTATTATACCAAAGAAAGAGTACATAACTTTTTTTTATTTAATTATTTTTGTTTTTTTATATATCATGTTATTTTACTTTTACTAATTTACCTAAAAAATAAAAACGGTTCCAAACTATTTCTATTATAATGAACCAAACCAAACCAAACCGTTTTATAACGGTTCGATTTGAAAAAATTTAGCAAATAATTTAGAGAAACTGGATCGAACTGTAAAAAAACAGGTTTGGTTCTAACGATTTCATTAAGAATCCGGAACCAATTAACAACCTCTATAGTCCAAATGGAATAATCCACAAGCCTCGACCATTACTTAAGTTGTAGCTTCAAACACTTAATTTGTTATGAAAAGGACTAGGCAAATTCAATCGTGGCCTATTTGCTTCCACCCGAAAATATCTATCATTGGCTGCATTTATTTTGTTTGTTTCCCTTTTGAGGTCATTCCTGTACGCAAACTGATCTTATAACCTCAATCAAAACTATGGAAATAGGATTAGCTAGAGTTTGGGTTATTTTTTAAGTAAACTTCCCCAATGTTTTATCCGCAATTTAGGTCACAAAATCAACTTTTACACTAAAGATTACACTTTATCTTTTATTTAATACTGCAAGCAAATACACGTTCATTGTAATCTTATTAAAAAAAAAAATCTAAAACTAAAGGTTACGTTTGTCTTTTATATTGTTGATATACTTTGCTAAGTTAAGTCAAATCAGCTATAAGATAAGATGATGATCCGCGTTAAAAGGGAAGAGACGAAGACGAAAACCTCTTCCCAATTGGACCAACACTCCTCTTCGGATCTCCTGCACAACCACTGTCCTTTCCTGATTGGAATCTGCATCTTCCTCGACGTAAACAAAGTCCAGCACGGGTCTAGAGATCGTTGACCTTCTTCCGCTCAACCTCCGGCATCGTCCGTCTCTTCTTTCCGACTCAAGGACCGACGTTCCTATTTTCGCCTGCTCGGGAGATTTGCAGTCGCACTGTCGCAACCGGTAAATTTCTTTTATTCGCTAAAATCTGGCTTTTGGTGAATTAATGATTCATATTCATGGCTGATGTATTTACTATTTAGAGATCCTGAATTACTATGGATTAATCTGGTTCACTACTGGTGGTTGACATTTTTGAGATTTTCCGTTGACCTTTTGTTCTGTTACTTTCTACTCAAGTTCAAAGTTGCTGGGTGTTGCTTTGCTTAAAGGAGCCGCCATTGAATCTCTAATTGAATTAGCTATTGAAATTGACAAGGACATGGCTTCAATATAATGAAGTTAATATCTGTGCTGACAAACCGTTGATTAAGTAGTTTAATGAACAAAGTTATACTTTTCTTTAATGCGGCCAAGAAAAGAAAACTGTACTTTTCTTTGCAGTGTCGCTTAGAATGGGCCTTCATGAAACCAATTCAAAATTTGTCTCTCATCATTCTCTCAGGCTCTTTTTTTTGCTTGGATAACTCCAGTGTCTTGACTGGATAACTCCTGTCATTAATTATCTCTTTTAATTTCTTATTTTATGACTGATACAAATTCAGCATATCCAGAACAAAAAATCCTCGATAGAATTCTGTTGGTTTAGTTTGATGGGGATGAGAGAGGGCAAGAAGAGCCACCCTTTGCTGAGAGGAGGGAGGAAACAGAAGCACACCCATGGCTTCTCCCCTAGTCAGATCCATGGATTAGCTTCCATCTGTGAAGCTCTCTTCCCTCCTTTAGCCTTTGAAGATTTTAACGATGAAGCCCTCCGTTCCTTGTACATGGCTTCTGGGTCCAACTCACCTATCCCGGATGAGGTACACATTCAACCTTAATTTTGGCTTGATACTTGAAATTTCCTTACTTTTTGGTATTTCTGTTTATTCACTAATTATGGCTGAGTGACCTGAACAGAATCGGTTATGAATTATTAGAGCAAATTTAATAGGGTATATTGAAAATGAAAAATTGCAGGCAGCAAGTGTGATAGCAGGGAAAGCAGTATCAGAAGCAGTGGTAGTGGTGAAGATGGTGCTTAAACTTCTGTCAAGCAGAGTTGGAACACTCCTCCTTTGTGGGTTCATCTGTTTGGATTGGAGCTTCCCCTTCCTTCACTCTTTCTCTCAACTCAGCTTGGACAAGAGAGAAAAGATTCTTCAGAATTGGTCTAGAGATTCCAAATGGTTCCCCCTTCGAGTCACCTTTGCGCTCGTCAAAGTTGCCTGCTTCTTCTCGTTATTCGCCCATGTAAGTCTTCTTCTGAATTTGAGATCTAAGAACTGTTTGGTATCATATCTAGATATGAGATAGGATTATTGACATATAAACTCATACCTAGTGTTTGATATCCTCATAGAGAACCCGAAATTACTGGTGTTTCAAGTACACAATTCAGATGTTTGTTTTGGTTGTAACAGGCAGATGAAAATTCAGAAAACCCTATATGGAAAGGAATAGGATATAGAGTGGACACCAGAGAGATCACAACAGAATCCCAAGAAAAGCCATTGCAAAAGGGAATAATAGAATGTATGCACGAAAATGACTCAATTTTGACACAATCCCTTTCCGAAAAGGGTTTACAAGTCAGAGAAGATCTTAATGAAGACACTTACAACATAAAATGCGATGTCCTGATAGTGGGTTCTGGTTGCGGTGGGGGCGTAGCAGCTGCTGTTCTTGCAAGCTCTGGCCAGAAAGTGATAGTCCTTGAAAAGGGAAATTACTTTGTAGCAGAAGACTATTCGTCCATTGAAGGCCCTTCATTGGGTCAGTTATACAATAATGGCGGTATGCTAACCACTGTCGACGGAAAAATGCTCATTTTAGCAGGAAACACAGTAGGTGGAGGATCTGCAGTTAACTGGTCTGCATCGATCCGAGCCCCTGATTCTGTTCTTAGAGAGTGGAGTGTTGATCATAAACTTCCGTTTTTCGGAAACTCTTCTTATCAGTCTGCCATGGATAATGTCTGCAAGAGAATTGGCGTTACTGAGAACTGTACACAAGAGAGTTTTCAGAACCAAATTCTCCGAAAAGGTTGTGAGAAGCTCGGGTTAAAAGTCGACCGGGTTCCTAGGAATTGCTCGGAGGATCATTACTGCGGCTCGTGTGGATTCGGATGTCGAGTCGGAGACAAGAAGGGAACCGATACGACCTGGCTAGTTGACGCTGTTAATAACAATGCAGTAATTATCACCGGATGCAAAGCAGATAGGTTCGTGTTTGAACATGAGGAAGACGGAAGTAGAAAGATAAGATGTAATGGAGTGATTGCTACAGCATTGTATGGGAATATTAGAAAGAAGTTGAAGATTGAAGCGAAAGTCTCGATTTCAGCATGTGGGTCACTCTCAACACCTCCTCTTTTAATCTCTAGTGGATTGAAGAACCCAAACATTGGCACAAATCTTCATCTACACCCTGTACTAATTGCATGGGGTTATTTTCCAGAATCCGAATCGGGTATCAAAGGAAGCTGTTTTGAGGGAGGTATCATCAGCTCAATCCATAAGGTGGTTTCCGAGAACTCCGATGTCCGTGCAGTCATAGAAGCCATCTCACTGGGACCAGGGTCATATGCGTCATTAATCCCATGGGTTTCAGGGCAGGATTATAAGAACAGGATGACAAAGTATTCAAGAACCGCTTGTCCGTTCGCGTTGGTTAGAGACACGGGTTCAGGAGAAGTGAAGCAAGAGGGTCGGATCAAGTATCGCCTGAGCGAGATTGACAGAGAAAACCTCAAGTTCGGATTGAAAGAGTGTTTGAGGATATTGGTTGCAGCAGGAGCAGTTGAAGTAGGTACATTTAGAAGTGATGGACAGAGACTCAATTGCAAAGGGATAACAGAAGAACAGTTGGAGGAGTTCTTGGATACGGTTACAACACCAGGAGGGCCTAGATCAAAGGGAGAGGAATGGGTTGTGTATGGATCGGCTCATCAGATGAGTAGCTGTCGAATGGGTTCGAACGAGGAAGAAGGTGCAGTTGATGAAAATGGAGAGACTTGGGAGGCAAAGGGATTGTTTGTCTGTGATGGAAGTGTCTTGCCAACAGCAGTAGGGGTGAATCCTATGATCACAATCGAAGCCACAGCTTACTGTCTTTCTAAACGGATTGCAGAGTCCTTGAAGAAATGATCATAACATATTCATTGATTCAACAACATATCTAATAAAGTTGAAAATTGTTTATTTAAGTTCAATATACTTATGTATGTGTTATAGTGGCTCAATAGCATATTTATTGGGTGAATCAGTTTAGTTTCGATGTATATCTCAATTGGATATTGAATTGTTAATTTATTTTTTTATATCCGGCGGGTCAAAGTGAATTCTAACACAAGCATTCGGATTCTTTCCTAAAACCAATTGATAACGGGATATTAGTCTTAGTACTTATACGTTAAGTTCACGAGTTTTATATTGTCGATGTAAAAGGTATGCATGCCAAAGTGAACCTACACACAAGCATTTGCGGTATATCCTAAAACCGATCAGCAATGGGAGATTAACCTGATACTTATATGTTAGTTCATGGGTTTAATATTGTCGAGACGTGCACGTGATCAACATGAATGTTGCATTTTAGTTATGGTGAATTTTTGAAGCCATATGTTTGTTTAGTAGGAGCTGTTTTATCGTAAAAGATTATTACTTTCTTGTGGTAGTCCGTGGAGCGATAAACACAAAGCACGTGAGGGACTATCGGGTTGAAGAGAAAAGGAAGAATCGAGGAGAAGGTGCCACGATGGAACCAGAAGGCGGTCATTTAGTCTGACACGTGGATCCATCGTTGTCGTTACGACCTCATATATAATATATGTTCAGTAGATGTACAAACCGATCGAATCGTTCGAGAATGCAATCGGGAATAGCTGCAATCATCCAAAGGCAATTGAATGGGCCGTTGGCGAGTTTACGAGTGCTAGGTGGAGCCCCGCCGGCACAAAGGTTTATGTGCTCCTCCCCCACCGGCCGGCCGGGCGACACCTCCGTCCACTCCGGCGATCTTGAGGTTTGTAATTTCTTCATCTCTTTGAACTATTGTAATCATTTAAGAAGATGGATGAATGAATTGGTCGATGCAGGGGGAGGATGCGGAACAGGCGGCGCTAGCGGCGCAGGCGACGAAGGCAGCACCGAAAGAAGCGCCGAAGGAGGAGAGGGAGCCTCTGGCGCCACAGAGGCCACTGCATTCGACGCCGAAGCTGGAGAATCCAGGCCCGTCCGGCCCGCTAGGTCATCAAAAGATTCAAAAGAGGAGGATGTGGAGCAAGCCGTGGCCGCCTCCCGGCGAGGAGAAGAGAGGGGGAATGGTGGTGTGGACGACGGAGCAGTTGGAACATCCTGAGGAGACGATGGTTCGAAGGGCTAATGAGATATACGAAAGGAGTAAGATGAGGGGGAATCCTGATTCGCCTCAGTCTAAGCGCCTCAACTCCCTTATTAGCCCCGACCTCAAAGTCTAACGTAATGTCTAATATATCGAATTACTTATTTAAAAAAAATAAATTGTTCAACTCACATGTATGAGATCGACAACTAACAAATCATGATTGTAGTGTACTTGGGTGGTAAAGTATTTTATAATATATTTTGTATCCTAATACGATCGATGTGCTCTAATAATTTGTTTAGCAAAAGTGTAAGAGATTGATAAGGAGAGACATTCTATTTACTTCTGTCCAATAGAAGAAAGACGCAACGGCATGGATGGTAAAGGTTTTAGTTTTAGAGACAAACTTAGGATTACAAGCAGGCGTGCTCTAATACTATGAGGTCGGGGTTCGAACCTTGTGAAACACAATCTGGAGAGTAAACTCAGAACCTTAACGCCCTAGGTTCGAAAATAAAACACAGAACAAGCAGGTTGCCGGTTCGAAACCTGTGAGCGACAAAAAGAAAATAAAACACAGAACAAGCAGGTTGCCGGTTCGAAACCTGTGAGCGACAAAAAGAAAAGAGAGGCTTGTCCCCTCACGTCCAATCGTCCATGCACGTGAAGACGACAGGAAAGGTAGGAGAGACTCACCCTGTGCAACGTACACTCACAGAGAAGAGCTCGTCCGGCCTTACTTCTCGTCATGCTCGGCTACAGTTCGAGCCGATACACTCTGGGTTGGCCCGACCGCCCCGTACCCAAAAACGGGCTGATATGGACAAGGTGAGAAGCCTGACCGGGTCGGAAAGCCCGGCCCAGCCGGACAAATAGGCCGGATCCGGACATAGCATAAAGCCTTGTACCCTTTATTCGCCACTCACGCACCCGGCCTCATAGACTATTATACTCTGTATTACTGCATATATTTCAGCTTCACTCTGTATGTGTGTTCTATGAGCAACCCTTCAAATTCTATTGTTTGTACATACTCTACATTATTGTCTTATAGTGGAAACTATCGAAGTGATTATCTTATTGATGGGGGTGCATTAAGAAAATTTTGGTTCAATTTGAAAGTAAAGAAGAAAGGGCTGGAAAAGTGGTAAAGTAAATCCGGGTACCCAGCGAACAGTCCAACCTGGATTGGTGGATGGGTACGGACATACTTTGAAGTCCAGACGGGCTAAATTTAGAAGAAGTCCGGTCCGGATCCGGCCCAAACCCGGATAGTATCAGCTCTAACTAAAGTCTACACAAAAGAGACCTAAGATGTTACGCCATACAAGACCGGAGATGGGGGAGGGATATGAATGGAAATGGGTCGGTTAATGGATGAATGTACTAATTCCACCAACCAATTCACCACCTTACTCAAGTTGTCACCCACCCCGCTCATCACCCACATAACACTTCACCCATATTCCACCCACCCATCACCCATCGGTTGATCGGGTGGTTCAGGCAAAGTAGTCAGTTGTGAAGTAATTCTTTCACTTTTAGAACTTTGAAAGTTTATTGCAATTTTCAAATTTAAAATAACACAATCAAAATTTATTAAATCACGAAATATTGTGTAAGTATGATAAACCAATAACAAAAAGGTTTTCAAGTAATACAAACCAAATGATGTAAAAAAAAACACAACATTTTTTACATACAACAAAAGTATATTAACATAAATCAAATGAAGTTCCTCTAAAGCTCGATATAACGATCCACTTCAACTATATAACATAATAAATAAATAAAATAAAATAAAAAACAATAATTAGCAAATCAAACTTGACCATTAATTTAAATTTTAATGTCGAAAGTAACCGGGGTATATGCCTTCATGGCGGATTCTTCAACATCAACATCCTCCAATATAATATCAACCTACTTGTGCATCGAGCGAAAAGCCTAAATTATAATTAAAAATCATGAAAGGAGGATACCATAAGTAAAAAAGAAGAAGATGTTATTAGTATAATTAGGTATGCTCACTTGCATAATTGCTTTCAATCCAATGTTGCAAAAACATTAATGTCTCTATAGTATCTCCATGAAGCCTAGAACGATGATGACTCACCACTCATCCACTCATACTAATAGCACTTTCAGAAGCCATAATAGACATGAAAATTAAAAAAACATTTTTCGCAATCTTTTGCAAAATTGGACATTTTAGATCAGCTTTCCAAAAGATAGGAACATCAAAATTTTTACTATCACCTAATACAATTTCTTCTTGAAGATAATAGTTCAAACCATGACTTACACTAGCTTTCTTCTTCAAACTTTTCTTATAATGGCCAAAATCATCAACATCATCATCAGAAATTACATGTGTCTTCCCAATCAATCTAGAGGTTGAACTTACATATTCTTGATCTTCAATATCATCCCCTAAGTCTTGATAATAATACAAAAGAATCCAACATCAAATATTTTACCTTCTAAATCTCAACAAATATCACCATATATCTTGTTAAAATACCATTCAACACATTTCAATTTGTCTCTTGGGTATGAAATTGATGTTATTGCCAAAACTATACTTATACTCGACCAATACTTATCAAATTTCTCAAACATGTTTCTATCCATCTCATTGATCATTAAATCATCAATAGAATTTCATTTTAATAAAGAAACATTAACCATACAAACCTTTCAAAAGAACAAATTAGTTGTTGGCTAGTTTCTAAAAAAAAAATCTTTGTCACTTTGTGGCGAATGTTGAAGACGGCGTCGGCAAGGTAGTGGGGACTCTACAAAAGGTCGAAGACGATGTCGGTGAAAGCAATGACGACTAAATTTAGAACTTCAACGTCCTAGGTTCAAAAATAAAACACTGAACAAGCAGGTCGCCGATTCGGAAGTTGTGAGTCACGAAAAGAAAAGTGAGGGTTGTCACCTCACGTCCATGCCCGTGAAGACGACATGAAAAGTAGGAGAGACTCACCTTATGCAACGTAGACTCAAAAAGAAGAGCTCATCCGGCCTTGCTCCTCGTCACGCTCGGCTACAGTTAGAGCTGATACACTCCGGGTTGGCCCGATCGGCCCGCCCCGTCCGCAAAAACGAGCTGATATGTACAAGGTGAGAAGAACGACCGGGCTGGAAAGCCGGGACCAGGTGGACAAATGGACCGGATCCGGACGTACCAGATCGGGCTGCTTGCCCGTCCCTTTTTAATATATATATATATATATATATAGGGTCAGGATCCGGTAGGAACATCCCTTAGAGTAGGGAATAGGAACTCCTAAGATCCCTTGGATTAAAATTTGTACGTTCATGATGGAAGGTGCATAATAAGCTTCGCAAGGTGAGAATCACATGATTGTTCATTTTTCATTATTCATTCATTAAATAAAATACAAATTAGAAAAACAGATTTCTTATTTTTGGACTATCCGAAAATAAACGTTGAAGCAATTGATCGTTAATATATTTTATAAGAAATTTGATCGTTAATATATTTGGTCGTTAATATATTTTATAGAGAAATTTGATCGTTAATAAATTTTATAAGAAATTTGATCGTTAAATTTGTTAGGATTGGTCGTTAAAATTTGTTTTGATAGTTAAAATATGGAAAAAAAACATTTTAACCACCAATTCTTCTCTATAAAATTTTAACGACCCACACAATTTTAACGATGACTATATTAATTATATAAAAAATATTTTAACGACCAAAATTTCTCTATAAAATATAATAACGACCCAATATAAAAATAATTTAACGATCAAATTTCTTATAAAAAATTTAATGACCAAATTTAACAAGCATTTTTTCCATATTACAAATTTTAACGACCAAATTTAACAAACAATTCTAAATAATTTATTTTCATATTGGGTCGTTATTATATTTTATAGAGAAAATTTGGTCGTTAAAATATTTTTTTCATAATTCTATTAGAGGCAATATAATATTCTCATTAATTATTACCATAAACAATGTTAAATCTTAAACATTCATCTGTATTAATCCAACGACTATTATAAGTACCTATTTCCTTCTCTAAGAGAGGTTCCTACGTGATCTATATATATATATATAACACTTTGGATGAAGAAAGTGGGCCGGTGAGAAAGAAGAAAAAAAAAAAAAAAGGGCCAGTAGAGAGATTAAAAGGCAAGGCCCTCATTGGCCGGAAGGAACCGGATGGGCCGAATGGGCTGAAACCAAAATGGGCATGTAGGAAGAAAAGAATAAGATAAAAGAGGATGGAGATAAGACCTTTGATCTGGGGTGATCATAGGTTTAAAATTGAACCAAACCGTAATAAATCGAACCGAACTTAAAATCGATTTTTTTAAAACCTTGGATCGAAAACCGAACCTAAACAATTAGGTTCGGTTTCGGTTTGGATCTAAAACCTAAATTCTGAAATATTATAACCTAAAACCGAACCTATTAGGTCGGTTTCGGTTCGGTTTAGGTTTTGGACCTAAACGGACCTAAAAAGTAAACACTACGACTATCAATAGATAAATATAAGAAATATGAATAATCCAAATCCAATAACGTAAAAGTCGTATTTGCGAATACAATAAAACGATAAAGTTTAAATTGCTAACAATTTTAAAGCCTAGAAAAATAGCAATCCCATTTAAGCATCAAGTAGGCAAATCCACCACTTTATTCGATGTCAATGCTTCACATCTACCAATGTACATGATAAGAAAATTATAGAAACAAATTAGATAATGTAAACTCATTTACTTATTCATAATACTTATCACCAATTCAGCATACACATAAAGTTTATGACTATACTCATTCATATTCTCGTATTTTCTAACAAAAAATAGGTTTTCGGTTTTAATGTCCGTTTTCCGGTTTTTAACCGAACTGAACCGAACCGAAACCGGTTTCTTAAAAAAAGACGGACCAAAGACCGAACCTAAATTGTCGGTTTCAGGTTCGGTCTGGACCGATATTGTCGGTTTTACCGAACCGAACTTGCTCACCCCTACTTTGATCAACAAAGGCCCGATTTTGTTCGGTTCCAAAAGCAAAATGCGGTACCCGATCAGTTCTCAGGAATTTGTTTTTTTCTGTAATTACAATTTAACCAGTATAGCACCCTTTGTATTTTTGTATAACTTTCAAATGACGAAAAAATCACAATTTAACCATTTTGAATCTTTCCGTAAAAAATTGGTCGAATAATAAGAAAAAACATTAATAACATTTTGTCAATCAAAATGTAACAACTCTTATCTGATTACATTATGCGTTGACTTTTCTCATACAACAAGCAATCAAAACACACAATAAAAAAATTTGAAAGGTCGGAAGAACAAATAAGGGAATGGTGAAGGCTGAGTCAGGGTGAATGAGGTTGCATCTACAACGGGAGCCAAGTTCGGTGTCAATGATGGAAACTCGTTGATGGTTCTTCGACTAGAGTTGTAACTACAACAACAACACAAAATCTTAAACTCATGGATTTTATTACTTACCAAAATGTTTCCTTGAATATGAAAGACTTTCTATTCTCGTTAATACTTTTCTTTTCGTCCATACTTTAAAAATATTTTTTTAAAATAATTATTTGGGAAAAGGATCCCTAAAATGGAATATCAAAGTGACTTTTTCTTTTTTATAGTTGGAAATGTGATATGTCACTTTCTCCTTTGTCTTTCACTCTTTCCATCCTCTGTCTCCACTTTCCCTTCTCTTACAATCCACCACAAGTATTCACTTCACTCTCAGATTTGCACCTTTGGATATCGAAGTAAGGATCATAAATTTAACTTCCCTTCAGCTCCATTGTCTACGTCAAGAATCCTCAAACAAAAGGGACACTGAGTAAACAGATGGAAAAAAGACCTTTTTTTCCATTATTCTGGACTTGCTATGTTACATCAAAGTTTCTTACATTGAATCTACAAATAATAACCTTCCCTATTTCACATCTCAAAATCACTGGTGCACACTGGGTATATACATGGAGTGCAAGGAAGAAGCATACTAACTCTTCACATTATGTTACAGATGCCCTAATTGTCATCCCAAGCACCCGTAATCGCGTCCTCTCAACTAAATATCATCTACTCAATCATGAGTCAATTTGAGAGAATCTAATCTCATCCATATTTTTCACACTAGACAGTCTCTTGGTAACTGATTGATCGAGCCAATGCTGCAGGATTTGCATTAAGCACCGGAAAGCTCTCGATCTCATGACTCTTATTTTCGCTCTTCGACTTCAATCCCTTGAAGAATCCGCCATTTTCAGCTGGCTCAACCTTCTTTATTCCGAGGGTTGTCCATATAGAGCTCTTTGCAGCCTCCTCAGGGTCATCTATCCTCAGTGTCTTGGGAACCAAAACCTGAGATGATTTGTCTGATTTACTGGACGTTTTTAGCTTCTCTTCATCCCTTGAATGCTTACCTAGTGTAGGTGAATTAGGATTTGATCCTGTGCTTTTAGGGATCACTGATACAAAAGGCATGTTCCAAGGAATTGCAGCTCCATTCCAGTAGGGTGGTGGTGGAGGAGGGTAGAATGGCATTGACGGGAAGAACCCGGGTGGTGGTGGGGCCAACGGAACCGTCGGAGTCCATCCGTAAGCCAACTGAAAACCAGGGAAGCAAGGGACTTGATGACTATTGAAACCATTCACATTTGGAGGAATTTGATGTCCTTTGGTTGAGATGCTCATGGTGACTGTCGATGATCCATTTGCAGCTTTATTATCCACAAGGTTCATCGTAGATGATGCCATGGAGTCACAAAGAGGAGAATCTACACCAAAGTTTAGGACAGTTCCATTTATTTTCAAGCCAGTCTCAGGTTGTGTATGTGGGAGGTCAATTCTAGCAGCCTGAAGAGCGTCGGAGATGCTCATGTGGCAGTACTTTGATGGGGAACTCTTGTTCTTGCGTCGACCAGCGCCAACTGGCACGTTCCTCATTGTCCCACCAGCAGTCCAGTATCTCTGACAGCTTTTGCAGAAGTGTCTTGGCTGATTGACGTTATAGTTGTTGTAGTAACAGAATTTGGTGTCCATGCTCTTGCATCTTGGACAAGGGAGGATTTTGTCTGGTTTCTTGAGTGTTTTCTCCGACGAATTCTTTGCTTCTTGGCCATCTTGTTCCTTTTCTTCATCCTTTTGAGCTTCACTTTCTGAATTATCATCAATACTAGTCAGTGATTTTTGATCCTCACTTGTATCCTTTTTTGATGCACTTGGACTATCTGCATCGTGTTCTTCTCTAAGGACTGACTCATGGGCCGAATTTTCTTTTGCTTGTTCCTGACATCATTTAAACATATGTGACTTTATCAGGAGTCAGGATTAAAACTACTGATGTTGGAATCACAGTTTCTAAGTATAAAATTTGCAACTTTAACTATCCCAAGTACTTCAGTGAGCTTGGTCAATTTCATTCATATCCAGAATCTTTGAAAGGATCGCGTATCTCAATAAACAACCTCTAAGTGAATCTCTAGCATGTTAGGTTCGTTCTCTATGCTTGCATAGAATTTCTTTAGTCAACCTTTCTGTGAACCCCTTCAATGATATCAAGTGTTCAAGATGACCTCTGGATGCTTTCTAAGAACAAGTCACTAGTCAAGAAAGAAGTTGATCAACTCCTCTTTGTGATTGCCTCTTTAGTGAAGTGAATTCAATCAATTATTGGTTTCTGATGAGCCTAATTTTAGTAAATTATGAGAAAACGGAAGAAACAAGTTGAACGAATCAGGCAAGATGATCAAATTAATGAATAATATGTAGTAATGACATTATTAAATCTTGAACTCGAAGATCTTCAACACTGACTAAAAAAGGCCAACGGAAAACACTACCAACAGGAAAAAGCTTCTGGATCGCAACAGTTTTGTACAGAAAATACTGAATCTCAATAGATGAGAACATGTAAACAGAAACTGAACTTTGAAGAGAGAATTTTGAAATCTGAAAGTATTTGTATCAAATCAGAAGCGAGAAAGACAAGGAACAGACATATATCAGCAATTGAAGACAGCAAGAAATCAGCAATTGCAGAAAAGGTAAAGTAAAATTGACGCATCATCTCAATTAAACTTGTACAAAATTGAGATGTCAATGGTTCAACAATAAACAAACGATTAGGATTCGTGTCAATCTAACCTTGTCTGAGTCGCGATCTGCTTCTTTCTCCTCTGACATCTGCTCCGAGCTCAAGTCAGCTTTATTAGAGTCACCGGATGCCTCGTCAGAGTTGAGGAGGGGAATCGTTTTTCCGAAGAGCTTAAACGCAGGGTCTCCGATGTCTAACATTTTCCGGCAGTCAATAAAAAGATTTTTTTTTCCTTTTTGTTTTCTTGTTGTGGGAGGAGTTGGCAGCCTGGGAAGAAGGGTTTTTGATCCGTTTAAATCAAACGGGGTTGCCACGTCATACCCTTGCTTGTTTCTCAGCCACATAAATTCTTTATTTTTAAAAAAAAATTAAATAAACATCATTACTAGTAAGTAATCTTGCTTCCCATAGAATTCTTGACTTTGGTTAGTGCTTTTTAAAGCTTGATTAGTTGATTACATAAATTATTGATGAATGTGAAAAGGGAATAGATAATAATAATACGTGCCTGCAGCTGATTGGTCGAAGGCACAGACTTCTTGCTTTTGTAGGAAAATAATATATTATAATTAACTTTATTATAAATAAACTATATATATAAAAACAAAATAATAATGTTAATATAATTCGAAAGTAGTGGACCTATCGATCTAACCTAAGTTTCATATGGGATCGCTATTTGTTCCTACAAATTTATGCATGCATGCCAAGTTGTCAACTAGTAAGAATGAATTTGATTTGCGTTTGAAGAACACAACCTTAATAGTTTGCTTAAATATAAGTTCTATTTTCAATAACTTATTCATAATTATCAATTTTAGATTATTTTGTAAAAAGATTTTCAAAATTAATGATGTAGGACAAGAAACAGGTAGTGCACGAACTTTTTTTTTTATAAATAATTTTAATATAAAATTCCATGAATTGGACATAAAAGTCATGGTGCTTTATACTATACTTTGTGAAAATACTTTTTTAAATCATATATATAAATATTTAATGTGGAGGTCATCCTGCCTAGGGCTGATACTATCTGGATTCGGGTCGGACCGGACTTCTTCTAAATTTTTGTCCAGATATTTGGGTCGGATCCGGGATAATTCTGGTTCCCGGGCTTCGGAGCATGTCCGTACCCGTCCGCCAAGCCGGGCCGGCTTGTCCGTCGGGTACCCGGATTCACTTTTTCAGTTCTTTTTTGCTTTCAAATTGTACCAACATTTTCTCACCTTCTATTTTACGTAGACAATCTAAGTATATACTATATAGATGCAGAAAATAGAACTCAAAGGGCTGCTCAGAAAATAACTAAAATATATGTAGATTACAAAGTACAAACAATCTAATTATCTGAATAACTAAATATATAGAGTTACAATATATACAATATGTGAATCTAGATATATATAAACTACATCCGATCTCAATTTGAGGTGAGTATAGATATCTATCTTGAGGATTTGTAAGACACCGGAGAGTGTGAGGGCTGATTGGTTGAAATACTTAATGAATCAAAGACTAAGAGTCCAAAGTGGGGGTTGCTCAGAGATGCCGATTTAGAGAAGTGAGGATCCGAGATACGTTGAGGAAAGTGAGGCTGCTCCGTGGCAAGAGTGAGGGTTGAGGAGACGCCGAGAGGGAGAGCTGACTAGGTGTCACCCCTAATAATTCCGTAATTCGAACGCGGAATGAAGGGATGATTAAAAAAATTATACGAGTTCATTTAAAATCAATGTTTATAAAATACATTGCATTATGCATACCAAACTTATATAGAATTACTCAAATCCATGTTTAGGGATTCGTGCCACTTGTGGCGTACTAGCAGCGGGCATGTTTCGTTTTCCAATTCAGTTCACCAATCTTTATTTTTACCCCCTATAGTACATTTATTTAAAGCTCTATATATCATTTGAAAGAAAAAACAACAAAATCTAATTGTTTTATTCGTTGAATAGACATAACTATCAAATTTGATATTCGATTGATACCATAATTGCAAAATCTAATTGTGACCTTAAGGTGATGGAGAGGATGATAGTACACTACTACATTTGGTTATATATACTTGCAAATTTACTTTTTAAGAACTTTCTCGCGTCATGCACTTGCAAAATTCACATATTTTGTGCCCGTTTAACAACAAGCTTATTGCGGCTTATGGGAGCTTATATAGTTTATTGTAGCTGAAAAACGGTGTTGGCATTTTGTGTGGTGGTGTTTGGCAGCCTTAGCTTAAGGGAGATAAAACAACTTATGTAAGATGATGGTAGACGAAGAAAAGTCCAATTTCATAAGCTATTAAGGCCAAGCTTATGGAAGGTGAAGCTAGCTGAAAACAATTTCGGACATCTATACCCTCCTGCATGTAATGAGTACACAAATTTATTTCCTCCAACTTCACAACTTTGGTCTAGATACACACAAGTATGAACCATAGCCTCTACTCTTCTTCTCTACATCGATGCATATGTATGTATCTCTTCTCTTCTTCTCTTCGCTTCTACTTTGCTCGATACACATGCATATGTCGCCCTAATTCTTTCCCTCTTAATTTGATTTCTATTTTGTAGAACATAATTGTTATACCTTTCATTTTTGAGGATGAGTAGTAGTGTCAATCATAGAGATAGCCAGACAACTGAGGTTTTGTGAAGGTGTCTCACGACCTATTTGAGTTGCTTTGTATTGGAAAAGACCACACAATTAGGGTTCTACAATTTTGATATTCTTACCTCATATAAACATGAGGTTTTGCTTGTATTAGTCAATTTTGGCTAAAGAGGGACAATCGATCTTTCTTCTGGTAAAGCTAATACGATTTGGTGTGGTGCCTTTTGACTGTGTGCGCATGTGACTTCCACAATTATAATATTTTTACCTCCATCAATGTTGATTAGATGAACATATATATTTTGAATATGGAAGCCGAGGATGCATTGATATTGCTAGAAAATGCAACATTTGGATAGCTGTCAAACTAGGAAATATGCTATTAGGTTTGATGCTCAAGATTTTACACATTTACTTGATCATATTGTGAAACGTTGTCCAAATCAAGCAAAATTTTTTAAAAAAAATAGAGTGATATATAAGCTACCTTTCTCCTTATTCTCAGTATTATTATTGTCCAAAATCAAAACGCCGCTCCAAATAGGAGATAATGAGCTTCCTAAAAAAAGGAAAACAATGTTCAAAAGGAAGAAAATTGATAACACTAATGGCGAGAGCACTGCAAGTTTACATCCTACAAATCACGAAGAAAAGCTTTGTTGTTTTGAGCGAGACACTAATCTTGTCTCATTTAAAAATGAATTTGACAACCAACGAGCAATAAACATAGGATGACAAAACAAGCAAGTGTGGAGAACTTCAACTTTTATGGTGTTCTAGAAAAAGTAAAGTTGGTTATGTCTGATATATACCAACGGTAGACCTAGGCGACCTAGGCATCCCCTGACCCAGGACTCGGGTCGGGCTTGCGTGAAAATTTTGCCCCTTTTGTGGGCCGGATTCGGGCCGAGCCCGGACTTCGGGTCTAGGGGTCTTGTTCATACTCGTCCGGAGCGGGCTTCGGAGTTCCATTTCTACTATTCGCATATATATTTTATATATTTAAATTAAAAAATAAATAAAATGAACTTTCGGGCCGGGTTTAGTGCCCCGGACGGGCCTACACCCTTATCCGCACGGCGGGCTTGGCGGGTCGAGCCTACCTTATGCGCCATACCTGCCCGTTTTCACGGGCAGGCTGGATCAGGTAAAATCTGTTTGATGCAAATAAGCCATCATTTTTTTTGGTAAAATGGTAAATTTGTAGACCACCCGGTTCAATCGGCTTAGTCGCTCTACGTCCGGATCAGGTAGAAAGTCGTGGCCCATTGCTGGGGATACCCTCCCAATATCAACTTTCTCATACATGTCGCCAGGAGGATTCGAACTCGAATCTCCAAGCTAAACACTTAAGGAGCCTAGCACCACATCCCACTAGATAAGATGACAATCATAAAATTCTCTTTATATATAAATATCTTCTATTTAATCGTCTTTCATCTCACTCTCTTCATCTTTGGGAGCTCGTCTCGCCGGCCTTGTTCTCCACCGACGGAAGATCACGTCTTGCTATATTCACTGTTGAGAGCTCACATCTCACTCAGTCACTCCTCTTCCTTTGGTAAATGTCATTTCATTATCCGCTCATTATCTTTCAAAATATTTATAATAATATATATATATTTACAATATATTAAAGCCCTATCCCACATGATGCGGGTAATACACTAGTTGATATTTATTTATAATTTAGTACATTTAGTACATTTTTTAAAGTATTTTGCACAATTTAGTACACTTTTTATAAGAATTTATTAGTTTTGAATAATGTTTCTAACTATAACCTATATTGTATATATATAGGTTATAGAGAAAAGACTACAAAGTGAACTAGATGATGACTTGGAAGATATCCATTTGTACTGGAGACAAAAGGCTAGAACTGACGCTTTGAAAGATGGTGATCGCAACACCATGTACTTCCACGCTTGTGTAAGAATTAGAAGACAAAAGAACAAGATAGAGGGTCTGAAGGATGAAAACGGAAATTGGATTTGGGAACAAACTGAACTCAACAAATTAATCAAAGAGCATTTTGTCAAATTGCACACGGAGAAGGAGCAAGAAACTGGACTCTTCGATATGCCACGAGGTAGATTCCCTACTATAGAAGAACAGGATTATGATAAACTGCACAGAAGATATGAGAAGACTGAGATAAAAGAGACATTGTATAGCATGGATCCTCTCAAAGCACCAGACCAGATGGATACCAAGCAATCTTCTACAGAAAAATTAGAATATAATACAAAGTGAAGTAGAGGAGGAGACGGTGGAAACTCTCAATGGCAGACAATTAGCCAAGAAACTGAACGAAACCATCCTTGCACTGATACCTAAGGTGGACAGTCCTGAGACGGCTAACCACCTGCGCCCTATCAGCCTATGCAATGTTGCTTTCAAAATAATAACAAAAGCAATTGCAACAAGACTGAAGCCGATAATGAGGAAACTAGTAGCCCCGAGTCAGGCCAGTTTTGTACCAGGAAGACAAATCACTGACAATATAGTAATTGCACAGGAGGTAATGCACAGTATGAGGAACAAGAGGGGAAATAAAATGATGACTATCAAAATAGACCTCGAGAAAGCTTACGATCGGATCCGTTGGGAGTTCATCAGGATACCCTACAGGAAATCAAGCTTCCTTCGACTATGATCAATGTGGTCATGGATTGCATTACCACAAACACCATGAGAATAATGTAGAACGGGGTACTAGGGGATTCGTTTCAACCTAGTAGAGGTATCCGTCAAGGAGACCCCTTGTCACCCTACATTTTTGTGCTATTCATGGAACGTCTAGGACATGTGATTGAAGAAGCAGTCAGTTGTGGAGCTTGGAGACCGATTAAATTTTCAAATGGAGGACCGGATCTCACACATCTGTTACTGTTTGCAGAAGCTTCAACAAAGCAAATGAGGGTAATTAAATTGTCTTGAAAAGTATTGCATTGCCTCTGGGAGCAAGATTAATTTCCAGAAATCTAGAGTATGTTTCTCCAATAGTGTCAATGAAGATAATATGAATGAGATAGCTCATTCTGGAGGAATTTCATGTACAGAGGACATTGGAAGGTACCTTGGAGTGAATATTTCAAAGAAAAGAGCATCAGCTAGGCAATATAGGCATGTTGTGGAAAGGGTTAATACGAGATTAGAAGGATGGAGGACAAAATATCTTACAATGGTAGGGAGAGTTACACTTGCAAGAAGTACGATCGAGAGCATACCTTACTATGCAATGCAGACAACAAGCTTACCTAAGAGGATTTGTGATGAGGTGGAAAAGAAAACTCGAAGTTTTGTTTGGGGTTCCAGTGAAGAAAAAAGGAAAATTCACTTTATGAAATGGGAAGAACTTCAAAGACCAAAAAGCGCAGGAGGCTTGCGACTACGAAGCATGAGACAAGCAAATACGGCCTTCATGACCAAGATGGGATGGAGAACTCTAACTGAACCGAACTCACTTTGGTCAAGGGTGATGCGGCACAAGTATTGCAGGGGGCGTTGTGATCAAGACATGTTCACAAATCGTCGAGGCTCATCAAACCACTTGAGAGTTGCGATAGGAGATGGGAGGAAAACACTCTTCTGGTCTCATAAGTGGGCAACGGATAGCCACTTGAGGACATCACGATTGATAGAATTGATGAAGAAGATTTAGGTAAAACTGTTGCAGAATACTGGACAGGAGACAATTGAAAGTGGAATGAATTCGCACATCTACTCCGGGAGGAAGAATTGTTAAGAATTGCAGACATCCAAGTGGTGGAAGAAGCCACTGCAGATAATTTCTATTGGAAAGGGACTCCCTCTGGGAAATCCACGATCAATTCTACACTAGTGATAATGAGGGGAGATCAACAAGAGCAAACAAAGCAGATTTGGAAACACTTATGGAAGATTAAAGCACCGGAAAGAGCTAAATATTTCCTTTGGCTGGCCATACATGACAGCATCCTATCTAATGCGAATAGAGTCAAGCGACATTTGAGCTCTGACGCGGGATGCAACTCTTGTGGAGGAGAAGAGGAAAGTACACTTCACATATTACGAGACCGTCCGAAAGCGATTGAGGTATGGGGGGGACTTTATGAAAAGAGGAGCAATGGATAGATTCACAAGGAGAAATCTTCAGGACTGGATATAATACAATTTAGAGAAAGGAAAGGAGTGGAGAGAAGCATTTACCATCACAATTTGGTGGTTATGGAGATGGAGGAATGCTAGGGCTTTCGGAAATGAAAGAGAGATACTAGGAGACATAACTCTTTAAAGTCTGATTTTGATTTTATTTTGCTAATACTTTTTTATTCATCCATTCGTCTTTCGATTTGATTTTGTTTATTAGTCTTCTTGATTCATCCATTCTTTCTCCTCCATCTTTTTTCACCCAAGATGTACTCATCTAACCTTCACCACAAGCTCGATTCAATTTTTTGGAGAAAATTGCAAAACTTAGGGTTACAAAGTGAACACCCACGCTTGATCAAATTCGAAATTTTTTAGCTCAGATTAACTTTCAAATCTCACAGTTTGCTTGCAAGAAGGTGAATTCAAACCTATATATGATTAATAATTGATTCAAAATCGGTATTCATGTCCACAATTGGATTAAGAATAGAGGGCAGCATGTGGCAAGCACTATTCTTTCTTGAGCCAGGAATATTGTCTAGTGTGTTCTTGATTAGAGATAGCCAATTTTTTGAGTTTTTTCCCCATAACTAGTTAATTAGTAGGCTTATAATTTTGGTTAAACATCAATGATTTAAGTACATGAATTTACTTTGCGACTGAGATGGAAAATAGACAGGTGACTTCTTTTCGTGGCTAAGTTATTGAGTCAATAAAGAGTAGCATGTTCACCACAATCCCTCATATATTGTGCTAGAGATCCTTGGCTTGGTGCTTTTGATTTTCTTGCAATTTTACATTCTTGTTTGATAAAAGGGGACAGCGGATCATTAATGCCACTTATCACAATATCAATCCTTATCTTTCTTCTATTGATGAACATAATGTGTTTGTGTGAATTTCAAACAGCTTGCTCCATCATTGTTTATAGATATATCTCATTTGATTGTGTGAGAATGAATCATAACATTTTCATGTTGATTCTAAGATACTTACTAGTTTGATAAAAGGTATTTATGTATCTTTGTATGTCTGGTTCAATAAAATGAAGATTATGGAAGGATAATGTCACTAGACCCACTTGTTGTAATGGAAAAAGCTGATGATGTGCTGATTCCTATATAATGTTCTGTTTACCCAAACTACTGATGTTCTATTGCAATTGAAAAAGCTGATGATGTGTGAATTTCAAACTACTGATGTTTTGCATTGTATGAAGGGATATGTTTTGGAGTAATTGTGATGGTTTGTGTTGTTTGAGGGTACTCTTTCTGTTACAGGGGTTCCATTGAATCGATTCACAAAATATGAAGCTTAATTGTCACACCACTCCTTTGCAAATTCGATTATTCAAGAAAACAACACCCAGGCCTTCGTCTTCTCAGTTCTCACTCACTCTTGGCCGGCTGCAAAAATCTCTACCCTTGTCTTGTGAAGGCCGTGGCAGTGGTGTCTTGTGAAGACCACAAACAGAAACAACAAGTGCAAGGCCATGGCAGTGCTGTCATGCAAGCCACAAACACTAGTAAAAAACAGCCTTGTTGTCAAGGTCATGACAATAGTTTATGCAGGTCATAAACTACAAAAACAAAAAGTCTGAGCAAAGCAGAAAAACACACTTCAGCCAAACCAGTTCAGCTATTAAACACACCAGAAAAAATGCATTTGCCAAAATCTGTAGCAGCACATAGTTCGGCCATAAACATTCTCACAGTTTCTTCCCGGTTAAGCACCAATAACACATGGATGGTTTTAATTTGTCATATTGTTGTCCAAACTTGTTGTAATACTTATTAGTTTAATTTATATGTTTTGAGTTAATTTTAGTTTGTCATATTATTAGAGTTAAAACCTTTTTTAGTTACTGTCATTGTACAATTTTGATGAAATTAGGTAACAAATTATTAAAAAAAAATGATATTTATTTAAAAACACCTATAAATAATTTATTCAAACCAACTTGTAAATCTAAATTATCAACACATTGTATAAATTTCTTAATTGTTCTAATATTGTGCAAGTATTATTTTGTCATTGATATTTTCTAGGAAAAAACACCTACAAAATTAAATTTAGAATAACCAATTTATAAATTTAAATTAACAATTTGATTCTTAAACGCTTAACAAACTAATCTAAAAAAATAGACCCTTTATATTTTAACTTCAACTACAATCAGCTCCAACTCCAATAAAATCGGACGAGTCAAGATACTCTCTATCACATTTATTTCATCTTTTGGGATCCCCCAATATCTGGCAGTGAAGCCCGCTAAGCAGAAAATCATTTTAAAATCCCAAACGTTAAATTCAAACTTAAATATAAAATTTGCACCGACCCAAAAAGAAAAGTTGTGCCAGCGGCCTCTATTGACGATTTGACACAAATATCTGCCTGAAATTTTTTATTCAAATTCAGTAATTCACAGAAAATATTACCGAAATCTAGTAAAACAAATATTGTACCAATAGCTATTTTGAATATATTATCATATTATAATTCCCACTTACGGTTTTGACTCTAATAGGCGAAATTGAGCTGTGTGAATGCACTAGTGTAATAAAACACTAAAACCATCATCACGCTTTTGTCAGCCTCCACCGGCCTAAATCATGGATCATCGTCATCATTTACACTTTCTAACAACATTTAATAAATTAATGATTTTTTAATCTATACTCTAACCACGTAGGAAGTAAGAGTGACAAAAATTAGGCTCATTGGATGGCTTGGAAAAGATTATCACGTTCTAAGGATGAAGATGATCCATGAATTCATGGCCGAGATTGGAATGCTTCTTCGGTAATCATAATTGGACAATTGGAATGCTTCTTCGGTGATCATAATCGTGCGGATGATAAAGCTTGTTGGATTGGTCCTCCGTGCGGGCTTGCAAAATTGAATTGCGATGCCTCAATCTCGAACGACAGAGGTAACGTCATATTTGTTGGGGCTAAACGGCTGGACGGACAAATGAAGGCCGAGATTGCTGAGGCTTACGCGGTGGCCCGGGGGGTTGAACTGGCCAAGTAACGAGGCTTTGAGATGATCGTTTTTGAATCGGATTGCCTTTCAATTGTGCAGAAGCTCAACATGAATACTCCTCTGAGGGGTACGATCGGTGGTGTGATACGTAGGATAAAAGGACTGGTTCAAAGCTTCAAAGAGTGCAAATGGTCACACAAGGCGGGAGGGTAATCTAGTTGCCCATTGGTTGGCGTCCATCTGTCCTATAGATTGCTATGTTATGATTATTCTGGTTCCTTTCCTTGATTTTGATACACTTGATTCGTGCTCACATTATTAATGATTAAAGTTGTTCTTTCTCAATAAAAAATAATTTACAAGATTAATTTTACCACAATTAGTATCTCTAAAAACAATTAAAATATGAAAATAATGAATGAGGTGGTTTATTACTTATTAGCCAATATTCTTATTTTAAACGTAGATAAAAATGTTTGTTTTATTAGATGTAAACACATAACTAAGTGAGAACATAAATCTCACATGGTTCACCCACTTCATTTATTGGTTGTAATACAAATGAGAGTACTAACATATGGAGGGTCGGAGTGGAGTGGATCATTAGGGGGTTTGACGATATCAAAACCATTCATTCATTCATCACCTGACTCATTGTCGACCCTAATAGTATTTTTTAAAAAGTGCAGTAATTTTGATTAAATTAACAAAAAAAATCATGTTGAAATAGAAGCCAATTGTTGGTTCGTTTGACAATTACAAAATTTTCATAAACCCCTTGCTTGACTCCTTAATTACCTTAGTGTACGTTCGTTTGATAGGGTTTACGGGATTTACGGGGTTTATGGAGGATGAAAATTATGAATAAATTTAACCTCACTCAAATTATGAGAAATTATTTGATTTCGATCTTTCTGTTTTTACTGTCAAGAACACTGTATCCTCTAAAGCCCAACATGCTTTAGCAAGTGCTCTTTTCGGTAAGATTGTACAGGAGATGGAAGTTGCTTTTGATTTGAACAATAGACAGAAAGCGGTTTTTAAGTGTCTATAATCTGTACATCGCCAAGATTTCCTTCTTGTCATGCTCATTGATGGGCTTGGGCAGTGTATGTTCCCGGTTGAGTATCGCTCGGTCCTTAAGTATCGCCTAATGATTCAACTTTATCCGGTTGATGGGTTTTGTCCTATGCCCATTGTCAAAGGGGTTTAGATGAATTTGGGGATCATGTTGTTCATTACAAAGAGTTTAATGGCTTCATGTCTGGTCCGGGATATTTTGTGCGACGTGTTCAGGAGAGCGGGAGTTTCGGTTAAGAAGTAGGTGTTAGTGACCTTCTTGACGGATCCACGTGAGGGAGATCTACATTGAGGACGGGGTAGTCTTAGTGTTCGGATGGGTGAGTGGGAAACATACTTGTGTTGATTTGACAGAAGTATCCCATTGGTTAGTTTGGACAACGGGCCTTTTGTGATGCGTAAGGCGGCGCTTAATGCCGCCTCTGCTAAGGTGGCTAAACATGAGAGAACTTGTATCGAAAACCAACATGTATTTCTTCTGTTTGTTTTTGACAATTTTGGTTTTCTTGTGCCCGATGTTGTAGAGCTTCTAAAGAAGGTGCTATGGGTTTTGCACGTTAATATTATATCGGCTAGGTCGTCAAATGTTATTTTTAGGAGAATTGATTTTACAATTCGGTTGGCAGCGCAACTTCTTGTCCGTCCCCCACTTGTTCGAAGTAAATAATTATTTAATAATCAAAGGATCAGGATAATTATCTAATAGATTACTGAAATTGGAGAGGAATTACGGGAATTTCATAATTCTTACAAAACGTGCTCAACGGAGCATTAAGGATTTGTTCGGCATATCCGTAGAGAATTATATAAAACATTTGCTCTAAAAAAACATTTTTACATTTATATAAGTCATATATATACCCGCCGCTTGCGGTTAAAAATGTCCGACCAACCACTCAACCGATCAATTTAATCGCAATTTGTGGATTCTTCAAAGTTATATTGGCCGCCCACATGATTACCGTGCTTAATATAAAGGTAAATCACATGAAATCGCCTTTAATCCATGTCTCTTTTCAAAAATTTACCCATAAATTGTAACATCACACAAAATCAACTTGAAAAATCATTTGTTATATTTCATTTTTATATAGTACAAAAATACCCAAATGTAATCATTTATTATCAAAATCATATCCCAAAACAATGTTCCTTAAAAGCGCAATCAACCCATTCACATGACCTTTTTGTTTCTTTATCTATTTGGAAGGTTTTATTCGTCTAAATAAATCAAAATTAAGGTCAATTTATTTCGTTTGGTATATGAACAAAAATTATTCATTTATAAAAAAAATTTACTTTTGTTTACTTTGTTTTATGCTCATAAATTGAATTAGAAAGTCAATCCATCTCTTCTGATTTCACACGATAAGAATCATATAATTAATTTAAAAGGGACTAAATGCATTTATTTTTTGCTTTTGTTTTCTTAAATAAACCAAGCGAGGTCTTAATGCACTATATTCATTTATTTTCTTTTCCAACTTATGTCCTAATGTCAAGATTAGAAAGGTTTATTTCATAAAATATTTCTAAATCCATCAATATATCTTTAATTTAATTAATTAGTTTTATAAAAAATTAAACTATTTATTATTAATACTTTTTAAGTCAAAGTTCTTGACTCATACCCAAAACTTAAATTAGAAAAACCTAATGATTAATTAGCAAGACCGAGATTTGTAAAAAGTCGAGCTCTTAATATTTAGTAAACTATTATAAAAAAAATTATTCTACCATTCATATCCCGCGTTCATACCTTGATTATCAACTAAGTACACTTTCTAACCTTTTTGACTTTTTTTTCTAGATTAAAATATGAATTTTCATTCTGTCACCGATCACCAACACGAGTAGAAGCCAAAGTAAGCTTGTTGTGTTCTATCATTCTTCATTATATATACACTTATGGAGCACTCCTGGCTGTGCATATACCAAAAGCTGAAAATCACTTAGCCTATACAAAAAATATTGATCTCAAGAGAATTCAAATGGCTGTACGGTCTTCTTCTTCTTCTTCTCAATCTCTTCATCTGATGGCTGTGTTTGTCTTAGCTTTCTCTTATCTCTTCATCTGCTCATCTGCAGTCCCCGTTACAAGTAAACAACTTACACTTTTGATTTCTATGTATACATGATTCAATTGTGGTTATTATCTTATTAATCTGACATATTTTTGAATATTAGGATTTGGAGGATTAATGCATGAAAAGCTTGGTGTCAATCTTCATCTTTTGGATGAAGACACGAATTCGGTAATCAATCTACAGAAAACTAAAACAAGTGTTCATGGAAGAATGGCGGTGGAGTTAGACGATTACCCTGGATCAGGAGCCAACAACCGTCACACTCCGAGGGCCGCGGCCAGTCACGACTGATGTGATTGCTAGCGGGTTCCGGTGTAGACCGGCCGTTTTGTTTCATTACATCCACTAATCATTTTTCTTCATATGCATATATCGTTCTTCTCTTGTGGTTGCAAGACTTTACTCAAGAGAGGCTTAATTAGCAGAAAACGCCCAGCTGTAGTACTGTAATGTATATTATAATGTCTTTAAAATTGCTTATATGTAACATTACTACATGCATCGATGTAGTTTGCATGTATATGTATATTTGCCTTATGCATGTAGAGGAGTTGAAATGAATGCAACTTCAGGTTCTGAGTAATTTGTTTGAACATGTTTGCTGGTCAAATTTCAATTAAGTGCAGGAATGGGATTTGAGTTTCCAAATAGCAAATTGCTTCTCATTTGTGTTATGTATGATATAATTTAAACGAAAAGAAAGGAAGATATATGGAGAGAAGTGGGGAAGAAAGTGGTATCTATCGTGTTGTTTCACTTCGGAAATAAGTGGGTTAGATCCACTTGAATATATTTTGTTCAAGTGGAAGGGTTACTTTAGTGGATATTCGGTGCACCCACTTCCTTGCCACTATATACTTTCTTTTCCACACAATTTGAGCCATAATTTATTATGTGTGTGAAAAAAATCAAGCGAGAACCTATCTTAGATGAAGGAATGATAACTTATATTAACCATTGGATCAAAATAAATTAAAGGTTTAATTAATTTTGGTTATGGGACCACTTAGGGGAGTGTAACCGGTTTGATCCGGAATGGAATGGATTATCAGGATCCGGTTTGGACCGGAATTTTTAAAATCTTGATTAGGTTATATGTGTCCGGAGGACCGGAGTTTTTAGAAAATCCTAACAGTAATTTCGGTTCAATCCGAGTCCAGCCAATTCAACCTCTTTTTTCGACCCGGATCACCTTTTGTTTGGTTTTGGATTGAGATAGGAAATCACCATGCACCTAAACCGTATATCGGATCCAATCCGGGTTTAGACCAAGCTATATAACTCAGTTCGGTTTGGATCTGCACAACCCTAGGACCCTCTATACCCAAAATCAATTTATAAATAATAATTGAGTAATGTTATTTACAGCTATGAATTATGACAAATCATTCCATGAAGAATAACGCGAGAACGGGTCGCAGGTGCATCATGAGTGCGCCCCCGAATACCCGTATGGAAAAACCCTTCAGATGGGAGACTTTGTTTAGGCCCTGAGTAAACTCATCCAAACTCGCAACAATAAGAAAAGTGGTTATGGAGTGCATATGTGATGCGTGTGTGGCGCATGTACATTGCGCGAGACTCGAACTAACATTTCCGTCTACCATTCAGAATTATGACCATGGTTTGAATGTGACGAAAAAGAATTATAAGGCACATTCGTAATGCGTGTCCCTGCGTCCCGGACCATCACAAGGAAAACGAAAATCAAGATTTGCCTTATCCGGTATCAAATGAGAGCTACACGATATTGAGAAAATATGGATCAGAATCATTTTGAAGAATATATTAATGCATACATCAAATGTTGACGAAAAATAAAAACAAAAATCATTATAATTTACTTGTTCCTGAAAATATTTTATCGTCTAGACGGGGTGTATGTACATTGCCCGTGAGACTCCCATCCGTAACGTGCGTACATCGGATGTCGTTGTTTTGGTAAACAAGCAAACAACAATTTTTAATTGCAATGGAGATATTTGTGTGTACCACATGACTACACTCGTAATCTTAATTAGTGATAACGATATTTATAACCTACTTTCTTTTACCGTCACTTCACTAAAACATCACAGGTAATTTTTAAATGTAATGGACGGCCCTATACACTTAGGGCTCGTTTGGTTTAAACTCCAGAAACGGAAACGGAATAGAAATGAATCTAGTCCATACGTACACCCTTGTTCATGAAGTTGGGAATCATTCCTTGTGGTTTGAACTAATTGTAGTAGAATTTGATTAGTTTTAATACCTTATAGGATAACAAAGTAGGGGAAGCAAGTGCATTTTGCATGGAACCAACCGGAATGATTCCATGAACAAAGTACATATGCGAACTAGATTCGTTTTCATTCCGTTTCTGTTTCCGGAGTTACAACCAAACGGGGGTTAGTCTTTTACAAAAAATCTAGCTACTCAGATTACTAGTGAAGAAGTGATTAGCAACTAATGTAGTTTAATTGTCGATTAATTTGTGGTGGGGTGCCTAATGGCCATACTAATCACAACTGAGCTTGGAGAAAAGGGCAGGACGTACGTCAGCTGGATTTCAATAAATTAGTTATTAACAAAAGCAGTCTAGTTGAATTAAATGTCACATGATTAGTGAGGCGTGTGGGGCTTCAGTTGCGTAGCTTTAGCCAGCAGCATGTGAGAGTGACAAACTCATAAAAAATGAAGAGAGTTGCAACTTGCAAGCTGCGATCTTAATGTCCACATACATACCGCTACCGCGGGTCATATTTAGGAGATTGTGTAAGAATCTTCTTACGGTAAGGGCGAAAACATCTAAAAGAAACATTCAATATAAAATACTCAACGTTTTTTATTTGATCTCGTTTCATGCGCGTAGGTAACAGGTACACGATTGTGCGCTCTTAATGCACGATCAACGATTGTGTATCTTTTGTAGCTATAAACGGGTGCCAATGGAACTTATTTATACATGTATGTGGATCGTACATATAAAATACATGATCGGACATCAATGAAGAACGCAACGGTACCATTGTTTATATAATATAAACAAGGAATTCTTTCTTCCATCTTATAGTACATCGTGATAAGAGAAGTCAAAGACACGGTTGACCTGCAAAATTTGTTATACATTTAATCTTGGATCAATGTTATTTATTTAAAGAATAAAATAAAATATATTTTTTACATATATATATATAGAGAGATATATCAAATATATTATGTGGTCAATGAAATGAGTTGATTTTATAAAGTGAAATCATTAAAAAAAAATTATATCGGAAATTGATCATTTATTAAAATAATTTTATAGCCTTTAACTCTACACTAAAATTGTCAGTCCTAGATCCATACTTTTTTTTTATTACAAAGGTTTGGGAAAATGAGGGTCAATTTCTATAAGTCGGACCCCCTAAAACATCTTTGCAGATGAAGTCTTCAACGTCTTGCATAATAGTCACATTATTTGCGTCCAAGTTGTGACCTAGAGATGCAATCTGTTTACAACTGTGTTGATTTCCTTAAAATTGTGTTCAACTTTATCTTTAGTGAACCCATAGATCAGAGAGGAGATGTCGAAAATAATCATATTTGCTTCCCAATACAATTTCTAAACTTGGTTGATGGCATCTAGCATTAATAAGTACGAGATTATCTCCTTTGATATCAATTGTCGTTAATCCTAAACTTGCGGTCATTTGGAGACCCTTTTTTAGAGACAACGCTTCCACTTCAAGGACATATTTAACATCATCTTCTTTTGCTTGTCGCAAGAGGGACAACGATTGTGGTTACGTATGAATATAGCCAAAAACATATTGTGAACATCAAGTTCCTAAATACATCAAAGTTAATTTTAATAAGCTCTACCTAGTTTTTTTTTTAATTTGATATTCTTTGTTTCCCTTCTCCGTTTTGATAGTTGTATATTGATGTTTTTTTATTAGACTCGTCTCTATCATTGATTTGTTTTTTAATCACCTCATTCAGATTTTGTGGTGTTTTTCGATTGTTAAAAATTATTTAATATCTACTATATTAGATGTTCCATCATTTGATTTCACATTTATTGGGCCTCAATTATTAAACCAAGCCCCATTATAACTTAAAAACTATTGTATTCCGGGCTGGGCTTGTTCGTTGGATACAGCCCATTTTTGTTGTATGACGGCCCACAGTATAGAACAAGCCCACTCCTTATTTATCATTTTTGCTTCTTGGGTTCGAGAATATCGTCAATCTATTTCAATTTGTATCAACTTACATTGTATGAGGCATTTGATCAAAGTATTTTCGTAGTGGCCATAAGCACAAGTACAATTTTACTCTTACAATATAAAAAAAAACACAACATTATTCAACTTCCATTGTTAACAGCAATCATAAATCTCAAATGCCAAAATAACACATATAGGATCACACGGCAATTCTATATACTAATCAAAGTTGTTTCTTTGTTCAATCTTTTGAAATAATTTCTTGAACGTATAAATTTCGACAAAATTAAGATTATGAACCAGCAGAAGGCGAAGGAGCAATGCCCGGTGCAAGAGAAGGAGCACCAGCTGTTTGATTCACAGTCAAGAACCCAAACTTCTTAATCAACTCTTTCGCTATGATCTGATTCGCTGCATCGCTCGGGTGGTACTCGTCCCAAAACACGTACTTGCTCCGATCTTTACACAACGTTGAAGCCGGCACACACGTTAGAGCCGGCCTAATCAAATTCCCAAAGGAACAACATGGCGAGTCTGAGCTATCGAACCCTACACTCAAAACACAAGGGCCAAATCAATACTTAACCTAGTACGTGAACAAAGTTTGGTAAGTTTAATGTTTGTTTACATTACCATAATTGCTGGGATTGGAAATGACATCATTGACGACATCATAAGCATCTCCGACTTTGTAGTTGGTGCCGGGAAGGCTCTTCGAGAGTCGAGTCACCATGGTGCTCACGGCCTTATTGAAGCTCAGAGCTATCTTGTTGGTATGATCTTGGCAATTGCCGGATCTACTTAGCACGCGTTGTAGAGGAATGCATCCCATGGGGCCAAGCCCGAAAACTATTAGTTGTCGTGCTCCTAGACTATATAATAACTACAATACGAGAAAAGCAGGTCACCAGACGGTCCATACTTAAATATTAGGTTCGTTATTTTTTTATATTTATTGATTATATTACCTTGAGTTGGTCTTGGAGTGTTCCAATGAGGTAATCCATGAAAGTATTATCATTGTACTTCCATGAATCGGTGTAAACCGGCATGAGATAGTTGTTGATGAAATCGTTGCTGCCCAATGCCACGACGTATTTTGCATTTTGGAAGAATTTGTCCGATTCGTTTTTGCCTATCTTTTGTGTTATCATATCTTGGGTACCTTTGAACAACTCAAGTTGTTTGTAGAAACACAGCCTTTGAATCTGCAGCCCATTGTAAAAAATATGGTTAAATTTTGAGTCTATCGCCAGGGTTGTTATACAAGCAAAACAAGTAGGACATTGTTGGTTCGTTTGTTTTTATAAACAAGGCGCAATGTCCGAACTCGGTTCGTTTATTAACGAGCTTAGTTTCAGCAAGTCTGAACTTTAAATGAACTTTATAAAGTGTTCGTATTGAACTCGTTTAAAAAATAAACGAGATCAAACCGAGTTTTTCCTAAACAGAGTCCGAATAACTCAACTAATATAACGCTACTATAATGTTATATAAACAAGCGATCCGAAATTTAGTCGAGCGAGCCGAGAGAGTTACTCATCTCATTTAACAGCCCTATCTATGGCTTCTAATTTCAAATAAATATGAATTGCTTTGACTTACAAAATAGCCACCGGTTTCATTCAAGATGCCGCCGCCACCGGATGCGTAGTTGACTCCGTTCTTCAAGATCATGTCTTCATCCAAGGAGGGATCGAGGAAGGCCGGTGGCCGAGGAAGACCCATTGCATCACCTGATCAAGAATTCAAAGATTAACATTTAATTTGATACGAATTCAACAACTTAATCAACTCATGAGATTATATAGAGAAGAAGAATGATCAAGTACCAATGATGTCAGCAACGGTACGGCCATTGGTGAACCTTCCATTAGGCAAACCATTACCAAAGTCAATCCCATACCAAGGCAAGTTAGCTTTGGCAAGACTCCTCGAAAGGTACTGATTGTTGCCGACGTCGGAGAGAGAGTCGCCGAAGATAAACTGCACCATCGTAGACTCACATAGTGAAAGTGTTAAACTTCCTAAGAGAATAAGGGACACAAGAAACAAAATCTTGGACTTCATATTTTCTAATATATTGCTTTTTCTATCTAATTTGAATGTGATTATATATAGGTAGGGGAGAGAGAGGTGCAAGAGAGGTTTTGTCAAAAGGGTTTGGCTTAAGATTTTGCAGAGAAGAAAAACGCCATTGATGAGAAGATGAAGAAATGTATAAGTGAAAGTGTATAAAGAGAGGAGAGTATGAGTTGGATGAACAAATTGTAAATACATGTCAAACCTAATGCAACTACCACTTCATTCAGATTTCAAGAGAGGAGTTTCTCTTCCCCAACGGTATTGGTGGATGTTTGAAATTTTGAAAATTGTAGATAATTAAGGGTAATATAGTCAAGTGTCATGAGAATCAGGTGTGTGATTAGGATGAATTGAATTGATTGAGATTCTGGTTGATAAGAATATGTATGATACAGTAATGAATTGGTGATCGGTTCACCTACCAAAAAGTGTCGCCTTCAAATTAGGCAACCCATTTCATCGATGGAGGGATTTGTAACTCTGTGCGTGTAATTAACTAGAGCTAAACACTAATAATACGGAGTAACAAACTCACAATAACACAAGTAACATTATGTATGTGGTTCATTTACTAACAAAGATGGAGAAAAAAATACAAACTATACCAAAAATAGTTTAACTATTAAAAATTAATAACTCATATACAAAGACCTTGTAATTAAACCAACTTTGACACGATTTTTAAGTTATCAATAAATTACTAAAAATTCAAAAAATATTTAATGACTTGTCACCTTAAGTATTGTGTACAATTAAAAAAATAGAAATATCTATAACAAATTAATTATTAAAATATTCCTGATTTTTCACATGACTTTCTTTTTATAAGTTTGGGTTATTTTTTTTTTATTTCAAGTGATATTTCACATTATAATTTGGACAATAATCCACTTTTAAAGTTTTCCGAAATAATATCGCATAAAAAATCCGTATTTTATCTTTTTTGTCGAAATTTGTTCTGAAAGTATTTTTTATTTATTGAAATTAGATAATTTATTGACGATGTGATAACTAGTTAATTAAAATAAATGATGAGTCATCAATCATATCAAAATTTGTTTATTAGGTAATAGTTTGTATAGAGATTAGTAAGTTTTAAAGCTTTTTTTTTTTATGATGAGTGATGATTTGTATTACTTTTTTGACATTTTTTCATAGAAGATAATAAAAATTTATAAAATCATAAAATTTGCAGAATTACCGACAAACCTAAAGACAAGGCATACGATCTACTAGTGTGATATTTGTATATATTGACAAACCTAAAGACAAGGCATACGATCTACTAGTGTGATATTTGTATATATTGACAAACCTAAAGACAAGGCATACGATCTACTAGTGTGATATTTGTATATATTGTCCATGAATATAAGAATTATCACAGTATTATATAATCAAACATAATCACTTATCATTGTACATAAAATTTAAACAAGGTCAAAGAGTAGTATCACAAGCCTCATCAATAAGTATAGAGTTATATCAAAGTTTCCTAAAATTTAATTACTTACGATCAGATATAAGATGCCAAAATATAAAAGGTACTTGATCGAGCATTCGAGCCTATCCAAATAAGGAGAGTGGCCGATATGTCCGACGGAAAAGGGTAGGCGAAAAAAGCAGATAATAAACATGAATGCAATAATTTTTATGTCCGGTCGAGTCGATCCAAAGGATGAGTCAGGCCGACAAAGACTAAAACATAGAGAAAAGATTGGAAAAGACCACAAAGAAGGGGAACTGAGAGATAAACGTGTATGTATAATCAAGAATGTAAATCACACATTGTCCTCAATGTATAAAATAAGATGAAATTGTGTTGTATTTTTTTGAGAATAGCTTCACATTAGCTCTTGAAATGACTATAATGTCTACAATATCATGAACGCATGTATCGATTTCCAAAACACAAATGAGAAAAAAAAATCTACTATAATATGATGCAAATCTACAATATATGTTCAAGAGATGAATAAGAATGAGGGTGGAAAAAAAAGATGCTAAAAAATGATGTAATCACAAGTGTCGTGAGTTTGTGTTTATCGTAGTGTCTTCTCTTCGTCTTATCAACGACCGCTTCATTTTGTTGATCTAGTGCTTTAGAATTTGGTTTCTAAATCCCGTTACAATGTGTACTTTACAATTTATATCGTCCTTTGTAATCATACTTGCATGTAAGATACAATTTATTATAATAAATAGTCATCGGTGATGCGTCCTTGAAATCGTTGAAGGACGAACGCCGGATCTAGACCAAGCTAGAGTTTCGACTACTCGTTGTTGATGTGCAAATGAGAACTTTGATAGAAGTTTGGTAGGGCGGAAGCGATTGATATGGATGCGGAAGCGTAGGTTTGATTCGATCTAGAGAGATCGAGCAAACGTTGTAGTGGATTTGATAGTTTGATTCTTTAGAAGAATCCTCGAATGTGAGTTCTTGGATCTAAGACTTGATCCAAGGAAGAACTTTGAGGGGATTGAAGAGGAAGTGATGCCTAGATCAAGAATGAGGATTTTCCTTCAAAATACTTGATTAAAATTAGACATGATTTACAAGTGAAGCCAAGCATCCCTTATATAGTGGGTGAAGGCTACACCAAAAGTCGGAAATTGAATGACGGAAATAAAGGCGGGAAATAAAGTCGGGGTAACTCCCGAAACCAAAGGTCTAGACTATCAATGCCGGAAATTAACTCACGGAATTAAGTTCCGGAATTAATGTTCCGAAAATTAAAGTCTATTATTATTTAAAATGCAAAATATAATAATAATATTTGCTAGCTTGATGACGTGGCGCCGGAAGCCTATGCCATGGTGGAGTGGTGACATGGCATGCCACTAACGGGTCCAAGTGATGTGACGGTGCGTCGGATGATTGAGCCGGTAGCTTGGGCGATGGCTTTGGCTCGGGAACGAGTGAGCGGTCCATCGGAGCGAACCCGCAAAGCATCGTCCTCTTCATCCGCGGTCATGGTGGTCAAGGGCGCATCAGTCCCCCCATCTTGGATGTGAAACGTCCCCGTTTCACCGTCGTCAAATAAGGGCTCAACATAAGGGGCTAGATCCTTGACATTGAACGTTGGGTGCACGCCGTAGGAATCCGGAAGCTCCAACTTGTAGGCATTTGGACCATGTCGTGATAGGATCCGGAAAGGGCCATCACCTCGATCCGATAGCTTGCCCTTGCGTCGAGATGGGAAACGCTCCTTCCAGTGGAGCCAAACAAGATCGCCGGGCTCGAAAGATATGTCGCGACGGCCCTTATTGCGTTGTTCGGCAAGTTGGGCGGCACGACGTTGGAGTTGTGCTCTTGTCCGCTCATGAAGTTCAATGATTGAGGCGGCTCGACTTGCGGCGTTGATGTGTTCACCGTCCTTGAGTGGACGTGGTGTGAAGTCCAATGGCGTGTGTGGATTAAGGCCGTAGACAACTTCAAATGGTGAGAGTTTATTTGCCGAGTGCCTAGACCTGTTATATGAAAACTCCACAACGGAAATTAAGTCCTCCCACTTTCGTGGGTTGTTCCTAAGCGTTGCTCTAAGTAGAGCACCAAGAGTCCGATTGGTCACCTCCGTTTGACCATCGGTTTGGGGGTGATAACTACTTGAGAACAACAAGTTGGTTCCAAGTTTTCCCCACAACGTTCTCCAGAAGTGACTCACAAATTTCACGTCCCGATCACTAAGGATGGAACGTGGTATCCCGTGTAAGCGCACCACATTGTTAAAGAATAATGTGGCAACATCGCTAGCATTTTGGGTGCTCTTACACGCGATAAAATGAGCCATTTTGGAAAAACGGTCGACTACCACAAAAATGGAGTCGTTGCCTCGTTTGGACATAGGTAGGCCAACTACAAAGTCCATAGAAAGATCCTCCCAAGGTCCCATTGGTATAGGCAAAGGAGAATACAATCCGTCCGGACCTTGACGCGATTTGGCATGATGACATGTTATGCAACTTGTGCAAAACCGTGTCACATGCTTGCGCATTTTCGGCCAAAAGAAGTGCTCTTGGAGAGCGGCGAGAGTCTTGGTAGCACCGAAGTGACCACGACCCTCATGGGCTTCCTTTATCAACAAGTGGCGTATGGACGAACGCGGAATACAAAGTTTTCCCGCGCGGAACAAATAGCCATCATTAATAAAGAAGGTCTCATGCTCTCGGAGGTCAAGGCATTTGGCAAATATATCCTTGAAGTCAAGATCCGAAACGTGGCATATAACTCTTTGATAAGAGCAAAGCCATGGATCTTGGCGTCCATATGCACCAAGAGGATATATCGCCGAGAAAGGGCATCGGCTACCACATTCTCTTTTCCTTTCTTATGCCGAATGACATAAGGAAAGGTTTCTAAAAATTCTACCCAACTTGCATGGCGCCGACTCAAATTAGTTTGACTCTTGAGATACGAAAGAGCCGCATGATCCGAATGAATCACGAACTCCTTCGGCCACAAGTAGTGTTGCCATGTCTTTAGACAACGAACTAAAGCATATAGTTCCTTGTCATAGGTTGGATAGTTGAGTGGTGGACCGGAAAGCTTTTCGCTAAAGTAAGCAATGGGCCGATTCTCTTGGAGAAGAACCCCCCAATGCCAACATTAGATGCATCACACTCCACCTCGAAGGTTTTCGAGAAATTTGGGAGTTGGAGTAGTGGTGCATTGCAAAGTCGGTCTTTGAGCGCTTCAAACGCTCGAGCATGGGTATCACGCCACTCAAACGTGACACCCTTAGTAGTGAGCTCATGAAGCGGCGCCGCTACCGAGCTAAAGTCTTTGACAAAGCGTCGGTAGAAGCCCGCTAAGCCGAGAAAGGCTCGGACCATGGTGACCGTACTAGGTGTAGGCCACTCCCGAATAGCGCGAACTTTGGATTCGTCTACTCGGAGTCCGTCCTTAGACACGACATAGCCAAGAAATATAGTTGTGTCGGAACAAAAGACACATTTTTCAATATTGACGAATAATTGTTCTTGTCTAAGGCACTCGAGCACTTGGCGAAGGTGCCCTATGTGCTCATCCAAAGACTTACTAAAAATTAAAATATCGTCAAAATAAACAACTACGAAATTACCCAAAAACCGGCGAAGGACATGGTTCATGAGGCGCATGAACGTTGATGGGGCGTTGGAGAGTCCGAACGGCATGACAAGCCACTCATATAATCCGTACTTTGTCTTGAAAGCCGTTTTCCACTCGTCACCTTCGGCCATCCGGATTTGGTGATACCCGCTCCGGAGATCAATCTTTGAGAACACGGTGGCGCCGTGTAGTTCATCCAACATGTCGTCGAGGCGCGGGATCGGATGCCGGTACTTGACGGTTATTTGGTTGATGGCTCGGCAATCGACACACATCCTCCAAGACCCGTCCTTCTTGGGCACCAAAATGACCGGCACGGCACATGGTGAAAGTGACTCACGAACATATCCCCGGTCTAGGAGCTCTTGGACTTGACGTTGTAGCTCCTTAGTTTCTTCCGGACTTGCACGGTAAGCGGCACGGTTGGGTAAAGACGCGCCGGGCACCAAATCGATTTGGTGCTCAATTCCACGGATCGGTGGCAAGCCGGGTGGTAGTTCATCGGTCAAGACGTCCTGAAAATCAGACAACAAAGTAGGCACCTCGTGCGGCATATTACTAAGGTCATTGGAAGTAGATAAGCAAAAAGGAACAAGTAAGAAGCATGGCAACTTGCCTTCCTTGACCGGGTGTCACATCATGTTTCCGGGGCGAAAAGTACCCTCGGCTCACACCGGCTTTTGATTATTGGTTCCGGAGATGGTAAAGTTGCATTCGTTGGGACGATGCTTCCTTTACTATCTCTAGACTCAATAGCACGGTTACTAGAGGCGGTGTTCCGGGATCCGGAAGTACTAGCACCCACAACATCGGAAGGACTCCTAGGAGGGTCCGATGTTGCCGGCGTAGTGGTCTCATCAATGGTTTGTTGCCTCTTCCGTTCCGCATAATCAATTAATATTTCATGTGGAGTCATAGGCAAAAATGTGACCCGTTTTCCATTATATTGGAACATGTATCTATTAAGATAACCATCATGGAATGTACGGCGATCGAATTGCCATGGTCGTCCTAATAATACATGTGTGGCGTCCATCTTGATAACATCACAAAGGATCTTATCAACATAGCCGCCTATGGAAAACGTCACCCAAGCTTGTCGTGTGACGGTGTCACACGCCTTATCGGAAATCCATTGGATTCCATAAGGTGTTGGGTGGGGGGTTGTAGGCAACTTAAAGTGTTTTACCACTTTTTCGTTGATAATATTACAACAAGAACCCCCATCAACTATGAGAGAGAGACTAGTGTTATTGACCAAACAACGAGAGTGAAAGAGATTCTCGCGTTGGTCAATAGGGACAAATTCCTTAACGGCT
The DNA here is from genome assembly GCA_002319775.1 of Fagopyrum tataricum. Classification (NCBI taxonomy): domain Eukaryota; kingdom Viridiplantae; phylum Streptophyta; class Magnoliopsida; order Caryophyllales; family Polygonaceae; genus Fagopyrum; species Fagopyrum tataricum. The sequence goes on from CM008282.1 coordinate 3,843,433, forward strand.
AAAATTCTACGAGATACAAGGGCGAACTTACCGGGTTGTGCCGGGCCGCAAGCCATTTGTTCTTCGCATGGTTCCATGCCGTAGTAGGGGTCGGCGTCTTGGTCATCCTCTATGATGATATCGCCGTCTTCTTCATCTTCCTCATCTTCATATGAGGGATTGGCAAACAACACACACTTTGTGTTCGGGCAATCACGTTGGACGTGACCGAATCCGCTACATTTATAACACACGGGCTCCCTTGGCCGTGCCTCCGGTGGAGGTCCTTGAGGAGTGCGGCCGGGAGGCACTTGTGCCGGGACATTGGGACCACGTTGTGGTGCCCTCTCGGTATCCGCTTGTCGGGTGGATTGGACCATCCGTTGGGCTCCTTTGGTGGCGCCGGACTCTTGATAACTAGATACATCTCGAGCACGGGTGTTAGTAGAATAAGCGTATTGATTTGGAGAGGAGTTATACCTTGAGTATTTTGGAGTCTCTTGTTGTTGCTTGTGAAGCTTCATGGCCGCATGACACAAAGCTCCCAAGTCTCTATATGGAACGATCTCAAGGGGTCGTCGGATTGATGGATTGAGGCCACTCATGAACTTGGTGCGTAAGGCGGAGGGCGAGGCCGAGATGCCGGCCTTCATATGCATGTCCTCGAGCTTGGCCAAGTAGGCCACCGGAGTGAGTTTGCCTTGTTGGAGCTCGGCAATTTGCATCCGCATATCATTTTTGAAGTCGTCGGGGACATACTTCTTTGTCATGACGTAGATCAGTTGATCAAACGTCGCAACTGGTTCCCATCCTCGGTTCTCACGGACGTGTTCATATCGGTTCCACCAAGATTTTGCATCGCCTTCAAAGTACAAGGTTGCCGCTTCGATCTTCTCGTACTCCTCATAGTGGCAATGCTTCAAAGCCCTTTTCATGTCCTGTGCCCAATCAAGAAACACACAAGGATCATATTCCCCATAAAATATTGGAAATTTAACTTTACCTTCCCTACGAGCTTTGTAGGGATCCGGGCGGGGCGGTGGCATATCATCACGATGGGCTCGTTGATGTGCATGCCTTGGTGGGTTAGGAGGAGGAAACCATTCTTCTCCTCGGTCTTGGTTCTCAAATGGATCTCGGACGGGTGGGTGCCATGGACGGACATGAGCCACTCGTTCCAAGTTGGCTTCATCGTCGAAAAACTCATCAAAATCGCCCCCCTCGTCATACTCATCATAGTCGCGGTATGATGAACGCCGGCTACGTCGTTGGTGGTGTTGCTCATATCGATCATTACCGGAACGTCGAGGATGACGATCTTGTTGATTGGTGTGCCGATATTCTTCCTGTATGGGACGGTTAGTATTATGTGCATTAGATAAAGGTGGGGGCGATCCGTACCGTTTACGATTGCGCTCGAAGCGCTTGTTCCGATCCATTGTATCTACATAAAGTAGATCATCCGGAGTCGGGACATTATTGTTCTCGGTCTCATTGAGGTGGTGTCTGCCGTCTTGTTGAGTTTGGCTTTCGATGACTGAGGCAAGCCTAAGACCTTGATACGGGTCGGTTCCCAAAAGACATTTGCCCTTCCGACGAGCGTCGGACGTGGAAGTCTCGACCATGGTGTCATTTGGATTTGGGGCGGGGCGTGGAGTGGTCGTAAGGGCCAAAAGTTGTGCCCTCATCTCCTCCATTTGTTGCTTTAGACTAACAACTTCCTCGGATAAGGAGGCATTTTCTCGTTCACGAGCATCCTGTGAGTTTTCTATATCCACGTTAGTCATGATTCCAAATGAATACAAACAAATGCAAGCAATCAAATGAGCAAGGTGACGAATTAAGTCAACGTTACCCAAGTTCAAGTGCGTTAAGGTTCTACTTTCGGGAAGGCCGTTTGGCGGTTAAGCAAGGTAGGCAAATCCAACAAAATTTGAACCAATTCACACAAATAAACAAGTGATATTTTGCACGTATGTAAGAAAATGGAGAGACAGAAGATGGACGAATTGTTCACTCGGCAAGCTTTGCTTGCTTTCGGTCTTTGACCGTTTTGTAAAATCCGATTTTTCGGATGGACCGGTTTGCCGGACGTCTTTTCACTTTGTATATTTTTTTTTTTTTGAACTTTGCAACTTTTTTTTTTTTGATGCAAGAGATGAAACACTTTGGAAACAAATCCGCTTTGTTGAAGAGTTTTGATTTTTGTTTTTGTTTGAATATCAAAATGCAAGATATCCGAATTTGTTAACAAAAAAAAATCCCAAGAAATTTGGTAAAATCGATTAACAAACTTGTCGGATTGGGTCGGTTGAAGAACAAATTGTTTTTGATAGATGGTTTGATGGCAAACCAACCATCTCCTAAATTTGTTTGGTGAGAAAAAAGAAAAAAAAAATTCCAATAAAACTTCGAAGAACACGAAGAACAAGTTGAAGATCTTCAAGAAGGGAAGAACAACAAAGGCAAAGAAGGATAAAAATATAACGCACAAAAAACAAGAGTAAAGAGAACTTAGCTTCGATCCCTTTGCTCTGATGCCAATTTGATGCGTCCTTGAAATCGTTGAAGGACGAACGCTGGATCTAGACCAAGCTAGAGTTTCGACTACTCGTTGTTGATGTGCAAATGAGAACTTTGATAGAAGTTTGGTAGGGCGGAAGCGATTGATATGGATGCGGAAGCGTAGGTTTGATTCGATCTAGAGAGATCGAGCAAACGTTGTAGTGGATTTGATAGTTTGATTCTTTAGAAGAATCCTCGATGTGAGTTCTTGGATCTAAGACTTGATCCAAGGAAGAACTTTGAGGGGATTGAAGAGGAAGTGATGCCTAGATCAAGAATGAGGATTTTCCTTCAAAATACTTGATTAAAATTAGACATGATTTACAAGTGAAGCCAAGCATCCCTTATATAGTGGGTGAAGGCTACACCAAAAGTCGGAAATTGAATGACGGAAATAAAGGCGGGAAATAAAGTCGGGGTAACTCCCGAAACCAAAGGTCTAGACTATCAATGCCGGAAATTAACTCACGGAATTAAGTTCCGGAATTAATGTTCCGAAAATTAAAGTCTATTATTATTTAAAATGCAAAATATAATAATAATATTTACTAGCTTGATGACGTGGCGCCGGAAGCCTATGCCATGGTGGAGTGGTGACATGGCATGCCACTAACGGGTCCAAGTGATGTGACGGTGCGTCGGATGATTGAGCCGGTAGCTTGGGCGATGGCTTTGGCTCGGGAACGAGTGAGCGGTCCATCGGAGCGAACCCGCAAAGCATCGTCCTCTTCATCCGCGGTCATGGTGGTCAATGGCGCATCAATCGGTGATACAAAACTAACTATGGGGGGCGATTCTTAGTGGTCCAGATCACCTATTCCCCATTTATATTGCATCCCCTATTGCATCTATCTTAGTCCCGATAACCTATTCCCTCTTTATATTGCATCCCTTGTTACATCTATCTTATTGGTCCATGTGACACCATCTTTATACTTCATCCCCTATTGCATCTATCTTATTGGAAGTCCCGATCACATATTCCCTCTTTATATTGCATCCCCTATTGCATCTATCTTATTGGTCCATGTAAGACCATCATTAACTAGATTGTTAGAATGAAAACTAATCCAAATTATTCCAGTCCGGATCACCTATTCCCTCTTTATATTGCATCCTATTGCATCTATCTTATTGGTCCATGTGGCACCAAATTTGGATTAATTTTAATTTTAATAATTTAGTTAATGATGGTGCCACATGACCAATAAGATAGATGCAATGTAAAGAGTGAATAGGTGATCCGGACTGGATTTTTAGAGATATAAACAAGCTCAAAAGCTATTGTGTTGTATTTTCACTTAGTTTTGTTCCACATTTAACCAATAAGGTGGTTGATGCCTTGTCACGAGTTTGTCCTCTTAACCGAGTTGAGCAAAGTTTGAGGGAAACCTTCCCCAACATGTAATGAACCTTATTCGAACAAACAACACTTAATGAAATTGGTTCCATTAATTTTTTTTTAAACAATTAACAATCTAAATATATATGATTCATTCGTATACAAATTAACATTTAACAATCTAACTTCAAAATATTTATTTTATTGGGCTTATTTACACGTTAAGATCTTTTTGTAAATAAATTATCTCGAAGGGAAAAAATATATATAAAACCTAAATGTAAGAAAATTTTGATTTTTGTCATAATTAATGCAATTATTTATAGACTTTTTTTTTTGATAAAGTACACTTATAAACAATCCTACCTACATGAATTCTACCTACATGTAATATTATTTTTTACCCCAAAAAATAGTCATTAATGATATACTATTAACATTCTTAAACAAGCAATTATCTAAATATTTAAATGACTCATTTGTACACAATTAGTATTTAACAATCCAAATTTCACAAATTTATTGAAATAGACTCACAACCGGTAACGTTGCTTGTCAAGAAAACTTTACCCCGCCACAACCTCATTTCTAGTTTGCTACTTATTTGTCAAGACTGCTTAAAAAGATCTAGAATATCTAGTTACGACATACCTATTGCTAGATGAATAAAGTAGCGGACTAGTTTGCTAGCTATTCTTTTAATTTTCCTCTTGAACTAAGTGTATTGGGTGATCCACTGTATAATGTTCTTGATCTTTAAGCATTGATGTAAGGGGTCAAATTATCCCAATTATTTAGCTTTTTTTCTTAATAAAAGTGTGTCTAGATACACGGAGGGTTTAAGATGTCCTTCTAACAAAAGAAAAGAGATATGTTTTTTAGGAGGAAAAAGAAAAACTAACCGTAAGACCATTTTGATTTTTGTTATAATTATTGAATTTTTTTTATGAAATACGATTATTTTTGGTTGGATTTGATAAAGTACGGAAATAAAACATATATAAGTAAGATTAGATTATGCGAACTAAAACCCATACAAATTCTTATAGTTTTGTAAATGGACCATAATATAAATAAAAATTAGGATCTTTACATGTACCATTTAATTGATAAATACATTAAAAAAAACATTAAGAATTCTAAATAAACAAATAATTTAACACTTTATATACATAAATAAAACAAGAGAATAATGAGTTAATAAAGCCCTTTTTGTGTTGTTGATACCAACTAGGCCCTTAGTATTTCACATTTATTTTTAACTTTAAAATCAATGGTATAATGGAAATTTTAGAGAGAAGTTAAAATAAAATCCTATCAATAGGATTTATCTAGGTTCGGGTTCGGATTTCGGTTCGGGTTTGGGGTTCCAGTTCGGGTATCCGGTTCGGGGTTTCGGTTCGGGGTTCGGGGTTCCGGTTCGGGGTTCCGGTCGGCTCGGATTCCGGTTCGGTTCAGGGTCGACTCGGGTTCCGGTTCGGTTTAGGGTTTGAGTTTGGTTGGGTTTAGGGTTTTCTTTTGAGTTGGATTTACCTTGCAATTACCAATTTACTCTTTTATTTTATCTTTATATATAAATAAAAGGAGTCTAATTTTTCCCTTGATAATAAAAAGGATCCTCTTAGTGCTCTTCTTTACAAAAAAAAAAAAAAAAAAAAAATCTTACTCTCCCATTTAACCCATAAAACAATATATAAATATAGTTTTAGTCACAAATGTATCACGGACTATTCTTCTAGTTTCTATATGATCCCCTCATTTGAGATTCTTCATATTCGTTCTATGTTAGACGTGTCGTGTTATCAACCACTCTAAATCAATATACTTTCCTTTGTCTCATTCACAAGCTCCCTATCACAGTCCAATGGACCATGCCCCATGGAGATAAAAATCTCTACATTATCCGCATAACCAATCTCCACTGTCCATTCTCCCAATCCAACGGCCCATTTCCCACAAGATCCCACCCGTTATCCACCCAATTCAACATTTCTTTTTCACTTAAATACAAAAATAGCCCTTAACTTTACATTTTTCCCAAACAGTTATCTATAACTTTATTTCTGATTACAAACATTTTAGATAACATTTTATTCTTATAAAACATATTTCATTGATATCCTATAAATAAATAAAAATGATAGATCTGAAAGGAATTTATATAAATTTTTTATACATTGTCAATATATATATAATAGTAACTAGTAAGTGGTTGTTCAATAGAAAATTCCGCTTTTTGCGTAATTTTGTGTAATTTGTAATTTTAGGGTACTTTTCGTAATTTATCTTTACAATTTTCATTGATTGAAAAAAAGAGTCGCATAAAATCTGAGCCTCCCACACACACTCCACACTTCCCACTCCCCTTCTCCGTTCCCCCAAACAGCCATGGCTTCCATGTCTTTCAAGACCTTCACCGGCCTTCGTCAGTCACCAGTATCGGAGAACCATCACCATTCTCTCTCCTCTGCTTCGGTCAAAGTGAACACAGTTAAACCCCGCCGTATAACGGCCTCAATCACCAGCCCAAAGCTCTCCGGCCGGAATCTCCGCGTCGCCGTTATAGGAGGTGGACCGGCCGGTGGAGCCGCTGCGGAAACCCTAGCCAAAGGAGGAATCGAGACCTTTTTGATCGAGCGCAAGATGGACAACTGTAAACCCTGTGGTGGAGCCATCCCGCTCTGCATGGTCGGCGAATTCGACATCCCTCTCGACATCATCGATCGGAGAGTAACGAAGATGAAGATGATATCTCCTTCAAACGTCGCCGTGGACATCGGCCGGACTTTGAAGCCCCACGAGTATATCGGAATGGTTCGTCGTGAGGTGCTTGATGCCTTCCTCCGGGACCGTGCCGCATCCGCTGGTGCGTCGGTCATCAACGGCCTGTTCCTCAAGATGGAGATCCCAAAGTCGCGTGATGCTCCGTACGTGTTGCAGTACACTTCGTATGACGAAAAGACCGGTGGAGCAGGGCAGCGGAAGACGTTGGAGGTGGATGTTGTTATCGGAGCTGACGGAGCCAATTCTCGTGTGGCTAAGTCGATCGGCGCCGGTGACTACGAGTACGCCATTGCATTCCAGGTATTCGCCGCTCAATTCATTCTCAATTTCGTCACGAACACGTTGCTATGGTTTTAGGGTTTCTGAACAGGTTTTGACTAAAAATCATACGAATAATTCTCGCTTAATTGGATAAATTTGTACAATCTCTGCTAGATTTGGACCAATATCTACGAGTACTCGGCATTTGCGAATGATTTGCTCACATTTTAATTGATTTTGATTTCCAACTGAGGTGAACTGAACATGCAATTTGAAGGAGAGAATCAAACAATTGGATCCCTCTTTTTGTATCTTCATCATTTACGCCATAACTTGCTCAAGTTATAGTTGATTTCATATTCGAATCAATCTGAACATGATAATTTTGGTCATAAGCATAGTGATAACTACTGAACAAGCAATTCAATATGCAGGAGAGAATCAAGATCCCGGAAGAGAAGATGACATACTACGAGGACCTGGCAGAGATGTACGTAGGCGACGACGTCTCTCCAGACTTCTACGGCTGGGTGTTCCCGAAGTGCGACCACGTTGCTGTCGGAACCGGCACTGTCACTCACAAATCCGACATCAAGAAGTTCCAACTCGCAACCCGCAACCGCGCACTCCCGAAAATCGACGGAGGACGCATCATCCGTGTCGAAGCGCACCCAATCCCAGAGCACCCGAGGCCACGGCGTGTCCTTGACCGCGTCGCGCTCGTAGGTGATGCCGCAGGCTACGTGACAAAATGCTCCGGTGAGGGGATCTACTTTGCGGCCAAGAGTGGGAGGATGTGCGCAGAGGCGATTGTGGAGGGATCGGAAGGCGGGAAGAGATTGGTGGATGAGTCGGATTTGAGAAATTACTTGGAGAAGTGGGATAAGAAGTACTGGCCGACTTACAAAGTGTTGGATGTGTTGCAGAAGGTGTTTTATAGGTCGAATCCGGCGAGGGAGGCGTTTGTGGAGATGTGTGCGGATGATTACGTGCAGAAGATGACATTTGATAGCTACTTGTACAAGACTGTGGCGCCAGGGAACCCGTGGCAGGATCTGAAGCTCGCTGTTAGGACTGTTGGGAGTCTCGTTAGGGCTTATGGGTTGCGCAGGGAGATGCAGAAGCTTGAATCTTGAGAAGAGTGAGGAATTGTAGACTATTACCATGATGGCATGATGGGAGATTGGTTTTGTATGCTGTGAATTTACACTACTAGACTTTGTTGAATGTGAGATTGTAATCGAGAAATTTGTACTTTGATAATATATATTTAGACACCTTTCTGATTCGTGATTATATATGCGGTTAAAGATTGTGTGCTTACCTTTAAGGTAGGATTCAAATGTACGGATTTAACTATACTTAAATAGGATTCAAATGTACACGACGACCATTGGAAATGTAGCATTCAAAATTCTTGGAGGGGTAGGATTCAAATGTTCGCGATTTAAGAAGGTAGGATTCAAATGTTTGCGATTTAAGAAGGTAGGATTCAAAAGTCTACAATTTTATTTAGGATTTAAAGGATTCAAAAGTCTTCAAAAGTCTACGATTTTGATTTATGTGTGATAATTTTTTATAATATTATATTTTATATGAATATTTTTTTGAAAAATATAAAATATACGGTATCCACCCGACCGGAAGCTCGACATGGGAGGGCATGAACAAGACACTAGGCCCGAATTCAAACTCGGCCTCGGAGAACGAGGAAAAAAAATCAAAAGCCTAGCCCGGATCCAGGTATATAGAGAACAAACGAATTATTAGAACAAAGCAAACTTAGGAGCATCATTATTTAGAGTGAAGTTGATGGGAGGGGTACGAGCAAAGTACGAGCAAGTCCTCTCGAAGATGACGATGAGGTGAGTTGAACACCATTGGAATAGTGCCTTTGGAACTCAGATATCACAGGTTATCAAATGACAAAACTCCTAGAAAGCGGCTTCCGTCAAATAAAACAGTTTAGAACAAACAACCTCAATCAGACACGACTCACACAATTTCTCACACAATTCACTAAAATCAATAAAAGAGTCATGAACATATTAAAGCACAACTTCAAAGAAAATACCTTTTGATTTTCATGTGTATTGTTCGGCACATCAACAGAAATATCGAAGCCATAGGAGAAGATAAGTAGATTGATAGACAAGGATTCCTTCACAGTTATCAATTCAAGATATAAAACAAAAACATAGTTAGAAATTTGGGTGAAAATTGTCATAGAGATGAAATGTATATTGATCTAAGACAAAGACTTCCAATATTGCTTTGAAAGAAAATTCAATATTATTATGAGATTTTAACAAAAGAAAAAATTCAAAATTTTAGTGATGAGTAATATTAAGGAAGCATCTCACGAAAAGTTGTAGCATCTTACTTTGAGTTCAATTGAGCATAAGAGCTTGTAGTTTAGAGCTCGTAATTGTACATAATTATTTAATGGCCAAGTGAGTTATTTTAAACCAACATCCAACTAACAAATGTTAAATTTAGGAAAGAACCAACAGTGATGGACTGATGGGATTTTTGTTAGTTGTTTGAAAATGTTGAGATGTGTGGAGTATTGTGTTCTACATTGATTATAATAGGGAGCGTGAACCTACTTATATTGTCAATTGGTTTTAAGATGAAATTTAAAAGGATTGTGTGTAAAGGTTCACTTGTGTCTGCATTCCCTCCACGTCTTAGACATGATGGATATAAAAGATAATTTAACAGAAAAGAGAAAGAATTTTCATCGGAGATCTTACTCGGACTGTAGTGTTGTTAATTTGTTTTTAACCAAAAAATTCATACCGATTCTAGACACAATAATTCAAGAGAGGGAGAGATTCATAACATATGTTCGGAGAAGACCAGCCATAGAACATAAATCATCCACCGAGACCATCGATTTCAAGTTCAAAAAGTTCTATTTGATTTTGGAATATTAGCCTTCAATTTGTTGAAAGTATGTTTTGGGTCTATTTGGAAAGTAAGTAGTACAAGGAATAGGTTTGCTTAAAGTTAGGTTCAGGATGAAAATTTGGACCAATCTATACGGTCCGAACGACCATAGACCAACTCTAACGTGTTGGATTAATCTATGTTTCGAAATTCCTATATGATTAAGAAGTAGCTTCTAGATTATCCTAGAATTAATGGAAATAAAATCCACTTAGGTCGGTGGTTTGGAGTGGGATAAAGAATCGGTATATGTATAAATAGGCGTGTAGTTTTTGAATTGGAAGAATGTAAGAGAGTTGATCAAAGAGCTTCCGTATATACAAAGTGAGTTTGTACGAGTGTTAGAGCGAAGAACAAATTACATGTTTATACATGCTCTGTAAGTCGGAAACGTGCGGCTTCCCCAACAATGTGTTAGTGTAGGCATTAGGTCCAAGTTATTTAAAGTTGAGGTTAGATTCGATCGAAAACCGTTAAGATTTGGTCTAAACCAAAATATTTGGAAAAAAAAACCATTGAAAGTCTACATTTTCCTTACTCCCAGTAACTTCCTCCTTTGTCAATTTGTGTACGAGATACTGAGATCCCCTAGATCCGCCAACACTCCAAACAATCTTCCACTATTTCTTTCTCTTTGGCGTCTTCACGGCTTCGTTCAAACCTTGTCTAGTTGTCAAGGTTCTAGAAGACGTTAGACGGAGATGAAACGGAGAGGTATCGTCTACCGTCTAGACACCTGGACGTCCGTCCAAACGGATTTTAGACGGTCAAAACGTTTTTGGCTTTTTATTTATTTCATGATAAAATTTTGTATAAATTACATATAAGTCTAATAAACATTCAGATTCAGAAATAAAAATTCACTTTTCACGGTTTTAAGGTGTCAAACGCATGTCACGTATACAAATAAGTGGAATACACAAGTTGTTGGATTCGGTGTCCGGTTTTAGACCAAGGGGTCGTAGTCTCACTTAAGTGAGTAGACGGTTGTCCCAATTGCCAATCAAATTAATATAATTATCTTGAAGTGAAATCAAATTATTAACCAAGGGTTTGTAATCTCCACAAAGGAGTAGACAAAGCTCAACCAAGGTTTGTAATCTCCGAAAAGGAGTAGACGAAACTCTAATAGAAATTAAGTCAATTGCAAGTCTTATAAACCGATTGTTATATTTTAAAATCATTGACTTGAATTATATAATGAGTTATTCATAAATGAATTTTCCTTCTAAGTGTATGTTCCCCTACACCGGGAATATCCAAATGTCTTGGTGGGATAAAACGTTACACGTTACAAAGATTAAATGACTTACTTGTCTTACTTTGTAAAGAAAGGGTGTTCCTAGGTTTCATCAATACAAATCCAAACTAAGATGGATGTCTATCCTTTGTCAATACAAAGTAATTATACAGGTCTTTCGAGTTTTGCAAACAAGCTATAAGAAGACCTATCAAATGTCAATACAATGGAACTAAAAACTTATTTGTTGCAAAAACAAATGAATCATCAAGTGCAAATGACTCTCTTTTTATAGGCATAGGGGTGCATGGTTTTGGGGAGTTACAATCTCCAAAATACGGTTAAAAGTAGTAAGAGAAGCTACACGGAAGTTACTTAAACAATGGGCCTTGAAACCCTAAAAAGGCCCAAAGCCCGAACAGGAGTCCAAAACCACTCCCCGGAGCTAGCTTAGAGCTAGCTTATTTTTCTTGTTCCAAATACTTCCAATGAGCTTTATTCACTTTCACATAGCTAGGGTAAGCTCCAAGATCCACAAATATTCAATATCTTAGCTCAAGTTAGTGTAGCTCCTAAAGAAGCTCACTAGTAGCTTCATTGATATTCACTAAGCATTTAAGCTTGGATTGCTCTCAATTTTTAACCACATGCTCTGTAGCCAATATAAGGCCTAAGACCAATGGTGTGCCGAGAAAGCGTGGCTTAAAATCCCCAAGTATCGGCCTTTATTAAATCTGACACAAGTTGACCTTGTCGTAGATCACCTTGCTTCGATTCGACTCACTTTACAATACTAGTTGCTCTTAGTGCCGGTCACTTGACTTGCCTCCCGCAACCCAGACCATAGTGGCAAACTTGTGAACAACTCATTGCACCTTATCTCAAGATAAGCTCAATGGTTACATTGAAGACTTAGCCCAAATCTCCAACATTCATCCCCCGTTTGAGCAAAGTCAAGAAACTTTTTATAAACATATATCCAAACAAAATATTCGCATAATCATAAATGTCTTTCGATTGAATTTGTGTAATTATTATAATTACACATTATGTACTAAAGAATTGTGGTGTCCTAATGGATTGAACCACTTAACTTGTCTAAGTAATGAAGGTAACATACACGAAATTTACATTTCCTCTACAAATAAATGACACATTTAAAGGTTATTGTGTCCTAATCCTCTAATGAACATATAGGCGAGTCCACCATCTACTCCCTTGAAGAAGCCTTGACATTTCATGTTCACGTAGTCAACTCTCTTATAATCTTGCACCTATAATTGCAATTTTTCGAAAGAGTTGTTAAGAAATTGCATTTTTCAAACTATACATATTATATAGACATAGAGCACTACCTTGGATGAACATTTTATGCTCGCAACTTCTTGGAATGGGCTTGCCTCATTGAATTCGGCTAAGGCATCAAGCCATAGGCGAATTGGGTGTCCCACGACAAGTCATTTTTAGTTTAGGTCGTTAACCCCATCCCCTTGGCTGACTTTTGAACTAAGTCCCTAGCCAAACTCTTGGTTAAATGATCGGCTAGATTATTGTGTGTTCTCACAAAATCGACCGATACTATACCGTCAGTTATGAGCTCTCTAACTGAGCTATGTCTCGCACCAAGAAGTGTTGATTTCCCATTGTAAGTTTGACTATAAGCTATAGCCAACGTAGTTGCACTATCACAATGAACTGAGATAGGAGAAATTGGTTTTGGCCATATAGGAATTTCTATAACAAAATTCCTTAGCCATTCAACTTCCTTTCCGGCGTGGCAAGTGCCATAAACTCGGACTCCATGGTCGAAGTTGTGATGCACGTTTTCTTCTTTGAAGCCCACGAAATGACACCACCACCTAAAAAGAAAAACCATCTAGTTGTGGTAGAGTGATCCTCTAAATTAGTGATCCATGATGCATCTGAATAGCCTTCTATCACCGAAAGATACCTAGTATACATGATGCCAAAACCCATGGTCCTCTTGAGGTACCTAAGCACATGCCTTAGTGTCTTTTAATATTATGAGATAGGACAACTCGTGTACCTACTCAATTTAACAATGGCAAAAGCAATATAAGGTCTAGTGTTGGTCATTGCATACATACAACATCCTATTACTTGTGCATACTCAAGTTGAGAAATGGCCGATCCTTGGTTAGGCATCAACTTCTCACTTGAGTCCATAGGAGTAGTAACAATTGTACTCTTATCACATCGGAAGCGTTTGACAACCTTCTCAATGTAGTGTGATTGCGTGAGGCTTAAGCCTTTAGCATCACGTTTGATTCTTATGCCTAAAAGTACATCCGCCTCACCTTAGTCTTTCACTGAAAACTTAGTGGACAAGAAATCCTTAGAGAGGTCTACTTGTCTTTAGTTTATTCCAAATATCAACGTGTCATCAACATATAAGCATATGATCACACCTTGACCGCCATGATCAAACTTACTATAGACACACTTGTCAGCTTAATTTATCTTAAACCCATTTGACAATATGACATCATCAAACTTTTGATGCCATTGTTTTGGAGCTTGATTTCGTCCCTTCAATGATTTGACCAAGCGACACAATTTTTGTTTTTGTCCTTGCAAGACAAACCCTTCGGGTTGTCTCATATACACTTCTTCATCTAGATCACCATTAAGGAATGCTGTCTTGACATCCATTTGGTGAATCACTAGATTGTGTATAGCCTCCATAGCTATTAATAACCTAATGGTTATAATCCTAGCCGTCGGAGAGTATGTGTCAAAGTAATCGACACCTTCCCTTTTCTAAAGCCTTGAATGACCAAGCGTGCTTTAAACTTGTCAATGTAACCTCAACTTTCATCTTCCTCTTGAAGATCCATTTGCATCCCAAAGGTTTGTAACCGGAAGGAAGGTTGGTCAACTCTCATGTGTGGTTGCCCACAATGGAGTCCATATGCTCTTGGATTGCTTCCTTCCATAAGGCAACATCTTGAGACTTCATGGCCTCCTCAAATTTTTTTGGATCCTCATCATTATGAAAGTAAGAGTGACGATCCATTTCATTATCCCTTGACCCTTCAACCAATAATACTCAAAAAATTGATTTTTGGGACAAATTAGTGCTAGTAGAGCAATCTCCACCGAATCAAGCCCATGGGACGCTTGCCATGATTTGTCTTGAATCCTACGATGCTTGTTTGGGTGTTCCTCATCTAAGGTCATGTTGATCACTTCCCTAGACCTAGGAGCTGATGTGAAGCGGTCTTCATCAAAGATGGCATCCCTAGACTCTATAACGGTATTAACCGAGATGAAGTCATTTGGTTCTATCACATAAAACCTATAAGCTTTGGAGTGTTCAACATAGCCAATGAACACATATTTTGGTGTCGGTGACAACATAAACCATTATTTTTTTAGTACTTGGGATGTTGTTGACAATATCAAAACATTGTTTTCTAGTATGTGGGGTCTTGTTGATAGCACCGACAAACATTTTATTAGTACGTGTTTTTTACGTCACCACCATCACGATGTGTTCTCTAATAATTGGGTGTTGTTAACAAATATATATTAACAATCTAAATATATAATTATTACTAAAGTGTTTTTACATATGTTATTTTTTGATAAGAAATTGAAGAGCCCTTGTCATATTTCAAAAAACGAATAAACAAAGATCAATCAATATATAATGAAGTTGTGGTGCTATAAGTAGTATGTGCATTATAGGCAACCCAACTACATACAAGTCGAGGATCCCATTGTAACCAACCCACAATTTGCATCAAAAATAGTATAGGGTCATATTTTGAGATTTTTTTTTTCTAGAAATATTTAGAAAAGCATGGATAAGAACAAAAAAAAAAATACTCAACATTCAACATAGATGACAATCACTCGCTTGTATTAATGTAAATGAACCTTGAAGAATGGGTGGTGAAAGTTTATGACTATTTTGAAAATTTTATCAATGAGGGAAAACCAAATGAACTATTGTTGTCAATTTGTGTAGAATTTCCAAAATTGTTAAAAATATTTGGACTGATCCTCTAAATTGTTCGAACATCTTGAAAAAAAAGATGGAACTTCAACGAGTGTGTAGATTACCCCTATACAAACAAGGACAAGAAATATCATTTCTATTACGTAAATATTATATAAATTCAAATACTATTACATCATTCCTTAATTTTTTAATAGGGAAAAATGCGAAATCTACAATCAAGTACATACAAACACTCAATTGTGTCAAATATTCAATCAATTTTGTATGAGAACACGTAGGAAGTTTATAGAGAAAAGATTGTGGTTTATTTGTTTCTCCATAAAGAGTGGGATTATATATTCAAAGTTATAAAATGTATAGTTTAAATATGTGATCACAATCTTGCTTGAATTATATAATGTAGTTAAATTTAGTATTTTGTATACAATGTAGTTTATATTAAATAATGATTACATTTACTTATAATACATTCATATCAATTGTTTGTGTTCTCATTGACAATACATACACATTTTGTTTAAAGCTGTGTTTGTTGGAATACTGAAAATCACTAGTGATTGTGTTTGATAGTGTTTTTGGTGGTTTTTTGTGTGTAAATGTAGTGATTGTGTTTTAGGAAACACTCCTGGGTGTTTGTTTGGCCTAAAGAGTGTTTCTAAACGTAAAAGTACTATTATGTCCCTACTTGTACAACATATTAGGATTAAGAATAATTTCAAAACTGAACAATTCATCAACTACTACACTAATCAACTATACATTCAATCAGACAACTGAAGTAGTTGTAAGAACTGATTTTTCAAGATTAGTGACCTTAGAGAGAATGATGTTCAGAAGCTCATACCCTTCTTGCCAATTCAAAAGCACACCTTTACGGCTATCAAAGACGAACTGAACAAATTCAACATTTAAAAATCAGATCTTCTAATCCCACTACAACAAAACAAAAAATGAAAGATCAAAGCTTCTTGGTCTATTGCAATTTCCTTCAAATCCCACTACACACAACATTCGTATTGCAATTTCCTCCAAATCCCACTACACGCAACCTTTGTATTTGGTTTTCAATTCTCAAAGCCATCAATTTGATGACAATCCTACAAAGCAACAGATAATTAAAACAGATGTCATTGTCTATGTGACCAAATACTCAATGAGACATCCTTTGAAAAAAGGAATACAAAGCTATAACAAAAACAAGAACCAAATGCAAAGAGTTCACTCTGAAAATTGGTCAGTAAGCATATGGTGGTTCTCCAAACTCAGTAAGCAAACACAGAAACAACACAAAAATGAAAAGAGAGTAATCAAAAATAGCTGTAGAGAGGGGATTGACCAAAGACAAGGAACATATGTCTTGAATTGCAAACAAATATTACATAATAACTAAATATTCAGCAACAATCTATTTCTAGGTACATTTCTAACAAGACATGGCATACAAGGTCCTTCCTTTCCAACCTTGAATCGTCCAATTTCTGTCGTCCCCAATAAAAAAATCCTTGTGATAGTTGGACTTTATCATCTCCTTCATCCCACCCAATAGCTCTCTATCCAAGGGAATTTGTGTAAACTCAGCTCTCAACTTCCAAACATGTCATTGCTTGTATGTTTCGGGCCTCTCTAACCGCCCAACCCTTTCACAAGCTATCACATTCATAACCGACTTTCCACTTACCTCCTTCTCTATCAACAACCGCTCTTCAAAAGGTATTGTCGCCTCATTCATGTTAAATATACCCGAGTAGTGATATAAGGCTTCCTTGAAGCGTGTCATGAAGAATGGAGAGCTGAAACCATTAATGGTCCCATCCACACGGAATCCAGAAAAATGGGCCCTTGATGAAGCTTCAATCATGTCTACCACTGATTTTGTATCCATTTTGGCCAAAATTGCAACATAAATGTAGTGCAGCTGGCTTAGCAACATGAAAACAACAGTAAAATGTATTTATCTAGGTTTGCAACTATAGGTTCTATAAACTCATATCGGGTCTAAGAAAAGAAGGCAGAATTTTCTTATAAACTCAAACAGGTCGATTTTCTCAGTTGACGAAGCACGACCCGGGTGGTTATCATGGAGTTCGGGTAACATTTCGAATCCAAGTCAGTTTCTTGCTGGGCTTGCGGGGATCGTAGATCAACTAACTCAACAAGCTTTGGTTACGGGCATTGAACCCAAACCCAAACACAATTGAGAGCAATAAAGACGATGTAGCAACCAAAACCAATTGAGAGCAGTAAAGACGAATCTCGCATTTTTCGCTCCTCATTGAACCCAAAGCCAAACACAAACCGAAACCCCGCCTGTTCGAATCTCAATTGAGAGCAATGTATTCACATATCAACCCAAACCCAAAATGCCCTAATAACAAAATCCGACAAAGCTCGGATTAGGAACACGAGCAAGTAGAAGATGAGGAGAAGAGTAGTGAGCGACGAAGATTACTTGACCAATCCTTCAACAGCAATGACGACGAGAAGCAGCGCAGCCGGCGATTCCCAGTTGTCTCAAAATTTTGACGGTCAAACAAGACGATGGTGAGAGAATGGGTATTTTTATACCTGGTACATCGTAAATAACATTAACGCTAGGGGCAGTAACGTACATTTCTCGCCAAAAACACTCACCAAAAACACAAAACCCTTATTTTTTCCAGGGTTTAAAAAACACTCAACATAAACACAAACCACGAGTGTTTATGTTGCTTACCAAACAACAATATATCAAAATCATTCATAAACACTAAAATTCACTAGTGATTTTGGTATAACAAACACAAATCGAACTCTCTGGAGTGTTTAGGGTGTTGTTGACAAAATTGAGAATACTTATTTATGTCGTGGACAATAACATTAAAAAAAATTATTTTAATAGAATTTACAATGTTGTTGACAAGACAATAAACACAACTTATAATATAAATTCATCAGTTAGGGTGTTGTTGAAAGCATGGAGAATATTCCTTTATGGTGTTGTTGACAACATCAATAACATCAACACCAACATTTTAGTATGTTGTTGACAATACATTGAACAAAAACACAAACACCAATGTCATTTATTGACAATCAACGATAATTCTTTAATGATTATTATAATGGGGATCATGTATGTACGACGATAAAAATCACAATTGCACATCTCAACGCAGTCCGACTTTGTTGAATATTTTCAAACTCAACGCAGGCCGACTGCGTTGAATATTTTTAAACTTAACGCAGGCCGACTGCGTTGAGATGATATTATAATATTAATTTCATCCTAATAATCTTTATTATTTCATTTTGCTTCACTTCATTTAAATATTTGTGCAAGAAAGTGATGTAGAAGATGGAATAGCGCAATAACGGAATATCATAACATAATAATCCAACCAAAATCTCCTAATATACACTAACTAAATACAAATGTATCATTCCAAAATGAAAGATAAACGTCATAAATGTCATTGTTGCGACGCTAGACCTGCGAAAGATCAAGTGATACGTGGTTGGTGTTAGAGATTTGGCGCCAAACGTCGTGACTTAGCCTTGGCAAAGCTTGAAAATGGCAATGCCGGTGCTCAACATAGTTTGACATGGTTGGTCACCGCAAGACATACCTTACCCAAGTTTGCTACAACTTATGCTAACTCCACTTGAGCTTAGAGTAGCTCATTGCAGTTGGGCCTTGAGTGTTTGAGGTTGGCTTTGCTCAGCACAACTTAGGCAAAGCCTTGGGATGTTTCGACACAACTTGCGTCAGCTCCCGGTAGCTCGGAAAAGCTTGCCGTAGCTCATGCATAGTGTGATCAGGGTTGTAATTTGTGAACGACAAAACGAGCGGTTTCCTAATCTCGGTTTTCGAAGTTCAAGCTTCCAATGAGCTTAGAGTTAGCTCAACCGCTCTCAACCGCTTTGGTGGCGGTTATTCTCCCCAAAAAACGTGCCCCCCTTTTCCTATAAAAGGGATAGCCATTTGCACTTGTTCTTCAACCATTTCCAAGCTATTGTGCCTATAGTTCCATTGTATTGACACTGAATAGGATTAAAGGCCGAGTCTTGTGAACTAGGAAGAACTTAGAAGTTCTCTTGTATTGACGAGAAAATAGGTAATTTTCCTTAGAGTCTTGTTTGATCAAGATTCTACTCAAAAGACTTTCATCCATACGTAAGAAAGTAAGTTCTATACTTGACTTCCTTTGTAACGTCATTGTCTTATCCCACTAAGATGTTCGTGGTAACCCTATACGGGACGAATATACTTAGAAGGAAAATTCATTTGTGATTGATTCAATCGATAATCCAAGTCATGTTGAAAATTAAATGTACGCCTCCGTATGTTATTCAGTTGTTGCAATTGAACTTGTTTA